>CM042143.1:86950469-87144907 GCA_023376005.1 Doryteuthis pealeii | reverse complement strand
GCAGCTGCTTGCTGTTAAAGCCAACGTAAGAGCAAAAAAAAAAAAAACAAACCAAAAAACTTTTCTTTTCATTTTTTTTTTCTCTCCCCCCTCTGAACTTGACATCAAAAAATATGTATATCTACCTTATCTACAGATTATGAAGGTGTTAAAACAAAAGTAAATAAAAATAAATTTCTTACTAAATGATCATGCTTTTAATTATGTTCATTTGTGATTTGAAGTAAAAATAATTAACCCTTTATCTACCATTGTCATCCACAAAGCGTAGGAAATGGTGAAGCTAAGTATTGTATCACTGAATTCATTTAACTCCATTTTCTAAGAGCTGATAACTCAGGTGTTTTTTGTTCTGCCTTTGATCGTATGCGGCAGTTGCGCACTGCGTAGATAAAGCGCTTACAGAATTAGATTTGAAATTGTGATTAAACCAACATTCGTCAAACATCAGCAAATATCTCTGTCTATTTATGTGTAACATATAAGGGTTATTATTTTATATTTTGATTATTTTCTTTTCCAGTCAGTTCACAAAATAATTTCTTAAAAATAATTTCCTATGCAATATGAAATTGATATTAACCCTTTTGTGCATTTGGCAACAATTTAATGGCTGGAATGAAACTTTTGATCATAAAATTAAAAAAAGGCTTGCAAATAAAAAATATTTAATGGCGTTGACAATTACATTATATTCTGAAAAGCCAATTAAAATGTTGAGAGGAAAAAATGTTTCTTATACAAATGTTGGGTGGTGGTATATCGCACTAATTTTTGTTCATAAGAGAATTTTTTTATTCACTGCTACTTTCTAAAAATGACTAAGGTTTTAGAAGTGATAAAATTTTTTGAGCTGGTGCTATATTGAATAAAAGTGGCACTTGGTCCACACAAGATCCAAAATTTTGGAAGTAATATGGACTAAAGTTGCATACTGCATAAAGTATTTTGGGGGCAACACTCAAGTTGCCTCTTCACACTATAAGGCGTAAAGTGAAAAATTTACAACTTTTTTTTTTTTTTTTTTAATTTATTTATTATCACACTTAGGCAATTTTGAAACCATTTTTTTCTCTATTTCTGTGTGATGAAAATCAATTTTTCAATTTACTTGTAAAATCTTTTACCTAATTGAATCTATTATATCTATTACTATCTAAATTTCAACTTTTATTCTTCTAGCACCTTGCGGAGTTGAAGAACGGAAAATCAAAAGTCTGTTGCTCTTTTGTTGAAACTCAAATGAAAAAGCTGAGATTAAATTACGTCATTTTTGAAGAACTTGAGCTTTAATGGATCGAGAAAGAGAAGCGCGTGAGTAGCATTTATTTATTTATTTTTTATTTATTTTTTTTTTTTTTTTTTTCTTCATTGTTTTTTATTAGTGAAAATAGTGCAAATTTTTTTATTTAAAAAATTTTTTTTTTTTTTTTTTACCTTTAATATTACAATCCTGGCAGCCATTTTATAAGTTGATGATTCCTTGAAGTAATTTATAAAGAAAAATAAGAATGCAGTGTGTAGATACTCCTTTCCAATCAGTCTGTAGTATTTCTTGCGTATCAAAGATTGCTATATCAGTTATTCCTTGTGGCCCTTAGTGTTCCTCTGGGAGGGAATTCAGTTGACAACTGATTTTAGGACAATTTAATCAACAAACTTAAACACATTTTTGTTGTTTTCATTGGTCAATCGAGCTTCTGTTACGTTAGGGCAGGTCTATGAATATAAGTGGTGCCCTTTCATACAGCTTATACCAAATGGTACTTCTACTAAAAAAAAAGAGAAAAAAAGGGGAGGGTGAAGGGATCAAAACCTTGTGATTAATTTTCATTTTTCCTTTTGGGACGTTTATATTTGGTACGTGCTGACAAATATATTAAACAACTAACAGAGAATTAAACTTGTAAAAAAAAATGTTTTAGTTCCAGTTAACCACCAAATGGATTGTATCATGTACCAAGTCGATAAAGATTACCAAATCAGTTCAATATTAAATCAGCTATTAGTGCGAATGGCCTATTGCAATCAGCTAGACAGGAGGTTTATATTGATCAAAGTTGTTTTAATTACTTTGATTATTCAATCTTATTGTTTGAATTTCTCTGGAAAATTTTGTTTTTCAGTTGTGTTCCCCCAAAAACCACTTGAGTATGAAATGATCAATATTTCATTATTTTTTTGTTTATTCTCTTTTAGTTGGAATATCAACGACCAACAGTTGCTACAAGAGCCGTCAACAGTTCCCACATGGACCAGATTCGAGCAGCAGAATACCGTGCACGACAAAGCTGCCTCAAACAACACTTGAATGAAACAACGCAAACAGAACAAGGACAAGGAGGTGCTGGGGACCAAGGTAAAACAAAAAACAAGAATACATCTTTTCCCCCCCCTCTTTTTGCATTTAAATGAATACCTATCAGTAAGGAATGAACAAAACATTCTTTTGGCCATAAAATAACCTAAACAAGGTTTAACATGCCGTAAAAATAAATTAAAAAGAATAGCATTGTCAGAATATTTGTATTAATAAGATAGGGAATATTAAAAATCCCATAAATTGCTTCAATGATACACTAATTAACTAAAGATTGCTGTGTTGCTAATAATTATGAAAGTTATAGACTATTGGTTATTTTTTCAAAATTGTTCTTATGGTATTCAGAACTAGTGCCAAAGATTTTTTTTTTTTTTTTTTTTTTTATAAGTATATATCTTATAGTATCATTTGGTATTTTTAAGCTTTTTATATGGGGTGGTAGTACCTGTTAGGGTCCCATTATGTGGGTTAATTAGAAAGCAGAAATGAATCTATAAAAATGTTTTTTGTTTTTAATTGATTTTAAAAAGAAAATGAGTACCCATCAAGTTTTTGGAATTTAAACAAAATATCTTCGGACATAAAATAACCCAACAAGGTTGACATGCCTCAAACCAACAATCAATCAACCTAAACTTTTACATTCCTTTTACCATTAAAAGAGTTGTTTTTATTTTATTATTATTATTATTATTATAGAAAATTCTACCTAAAGACTAATTGAAAAATCCGGTGGTTTCAAAATTTTGTAATCATTGGAGAGGAATAAGTTTTATTTGCCTCAATCCTACTTAGTTTCATTTTGCCGAAAACTTTTGTAATCGGATATTACATCTTTAATATCATATTTTTGGAAACATCTTTGTAAATGTTTTTTCTGATATAAAATTAGGGGCTCTGTGTGCGCATGTGTGTGATACATTAATGTATTTAGAAAAAAAAAAAGAAAACTTTTTTTGCATAATAAAAAGCTTTGCCTGGAAAGTACTACCAGGATTGGCCAAGAGAGATCATATGGTTCTTGCCGCAGTCTATAAGTAGGAGTGGACTTTTGACACCACCTTTATAGAGAAAAATTTCTCAACAAAACCAAATTGTAAAAGTTATTTCCTAAGTTCCTATTTTCTTTACTCATATATTACACTAAAATAAGATCATTTAAGTGTCTATTAAAAATAAATGTCTTGATTTTTAAAATTTTACTTTTTATTTATTTTTAGTATATGATAATGCTCAGTTAAAACATACTCAAACATAGGAACGTTTTAAGAAGACACAAACAATTTATTTAATCCTAATGATTAGAGATAATAGGGGTAAAAATCAAAAATTTCACCCACTTAAGGCAATATTGAATTAATAACTGAATATCCCGGTATGTTAATGTAAATGAAAGAAAATATTACTGTTACATTGTAATCTATCCAACTTCTTGGAATTGGAAGTCTCATTCTGCCCTATCCATGCTCTAAGGATAGTACCATATTTCCCCAAAAATAAGATGGAGCTTATATTATTCACCATGAAATTATAACACAGGGCTTATTTTCGGAGGTGGGGGTGTTTATTCTCATATATAGAAAATACATTTATTGAAGTAGGAAAATTACAAATTTCTAAAACGATCTGCATTTTATTTACCATTAAGATGTTCTTTTATTTTCAAAAAACTCATTAATGACAATTCATTCAAAATAAGCCCTAGTGTTATAATTTCATGGTGAAAATAATATAGCTCCATCTTATTTTTGTGGGAAAATGCGTACTAATCCTTAGAGCATGGATAGCCAGAAGAGAACATTCCATTCCAAGCAGTTGGATAAGCATTACCAATGTGTAACATGTAATATTTTACTGTTCATTTACATAGACATCCTTGATATCAGTTATTTAATTCAAATTGCCTTAAAGTAGGTGAAATTTTGATTTTACCCGCTATCTTAACATTAGGAATTAAATAAATGTTTGTGTCTTCTTAAAAACGTTCCTATGTTTAGATATGTTTTAACTGGCATATAATATACTAAATAAATAAAAGTAAAATTTTAAAATCAAGACATTTATTTTAATAGGACACTAAATATCGTATTTTAGTGTATATTATGGTAAGAAAAAGAATTAGGAAATAACTTTTACAATTATGGTTTTGTCAAAATTTCTCTTATAAAGTGGTGTCAAAAGATCCACTCCTACTTTATAGACTCGGCAAGAACCATATGATCTCTCTTGGCCAATCACTGTCAGTGTACTTTCCAGCAAACTAATAATGCAAAAAAAGTCTTTTTTTTTCTAAATACATTAATTTATCACACACCATCGCAACAGACCCTATTTTATATCAGAAAAAACATACAAGATGTTTTCCAAAAATATAATTAAGATGTAATATCCGATTACAAAGTTTCGGCAAATGAAACTAAGTAGGATTGAGCAAAATAAAACTTATTCCTCTCCAAATGATATACAAAATTTTGAAACACCGGATTTTTCAAATTAGTCTTTAGGTAGAATTATCTATAATAATAATTAATAATAATAATAATAAAAACAACTCTTTTATGTAAAAAGGAATGTAAAAGTTTAGGTTGATTGATTGGTTGGTTTGACGCATGTCAACCCTTGTTGGGTTATTTTATGTCGAAGATATTTTGTTAAATTCAAACTTGATGGGTACTCAATTTTCTTTTTAAATCAATTAAAAACAAAAACATTTTTTAGATTCATTTCTTTCTAATTAACCACATATGGGACCCTAACAGGTACTACCACCCCATATAAAAGCTTAAAAATACCAAATGATACTTATAAGATATATACTTATAAAAAAAAAAAAAAAAAAAAATCTTTGCACTAGTTCTGAATACCATAAGAACAATTTTGAAAAATAACCAATAGTCTATAACTTTCATAATTATTACAACACAGCAATCTTTTAGTTAATTAGTGTGATCCATTGAACAATTTATGAGAGATTTTTATATTCCTATCTTATTAATACAAATATTCTTGAACAATGACTATTCTTTTTATTTATTTTACGGCATGTTAACCCTTGTTAGGTTATTTTATGCCAAAGATGTTTTGTTCTATTCCTTACTGATAGGTATTCATTTAAATGCAAAAGAGGGGGGGAAAAGAATGTATTCTTGTTTTTTGTTTTTACCTTGGTCCCCAGCACCTCCTTGTCCTTGGTTCTGTTGCCGTTGTTCATTCAAGTGTTGTTGAGCAGCTATTTGTCGTGCACGGTATTCTGCTGCTCGAATCTGTCCATGTGGAACTGTTGACGCTCTTGTAGCAACTGTTGGCGTTGATATTCCAACTAAAAGAGAATAACAAAAAATATATGAAATATTGATCATTTCATACTCACGTGTGGAACTGACAATTTCCAGAGAAATCAAACAATAAGATTGAATAATCAAAGTAAATTAAAACAACTTTGATCAATATAAACTCCCTGTCTAGCTGATACTGACAATAGGCCATCCACTAATACTGGATTTAATATTGAACTGATTTGTATCTTTATCGACTTGTACATGATACCAACCATTTGTGTGTTAACTGGAACTAAAACATTTTTTTTACAAGTTTATTCTCTGTATTGTTGTTTAATATATTGTCACACGTACCAAATATAAACGTCCCAAAATGGAAAATGAAATTAATCACAAGTTTGATCATCCCTCACCCTCCCCTTTTTTTCTTTTTTAAGTAGAAGTACCTTTGGTATAAGCTGTATGAAAAGGCACCACTTATATTCATAGACTGCCCTAAGTAACAGAAGCTCGATTGACCAATGAAAAAAACAACAAAAATGTGTTTAAGTTTGTTGATAAATTGTCCTAAATCAGTTGTTCAACTGAATTCCCTCCCAGAAGGAACCACTACAGGCCACAAGGAATAACTGATATTACAATCTTCTCTACAGAAAATACTACAGACTGATTGGAAAGGAGTATCTACAGACACTGCATTCTTTCTTTATAATTACTTCAAGAATACATCAAACTTATAAAATGGCTGCAGGATTGTAATATTAAAGGTAAAAAAAAAAAAAAAAAATTTTTTAAATAAAAAATTTGCACATTTTCACTAATAAAAAAACAATGAAGAAAAAAAAAAAAAAAATAAATAAATAAAAAATAAATAAATTAAAATGCTACTCACCGCTTCTCTTCTCGATCCATAATAGCTTCAAGTTCTTCAAAATGACGTAATTTAATCTCAAGCTTTTTCATTTGAGTTTCAACCAAAAGAGCAACAAGACTTTTGATTTTCCGTTCTTCAACTCCGGCAAGGTGCTAGAAGAATCAAAAGTTGAAATTTAGTAATAGATATAATAGATATCAATTAGGTAAAAGATTTTACAAGTAAATTGAAAAATTGATCATCACACAAGAAATAGAAAAAAAATGGTTTCAAATATTGCCTAAGTGTGATGAATAAATGAAATTAAAAAAAAAAAAAAAAGTTGTAATTTTTTCACTTTAACCCTTATAGTGTGAAGAGCAACTTGAGTTTCCCCAAAAATACTTTATGCAGTATGCAACTTAGTCCATATTACTTCCAAAATTTTGGATCTTGTGTGACCAAGTGCCTTATTCAATATACACCAGCTCAAAAAAAATTTTATCACTTCTAAAACCTTAGTCATTTTTAGAAGTATCAGTGAATAAAAAAATCTCTTATGAACAGATTAGTGCGATATACCCCACCCAACATTGTATAAGAACCATTTTTTCCTCCTCAACATTTTAATTGCTTTTTCAGAATATATTGTAATTGTCAACGCCATTAAATATTTTTATTTGCAAGCCTTTTTTAATTTTATGATCAAAAATTCATTCCAGCCATTAAATTTGTTGCCAAATGCACAAAAGGTTAATATCAATTTCAATTTGCATAGGAAAATTATTTTAAGAATATTTTGTGAACTGAACTGGAAAGAAATAATCAAATATAAATTAATAAACCCTATATATGTATACACATAAAATACAGAGATATTTGCTGATGTTTGACTGAATGTTGGTTTAATCACAATTTCAATCTAATTACTTAGCCCTTTATCTACCAGTGCCCCAAAACTGCCCAACGATCAAAAGGCCAGAACCCAAAAAAACCTGAGTTCATCAGCTCTTAGAAAATGGAGTTAAATGAATTCAGTGATACAATACTAGCTTCACCATTTCACTACGCTATTGTGGATGACAATGGTAGATAAAGGGTTAATTATTTTAACTTCAAATCACAATGAACATAATTAAAAGCAATGATCATTTAGTAGAAATTTATTTTATTTACTTTTGTTTTACCTCATAAATCTGTAGATAAGGTAGATATACATATTTTTGATGTCAAGTTCAGAGGGGGGAAGAAGAAAAAAAAAAAAAATGAAAAGAAAAAGTTTTTTGGTTTGTTTTTTTTTTTCTTACCTTGGCTTTAACAGCAGCAGCTGCCAAAGCTGCAGCGGCCGCTGTGACATTACCCTTTTCCTTTGGATCAAAGGCAGCTGTCACCTTAGTGGCCAGATCATTCTTATTGTGGCCATCAGCAGCAGCATTGACAGCACCACTTTTGTCTTCCGCTCCATCAGGGCCAGTGGTGCTGGCTTGCTGCTGCTGTTTTCTGAGCAGTGGTATCGCCCTTTCTCATCACTTTCAGAAGCAGCAGTCCCAGCAGCAGTAGCAGCACCAGAGCTGCTACTGCTGCTACTGCTGTGGCGGTACCTCTATCCCCGGCGGCTGCTGGCTAGACTGGGAGAGTTTGACTCCTGAAAATCAGATCAACATTTATTAGTACAAGCTTTATAATCCTTCAAAACTTTTTTTCTTTTTACTTAGATGAAATTAAAATTTCTTATTTAACTGACAAACACCCAGTAGTGCTCATAAATACAGGAATGCCAGAGATTTTTTTTGTGAGACAATTTGGAAAAAAATCAAAATATTAACTATTTTTTTTTAAATTGAAAATAATTTTTCACTTTGAATAAATTTGTATCTTTAGTCAGCACATATACATACACATATATAAAAAAGGCAATATACTGTTTTAAGGGTAACTGTCTCAATAGGTTGCCAATATAAAAAAATTGGAAAAAATATTATATATATAAAATGAAATAAAAATATATATGAATACAGCTCTATTATTTTATAAAAGTGCTTAAGAGCTGTAGGAAAATTTCATTTCAAATTAAACATTTAGGTTATACAATGTGTTTCAGAAAAATTGATATAATTTCATAATCTAATAGCTTGACTAATACTCATTTTTCTTCCTTTTCTTTTTGGATTTTATGGCATTTCAACCCTTGTTGGTTATTTTATGCCAAAGACATTTGTTCTATTCATTCTTGATGGGTATTGACAATTTTTAAAATTTTTAACTCAATTCATTTTTAAAACACATTTTCTTTTATAACTCATTTTCTTCTATTTAATTCATAGATGAGACCCTAACAGGTACTACAACTCTGGGTCAAGGTGGACCTGGGAATAATGGTGAAGAATGAGTACTCCACACTCCCCAGAGCTCCAGAATTGGAACTTCACCATTAGATGCGTTTAATGTCATACATAGGGCACAATTCTCATTCAATGATTTAAAAATTTTAACAGCATGTGTAGAAAACTCAAATTCTGTTTAATGTTCAAAAACACCTTTTTTTTTCTTTTCCATGCTGTTAAAATTTGAGATCATTTGACCGAGAATTGGTCAGGTTATTAGACTTTGAAATGATATCAATTTTTCTGAACACCTTGTGTGTTAAAAGATAACAAAAAACAAGAAAAGAAAAGAAAAAGAGAGAAAAAAAAAAAAAAAAAAAAAAAAAAGTTTTAATAATGACTCATAGTTCCTGGAAACTGATGGAAACAGAAATTTTTCAATAAGTAAATTGAAAAATAATCAGCTGACGTAACATCTTATATGCAATAGATTTGCTATATTTAATAATAAAGTGTGAACTAATAGAGAAAGAGTGATGATTGAAAGCAGTTGTGTGGTTATCAGAGTTGTAGAATTCATCAGGATGTTTACATCATGGTTTTGAGAGGCAAGTGAAAATACTTACTTCCTCCTTTTCTTCTTTCTTGTCAACTTTTTGTCTGTAGCATCAGTTTCCATGGCTTCTTCAGACTAAAACAAAACCAAACCAAACAAAAAAAAACTTATTGAAAAAAGTCTAAAAACTCAACAAGGTACTTCATTTGTATTCTTGTGAGTAGAAGCATAATACACTGACAAAAGGTTCAGTGTATTATGGTGTCAGGCAACCAATTTGGGACATCAATAAAGAAGATCATAGCAGTTTTTAAAAATTTTAAAAGAAAAACCCAGAGTGGTCAGTGAAACAGATTAAAATCTATAAGAAAACCTAATACACTGAAAAGTAAATATTTTAGATAATACAAAAACGTAATGGCATACTGCCATAAGATTGTAAAAATTTATTTAAATAAAATTAAATAGAATTAAATAAATTAAAGATTAAATGAATAAATAAAATCAAATAAATGAATAAGATTAAATGAATTAATCTTAAAATTAATTAAAAAAATTAAATAAATTTAAAAAAAATAGATTAACATTAAATTAAATAAAATAAAATAAAATAACATTAAATAAAAAAAATAAAATTAAATAACATTAAATAAAAGTTAATTTAAAGTTAAAAAAAGTTTTTTAAAAATAAAATAAAAAACGTTTTTTAAAAAACATTTTCAGATTCATTAAGTATTCTTTTTTACTAAAGTAGTAGCATTCAATTTATTACTTTTTAGTAAACATTCAATGTACTTACTTAAAATAATCTTAATATATTTTAAAGAGTATGTATCAAGGGAAACTTACCAAAGATTTGTCTTCCTTTCTGGTCCTCCTTCATGTCTGCCTCTTCAGGAATATTTTGTTTGCCATATCTGGTTCAGCAGATTCAGCTAAAAAATAAAAATAACATTAAATAAATAAATAAATAAAACTTTAAAACAAATTCTATAAAAAAACGAAATTAAAAAAAAAAAAAGTTCAAATCTTTGTGAAACAGAACTCATACACAAAGAAAATTTTCCCAACCAAAATTAATTTCCATGATTTGAAATGTTGTACGATTGTAAGAGTCATAAGAAAGGGGATTAGATATAAGTGTAACAGAGTGGGTAGAAAGCATTGTCACAGGGAATAGACCAATTCCCCAAAGAGCTTGATAACAAACTCCATTGTGTGTAGTATAGAGATAATTGTTTCCATTATTAAAGTCAGAGGGAAAAGACAAAAGAAAGACTAAATGAATTTTCTTCTATATGAGAGAAAAAAGATTAATCAACAGGTTGATTAAGTAGATTAAGATAGGATGATCCAAGAGGATTTGCATTATGATGATACCAGACGTTTGGTGAAACATGTTAATCTGATTTTCTAAACTCATTTTCTTTCCAAACTAATAATGAATTACTCACCATTTTCATCTTTGGTTGTACCAGCAATGCCACTTCTATCCAACCCAAAGTTGGCATCCACATTTTTGCCCTCTTTAATAGCTTCTTCAACTACTTTCATATGAGCATTAGTCAGTGCTGGAGGAACTTCGTCCTTCAATTTATTAAACTCAGCTAAAAAAATAAATAAATAAAAAGAATTAAAAATTATTAAATTACAAAAAACAAAACAAAACAAAAGTGGTAGTTAAAATTGAAAGCAGATAATTTAAAACATTGGAATTGAAAAAAGATAAATTGTAGAATTGAATAAAAGTTAATTTTTATGAAAATTTCAACTAAGTACTAAGGTGAGTCAAAAATCAGTTATTTCCTATAAGTCCAACATAATTAAAGGGGAACCACTCTTGACTGATAAATTATTATTATTTTCCCATTAACCCTAACCCAGTCTTCTTTTTCTAGTAGATCAATAAATAGATTTATCAGTCAAGAGTGGTTCCCCCTTGTTATGTTGGATTTATGGGAAATAACCAAAAATTTTTAAAGCCTCACAGATGAATGTGTAATGTAGTCCAATTCGGTAACTTATACTTTTTACGAATTTATAAAGGGCCTAAACACGACAGAAACAACAAAAACATTTGTTGTGTGAAGGTTAAAAAGCACAGTGATCACAGTACAGTAAACAGATGGTTCAAGAAATTTTGCTTGCATTGCCAAGAACCTCTGACTATCATTCAGGTGGGCTTTAAAACCATAGATTCAGAGTTTGATTTAAATCTGGTGAGTAGCACTCAGGGATTATCAGGCAAGCCAGCATCTCACATTCCAGTGTCATTCATCACTTTCACAAACTCAGCAAAGCATCTAGAGCTGCTGATGTACCCCATGTTAACAAAAATATTCCAATACTTTTGACTCACCCTAGAGATTCATACAAGATGTTAAAAAAGTTGGATTATTTTGTTAACAATGGGGTACAAATACAGCAGCTCTCAGATGCTTTTTAGCTGAGTTTGTGAAAGTGTGAACGACACTGGAATGTGAGATGCCGGCTTGCCTGATAATCCCTGAAAGTGCTACTCACCAGATTTAAATCAACTCTGAATCTATGGTTTTAAGCCCACCTGATGATATCACAGAGGTTCTTGGCAATGCAAGGCAAAATTCTTGAACCATCTGTTTACTGTACTGTGATCAACTGTGCTTTAACTTTCACACAACAAATGTTTTGGTTGTTTTGTCGTGTTTAGGCCCTTTATAAATTCGTAAAGATAAGTTCCGAATTGGACTACATTACACATTCATCTGTGAGGCTTTAAAAAATTTTTGGTTATTTCCCATAAATCCAACATAAACAAGGGGGAACCACTCTTGACTGATAAATTATTTATTGATCTACTAGGAAAAAGAAGACTGGGTTAGGGTTAATGGGAAAATAAATAAATAATTTATCAGTCAAGAGTGGTTCCTATTATGTTGGACTTATAGAAATAACTGATTTTTGACTCACCTAGTACTTAGTTGAAATTTTCATAAAATTAACTTTTTATTCAATTCATACAATTTATCTTTTTTCAATTCCAATGTTTTAATTATCTGCTTTTCAATTTTAACTACCACTTTTGTTTTGTTTTTGTTTTTTTGTAATTTAATAATTTTTTAATTCTTTTATTTATTTATTTTTAGCTGAGTTTAATAAATTGAAGGACGAAGTTCCTCCAGCACTGACTAATGCTCTTGAAAGTAGTTGAAGAAGCTATTAAAGAGGGCAAAAAATGTGGATGCCAACTTTGGGTTGGATAGAAGTGGCATTGCTGTACAACCAAAGATGAAAATGGTGAGTAATTCATTATTAGTTTGGAAGAAAATGAGTTTAGAAAATCAGATTAACATGTTTCACCAAAACGTCTGGTTCATCATAATGCAAATCCTCTTGGATCATCCTATCTTAATCTACTTAATCAACCCTGTTGATTAATCTTTTTCTCTTCATATTAGAAGAAATTCATTTAGTCTTCTTTTGTCTTTTCCCTCTGACTTTAATAATGGAAAACCATTTATCTCTATACTACACACAATGGAGTTTGTTATCAAGCTCTTTGGGGAATTGGTCTATTCCCTGTGGGGGGACAATGCTTTCTACCCACTCTGTACACTTTATATCAATCCCCTTCTTATGACTCTTACATCGTACAACATTTCAAACATGAAATAATTTTGGTTGGGAAATTTTTCTTTTGTGACTGAGTTTCTGTTTCACAAAGATTTGAACTTTTTTTTTTTTTAAATTTCGTTTTTTATAGAAATTTGTTTTAAAGTTTTTATTTATTTATTTATTTAATGTTATTTTTATTTTTTAGCTGAATCTGCTGAACCAGATATGGCAAAACAAAATATTCCTGAAGAGGCAGACATGAAGGAGGACCAGAAGGAAGGACAAATCTTTGGTAAGTTTCCCTTGATACATACTCTTTAAAATTATTAAGATTATTTTAAGTAAGTACATTGAAGTTTTACAAAAGTAATAAATTGAATGCTACTACTTTAGTAAAAAAAGAATACTTAATGAATCTGAAAATGTTTTTTAAAAAACGTTTTTTATTTTATTTTTTTAAAACTTTTTTTAACTTTAAATTAACTTTTATTTAATGTTATTTAATTTTATTTTTTATTTATGTTATTTATTTTATTTTATTTAATTTAATCGTTAATCTAATTTTTTTAAATTTTATTTAATTTTTTTAATTAATTTTAAGATTAATTCATTTAATCTTATATCATTTATTTGATTTTATTTATTCATTTAATCTTTAATTTATTTAATTCTATTTAATTTTATTTAAATAAAATTTTTACAATTTTATGCAGTATGCCATTACGTTTTTGTATTATCTAAATATTTACTTTTCAGTGTATTAGGTTTTCTATAGATTTTAATTCTTGTTTCACTGACCACTCTGGGTTTTTCTTTTAAATTAAAAAACTGCTATGATCTTCTTATTGATGTCCCAAATTGGTTGCCTGACACCATAATACACTGACCTTTTGTCAGTGTATTATGCTTCTACTCACAAGAATACAAATGAAGTAAACCTTGTTGAGTTTTTAATATTTTCAAATAAGTATTTTTTTTGTTTGGTTTGGTTTTGTTTTAGTTCTGAAGAAGCCATGGAAACTGATGCTACAGACAAAAAGTCTACAAGAAAGAAGAAAAGGAGGAAGTAAGTATTTTCACTTGCCTCTCAAACCATGATGTAAAACATCCTGATGAATTTCTACAACTCTGATAACCACACAACTGCTTTCAATCATACTCTTTCTCTATTAGTTCACACTATTATTAAATATTAGCAAATCTATTGCATATAAGATGTTACGTCAGCTGATTATTTTCAATTTACTTATTGAAAAATTTTCTGTTCCATCAGTTTCAGGAAACTATGGTATCATTATTAAAACTTTTTTTTTTTTTTTTTTTTTTTCTCTCTTTTCTTTTCTTTTCTTGTTTTTGTTATCTTTTAACACACAAGGTGTTCAGAAAAATTGATATCATTTCAAAGTCTAATAACCTGACCAATTCTCGGTCAAATATCTCAAATTTTAACGCATGGAAAAAGAAAAAAAAAGGTGTTGAACATTAAAACAGAATTTTTGAGTTTTCTACACTGCTGTTAAAATTTAAATCATTTTGAATGAGAATTATGCCCTATGTATGACATAAACTGCATCTAATGGTGAAGTTCCAATTCTGGAGCTCTGGGGAGTGTGGAAATACTCATTCTTCACCATTATTCCCAGGTCCACCTTGACCAGAGTTGTAGTACCTGTTAGGGTCTCATCTATGAATTAAATAGAAGAAAATGAGTTATAAAAGAAAATGTGTTTTAAAAATGAATTGAGTTAAAAATTTTAAAAATTGTCAATACCCATCAAGAATGAATAGAACAAATGTCTTTGGCATAAAATAACCCAACAAGGTTGAAATGCCATAAAATCCAAAAAGAAAAGGAAGAAAAATGAGTATTAGTCAAGGCTATTAGATTATGAAATTATATCAATTTTTCTGAAACACATTGTATAACCTAAATGTTTAATTTCGAAATGAAATTTTCCTACAGCTCTTAAGCACTTTTATAAATAATAGAGCTGTATTCATATATATTTTTATTTCATTTTATATATATATATTTTTCCAATTTTTTTTATTGGCAACCTATTTGAGACAGTTACCCTTTAAAACAGTATATTGCCTTTTTTATATATGTGTATGTATATGTGCTGACTAAAGATACAAATTTATTCAAGTGAAAAATTATTTTCAAATTTAAAAAAAATAGTTAATATTTTGATTTTTTTCCAAATTGTCTCACAAAAAAAAAATCTCTGGCATTCTGTATTTATGAGCACTACTGGGTGTTTGTCAGTTAAATAAGAATTTTAATTTCATCTAAGTAAAAAGAAAAAAAGTTTTTGAAGGATTATAAAGCTTGTACTAATAATGTTGATCTGATTTTCAGGAGTCAAAACTCTCCCCAGTCTAGCCAGCAGCCGGCCGGGGATAGAGTACCGCCACAAGCAGTAGCAGCAGTAGCAGCTCTGGTGCTGCTACTGCTGCTGGGACTGCTGCTTCTGAAAGTGATGAGAAGGGCGATACCACTGCTCAGAAACAGCAGCAGCAAGCCAGCACCACTGCCCTGATGGAGCGGAGACAAAAGTGGTGCTGTCAATGCTGCTGCTGATGGCCACAATAAGAATGATCTGGCCACTAAGGTGACAGCTGCCTTTGATCCAAAGGAAAAGGGTAATGTCATCACAGCGGCCGCTGCAGCTTTGGCAGCTGCTGCTGTTAAAGCAAGGTAAGAAAAAAAAAAAAAACAAACCAAAAAAACTTTTTCTTTTCATTTTTTTTTTTTTTTCTTCTTCCCCCTCTGAACTTGACATCAAAAAATATGTATATCTACCTTATCTACAGATTTATGAAGGTAAAACAAAAGTAAATAAAATAAATTTCTACTAAATGATCATTGCTTTTAATTATGTTATCATTGTGATTTGAAGTTAAAAGTAATTAACCCTTTATCTACCATTGTCATCCACAATAGCGTAGTGAAATGGTGAAGCTAGTATTGTATCACTGAATTCATTTAACTCCATTTTCTAAGAGCTGATGAACTCAGGTGTTTTTGGGTTCTGGCCTTTTGATCGTTGGCAGTTTGGGGCACTGGTAGATAAAGGGCTAAGTAATTAGATTTGAAATTATGATTAAACCAACATTCAGTCAAACATCAGCAAATATCTCTGTATTTTATGTGTATACATATATAGGGTTATTATTTTATATTTGATTATTTCTTTCCAGTTCAGTTCACAAAATAATTCTTAAAAATAATTTCCTATGCAAATTGAAATTGATATTAACCCTTTTGTGCATTTGGCAACAAATTTAATGGCTGGAATGAACTTTTGATCATAAAATTAAAAAAAGGCTTGCAAAATAAAAATATTTAATGGCGTTTGACAATTACAATATATTCTGAAAAAGCAATTAAAATGTTGAGGAGGAAAAAATGGTTCTTATACAATGTTGGGTGGGTATATCGCACTAATCTGTTCATAAGAGATTTTTTTATTCACTGATACTTCTAAAAATGACTAAGGTTTTAGAAGTGATAAATTTTTTTGAGCTGGTGTATATTGAATAAGTGGCACTTGGTCACACAAGATCCAAATTTTGGAAGTAATATGGACTAAAGTTGCATACTGCATAAAGATTTTTGGGGGAAACTCAAGTTGCTCTTCACACTATAAGGGTTAAAGTGAAAAATTACAACTTTTTTTTTTTTTTTTTTTTTTTTTTTTTTTAATTTCATTTATTCATCACACTTAGGCAATATTTGAAACCATTTTTTTCTTCTATTTCTTGTGTGATGATCAATTTTTCAATTTACTTGTAAAATCTTTTACCTAATTGATATCTATTATATCTATTACTAAATTTCAACTTTTGATTCTTCTAGCACCTTGCCGGAGTTGAAGAACGGAAAATCAAAAGTCTTGTTGCTCTTTTGGTTGAAACTTCAAATGAAAAAGCTTGAGATTAAATTACGTCATTTTGAAGAACTTGAAGCTATTATGGATCGAGAAAGAGAAGCGGTGAGTAGCATTTTATTTATTTATTTTTTATTTATTTATTTATTTTTTTTTTTTCTTCATTGTTTTTTATTAGTGAAAATGTGCAAATTTTTTTATTTAAAAAAATTTTTTTTTTTTTTTTACCTTTAATATTACAATCCTAGAGCCATTTTATAAAGTTTGATGTATTCCTTGAAGTAATTATAAGAAAAAGAATGCAGTGTCTGTAGATACTCCTTTCCAATCAGTCTGTAGTATTTCTTGTAGAAAAGATTGTAATATATCAGTTATTCCTTGTGGCCTGTAGTGTTCCTTCTGGAGGGAATTCAGTTGACAACTGATTTTAGACAATTATCAACAAACTTAAACACATTTTTGTTGTTTTTCATTGGTCAATCGAGCTTCTTTACTTTACTTAGGCAGTCTATGAATATAAGTGGTGCTTTTCATACAGCTTATACCAAAGGTACTTCTACTTAAAAAAAGAAAAAAGGGGAGGGTGAGGGATGATCAAACCTTGTGATTAATTTCATTTTCCATTTTGGGACATTTATATTTGGTACGTGTGACAATATATTAAACAACAATACAGAGAATAAACTTGTAAAAAAAAAATGTTTTAGTTCCAGTTAACACACAAATGGTTGGTATCATGTACCAAGTCGATAAAGATTACCAAATCAGTTCAATATTAAATCCAGTATTAGTGGAATGGCCTATTGTCAGTATCAGCTAGACAGGGAGTTTATATTGATCAAAGTTGTTTTAATTTACTTTGATTATTCAATCTTATTGTTTGATTTCTCTGGAAATTGTCAGTTCCACACGTGAGTATGAAATGATCAATATTTCATATATTTTTTTGTTATTCTCTTTTAGTTGGAATATCAACGCCAACAGTTGCTACAAGAGCGTCAACAGTTCCACATGGACCAGATTCGAGCAGCAGAATACCGTGCACGACAAATAGCTGCTCAACAACACTTGAATGAACAACGGCAACAGAACCAAGGACAAGGAGGTGCTGGGGACCAAGGTAAAAACAAAAAACAAGAATACATTCTTTTCCCCCCCCTCTTTTGCATTTAAATGAATACCTATCAGTAAGGAATAGAACAAAACATCTTTGGCATAAAATAACCTAACAAGGGTTAACATGCCGTAAAATAAATAAAAAAGAATAGTCATTGTTCAAGAATATTTGTATTAATAAGATAGGAATATAAAAATCTCTCATAAATTGTTCAATGATACACTAATTAACTAAAAGATTGCTGTGTTGTAATAATTATGAAAGTTATAGACTATTGGTTATTTTTCAAAATTGTTCTTATGGTATTCAGAACTAGTGCAAAGATTTTTTTTTTTTTTTTTTTTAATAAGTATATATCTTATAAGTATCATTTGGTATTTTTAAGCTTTTATATGGGGTGGTAGTACCTGTTAGGGTCCCATATGTGGGTTAATTAGAAAGAAATGAATCTAAAAAATGTTTTTGTTTTTAATTGATTTTAAAAAGAAAATTGAGTACCCATCAAGTTTGAATTTAAACAAAATATCTTCGACATAAAATAACCCAACAAGGGTTGACATGCCGTCAAACCAACCAATCAATCAATCAACCTAAACTTTTACATTCCTTTTTACATAAAAGAGTTGTTTTTATTATTATTATTATTATTATTATAGATAATTCTACCTAAAGACTAATTTGAAAAATCCGGTGTTTCAAAATTTTGTATATCATTTGGAGAGGAATAAGTTTTATTTTGCTCAATCCTACTTAGTTTCATTTGCCGAAACTTTGTAATCGGATATTTACATCTTAATATCATATTTTTGGAAACATCTTGTATGTTTTTCTGATATAAAATAGGGGGCTCTGTGTGCGCATGTGTGTGATAAATTAATGTATTTAGAAAAAAAAAAGAAAACTTTTTTTGCATATATTAAAAGTTTGCTGGAAAGTACTACCAGTGATTGGCCAAGAGAGATCATATGGTTCTTGCCGAGTCTATAAGTAGGAGTGGACTTTTGACACACACCTTTATAAGAGAAATTTCTCAACAAAACCATAATTGTAAAAGTTATTTCCTAAGTTCCTATTTTACTCATATATACACTAAAATAAGATCATTTAAGTGTCTATTAAAATAAAATGTCTTGATTTTTAAAATTTTACTTTTTATTTATTTAGTATATGTATATGCTCAGTTAAAACATACTCTAAAACATAGAGAACGTTTTAAGAAGACACAAACAATTTATTTAATTCCTAATGTTAGAGAATAGGGGTAAAAATCAAAAATTTCACCCTACTTTAAGGCAATATTGAATTAATAACTGAATATCCAGGATGTCTAATGTAAATGAACAGTAAAATATTTACTGTTACATTGGTAATCTTATCCAACTTCTTGGAATGGAATGTTCTCATTCTGCTATCCATGCTCTAAGGATTAGTACCATATTTCCCCAAAAATAAGATGGAGCTTATATTTATTTTCACCATGAAATATAACACTAGGGCTTATTTTCGGAGGTGGGGGTGTCTTATTCTTCATATATAGAAAAATGACATTATGAAGTAGAAAATTACAAAATTTCTAAAACGATCTGCATTTATTTACCATTAAGATGTTCTTTTATTCAAAAACTCATTAATGACAATTCATTCAAAAATAATCATATCATCCTCTGGAATGGTATTGTTTTGATTCCAAGATTCCTGTGGAGTTTTTGTATGACTCAAATTCTTGTGTGTGTTTGTAAGTGTAGTTATTTACTTTTCCTGAGCATCCGTATAAATGGCACAAGCAAATGTGCATCATTTTGATCATTAACGAAGACAAGCATTTGCGTCAAATTATGTGATAGTGAAGAATGCTTTTTTTTTTTTTTTTTTTTTTTTTTTTTTTGTGTGTGTGTGTGTCTGCCACTCTCAACTAGGGCTTATTTTAAGATCATCCTAGGTCTTATATTTCGGGAAACTTCAGTATCAATTATTGCTTCCAACTACAGCAAACACCTGAAGAATGGATGGAGGGGTGCTAACCAAAACATTGACTATAAAAACCAAGTATTAGGACACTAATCCAAATATATTGGTATATAATCATTTTTTATAGTTTATGAAATGTAAACATTCCTTAAATTTTGCTTTGTATATCAAATAGTTATTAACACTTTAAAAGATTTTATTCTCTCTATAAAAAATGTTTTTATTTATTTCAGCCTCTCAGGGTACTGGAACGGGTTCCAACTCTAACTCTTCTTCATCCCAAAATCCTGCATTAGCTGCAACAGTAGGGCCTAATTATCCACTCCATGGCTCCCCCATGCCACCCCAGGGTCCACAGGTCCACCAACATGTGCCACATGGGTCTCCTGCTCCACCTACACCAACTAGCCAAACTCCAACTCCCCAACCAGCTCCACCTAGCAACCCACAGCCAACAGCTACTCCTGTCTCGAATGCTTCGGTGACTCCATCTCCCGCTACACAGGCAACACCAGTGTCCAATGCCAGCTTCAGTCATGGGTCAACTGGTTTCACACAGACTGGTGCCAATAATAGCAACAACAACAGCAACAGTAGCAATAGTAACAATAATAGCAGTAACAGCAGCAACAATTCCCAGCCGCACACTTACCCTCCTCCGTCATCCGCCAATGCCCAGGGGCCTACCCAACCGGGTCAGTTTGGTCAGGGCACTAATTCTTCCCCTGCGGGAGGTCCTCCACCAATGATGCCACAAGGTGGTCCTCCTGCTGGTGGAGCTGGTACTGGAGCAGGTGGTCCTGGTGGTCACCAGTTTCCTCCTGGCCCTATGGGTCAGCAACCTCCTTATATGCCACATGGACCCCACGGGCCTCAAGGCCAGCCACCATATCCCCCACAAGGACCCAATACATCGCAAGGTCACCCTCTTATGCCACATCAGCAAGGCACTGGAAATGCAACCAACCAGTCTCCACACCCTTACCCCCCTCAGCAAGGGTCCCATGGCCAGCCATTTCCTCACTCAGGTCATACTCACTCCCATTATCCCCCTCAGGGTGCCAGCAACACTGGGGCCTATCCTCCATCCAGTCAACCTTCACAGCAGCCACAGCACTATCCCCAGCAAGGCCCACCTCCACAGGGAGGACAGTATCCTCCTTATCATCATCAGGGTCCGGCACAGCAAGGGCAACACTTCCATCAAGGCCATCCTCCTCCACCCCCTCCTCCTCCTCAACAGTATCCCCAGCAACCTCATGGACCACAAGGGTCCTATTCTCAACAGACCTATCCAGCTGGACCACCAGCCCAAAGTGCACATCCTTACCCTCATGGATCTGGAAGTCCTTACTCAGCACAGGGTCATGGTATGCCACCCCAAGGGACTCCCATTCCTCCTACAGGACGGCAAATGGGACCAAGTGGTACACCAGGTAAGTTAGAAATGTTGCAATTTGATAATGGTAGCACTGAACTAAAAATAATAATGGTTGGAATTTTCAACTGATAACATCTAACAGATAATTCTATAAACAATTGGGATTGTAATACTTTTGAAAAACAAGGAATACAATAACTTAAAACAATGATTAATCCTTCAAGCATTTTATGTATGTTTGTATGGACAAAAAAAGTATTTTAAAATTCTCTCCTATCATATATTTGAAGCTGCATTAATGTGCTGTGTCGTTCAAACATGGCTGCACAGGTGGTGTGTTTACACACACCAATGCAGAAATGTATATAGTATTAGTATTACTAGCAAAAAAAATGCTCTTTTGTAAAAAAAGAAGAAAAAAAAATATATACACAGTTCTTTTTTACTTTTCTTTTAATAAGACATAAAAAATAGATTTGCTGTTAAAATTCAAATAAATGTTTTCTATAAATGTCTAATAAAACAAAGTTTCTAAAAGTTAAATTCAAATTAATTAAAATATTTAACGTTTTTCTTTTAAGGGGGCATCAAAACTGTTCTGTTTTGATAAGCATCTGTGGCATTATGACATATAATAATCAAAAGACCGCTTTTTTTCCCTCACCATATAGAATTTAATGTAGAAGATTATGTGACCATTTCTTGTTTGTAAATAATTTTCTCGTAAAACTCTATATGTTAGGTAACTTTAAATACATATTAAAATAAAACAAACTATATATAAATCAATAATACCAGACATGTATTTATTAAAACTTGAATATGAACCATCAATATGAACATAATGAATTTCAATCTGTTAGAATAGGATATAAATCAATACTTAGACTAAAGTCATAATACAATAATCCTGAGTTCAAGCTTGGTTTCAGAGCTTTAATATCGTTGCCACTAATTTACTATAAATTTAGATCCAGCCAATATATTAATCACATTTCTGTCAATAAATCCTGTGGCATTTTATACTGCTGGTAGCGCCCTGAATTAGTGATAACGATATTAAAGCTCCAAACCTCGCTTGAATTCGGGTTATTGTCTGATGTTGACTTTAGTCTAAGGTAAACAGGTAACACCTGAACAAGGTCTGAGGATACAGCAGTCTGAACATTGTGTTTATACATAACACAATAAAGATGAGGACAACAATCTGAAATATCAAAATTATTCATATCAAGCCTCATCTCATAAATACAGACAAGATGACTTATTTTAAGATAATTAAAAAAACACCTAAACACAGCCTAAGGTTATAGTGACCTGAACATTGTGTTTATACATAACACAATAAAGATGAGGACAACAATCTGAAATATCAAAATTATTCATATCAAGCCTCATCTCATAAATTTCCGTGATTTGTTTAAGACAACATAACTAATTATTAGTAATAACAATATTAAAGCTCCGAAACCATGGTTGAATTTGGGGTTATGTCTGATGATGACTTTAGTCTAAGGTAAACAGGTAACACCTGAACAAGGCCCAAGGCCACAACGGACTGAACGTTTTGTTTATACATACTTTAAAAAATTATTAAAACTCAGTGATGTTTGCAATTTCATCTGTTTGAATATCTGTAATGCCTAAAACTATTTGATACTTGGATTATAAAACTTAGTTATAATCAATGGACCGGGTTAGCTCAGTCGGTAGAGCGTTCGGCTAGAAACCACAAGGTTCCTAGTTCGATACCAGTCCTCGCCAACTCAGCATATGAGTAGCACAGGGATCTGTGCGGTAAAGTAAGGAGCTGATGGTAGGTGTGGTGCTCCACCGCAGACGCTAAAATAATCTCCTTGGTCTAGCGCAAGTGAAAAGGGGATAGACTCCCTTGCTGATTGGCTGATACCAACTTTAGACCGCCCCGGCGACTTTACTTTACTTTTTTTATAATCAATCAAAAGATTTTTTTTGTTTAAATTTTTGAGACGAGACTTGATATAATTTGTATTATTTAGACTTTTCAAACTGTTCAGAAACACCTGAAGAAGGCTGACGAGTACATCAGCCGAAACGTGTATTTCATAATAAATATGAAAAATCAAAATAATACATACAAGGAAAAGGTGTATACATTTTTGGTGGGACACCCTATATTAGTTAAATGAATTTACTTAATACATTTTCTTTATTGGTAAAATGAAGCGATAGAATTGTTTGTTATATTTGGTACCTGGAGATATATGTATTTAGGTACATACAAATTATTAAAATTGATGCACTCACTGTGTGGATTAAAAAAAAAAAAAAAATTTAATTTAAATTTTTAAAAGGTTTGTTGTAAACTATTATGCTGAATATTTATCTAATTTTGCATTGATCTGAATTTCATTTATATATATATATATTTTTTTCTCTCTCTCCATAGGCACTGGTGGCGGCTCATCCGATGTTCCCGACAGTATGGTAGCCCAGTCTCCAGCAACTCCTTCTCCAAAGCCCTAAAATTTTGGCATCTCTTTCTATTCTTCAATCAAAACTCGACTACTGCTGCTGCAACTGCTGCTGCTGCTGAAATGGCTTCCTCCTCCTCCTCCTCCTCCTCCTCCTCCTCCTCCTCCTCCTCCTCCTCCTCCAATCCCTATTCCCTCATCTCCTCCCCACCTCTTCATAATAACAGCCAACAGCAACATCTCAGGTGTCTGCTCCTTGTCAAATATTTTAATTGTGGTTTTGCAGCAGTTTGTATGTCGGCCCTCTGTTGAGGAATTGCAACACTCCATTACATTCAACTTCTCTCAACTAACAGTTGGTGATTCATTATAACATGATATTTCAAACTCTAGACAAACATCCTTTCATCTTCATCTCATCTTCATCAAAAAAAAAACAAAAAAAACCCACCATCATTACTACTACTACTATTACTACTGTTATGACTACTACTACCACCACTATTATTATTATTATTACAATTCCTACTATTCCAACTGATAAACATGATCATCACTCGGTAGCAACAGCAGCTAAAAAGGTGAATGGGTGGGTTGGCAGGGTTGGGGTACAAACAACACCCCCCACTGGAAAACCCCCACTTGACCCTCTGCTGCAGTATTTGATCTGAAGGCCACTTCTCTCTCTCTCTCTCTCACTCTCTCTCCCCCACGATTCTCTTTCTTTTACTGTACCCTTCCCATGCCTACTCCCTTAATTTTTTTTATGTGTACCTGTGTGTGCGTGCCTCAGTGGGCGTATGTGTGTGTGCTTCAGTGTATGTGTGGCATAATTAATCTTAATCAGTATGCGTTCTCTCTCACTAATGACAGTCAATGGACCATCCATCCACTTAAAAACTCAAACACCCACCCACCCACTTACTGCTGTCATCTCTCACTTCGAATTGATCACAGTTTTTAAAAAAGAAAAAAAAAATTTTTTTGTATTTTCGAATTTCTTTATTTTATTTTTTATTTTTTTATTTTTTTTTTGTTCATTTTTTTTTTTTCTTCACTCACTCACTCTCCGTTTTCCATATCTCTCTAACATCTTCCCTCCTCCTTTCCCTTTTTTCCTTCTCTCAATTCATCACCCCTTTACTTTCACTTTATTTTTATTTTTTTTAAATTTTTTTGTAGTCTTTTTATCTTTCATTCCAGTTTGTTGCCAGCACTTGTGGCTCTCAGCTATTTAGACATATTAACAGTGTTGTGTTTTGTGAACACTCTCTGTATTCCTTCCCTCCCCCCTTCTCTCTCTCTCTCTTTTCTTTCCTTCCTTCCCCCACCCTTTTTTTCCAGGAGGGGTGTGAGGGGTTTAGGGAGGGTTACTTTGTCGTTTTTCGGAAATCTTCCATTCACCTGTAGATCATAGAAATTCAGCAATAAAGAATCATCTTTTATTAAAAAAGAAAAACAAAAAAAATAGACTTTTTTTTTTTTTTTCTCTTCCTTTCTTCATTGCTTTTCCTCCCCCACAAAATACTTTTTCATCCTATTTCACTTATTTAAGAGACAAATAAACATTTTGGGTCAATTTTGCAAGAAGTCTTTGAATATTCTTTTCAAATTTTCAAATATATATATATATATATAAGTTTGTGGAGTGGCCTAATAGATATTTGGTGTCAAATTTAAAACAAAAAAAAATTGTTTATTCATGGATTTAAAAACAAAAAAAATAGTTAGTGATGACCAAATTAAATTTGTTGATAGAACTAGCAAGAATATGTACCCTTCGCCAGGCGTAAGTATTTATGTTTTAATATAATGAAATATGTTAAATTAGAAAGACAAAGTTAAAGCACGCATATAAAAAGATTACACTTGTTACATTTTAATTGGTTTCTATATAAAATCATTCATAGGATTGATTTTAATACGTTGTAGAATAAAACAATAACACCAAGTAATTATTTATTAAATCCAGTTTAGTTAAAGCCAGTATGCAAATTAACCACACTATATATTATGTAAAACATTATTTCTTAGTGATATATAAGACACATTGCAGGATTTTAAATGCACTAATAACATGGGCTGATTTGAAGTAAATCTAACTCAGATTTTCATAGACATCATTAATAAATCATATTTATTCTATATATTAATATTAATGATTTTGACTATAAATTTAATGCACATGGATAAATTTACGCAATTCCTGAGAATATTGTGATGTAAGCAATTATATAATTTTGATTACAGACAGACACCAAATCTCCCTTACAATAAGATTATTTTGAAGTGATGACCAATACAACTTCATCTGTTGTATGTTTATCTAAATCAAAACTAAAACTTCAGAAATTTTATTTCATTCCATCTTTGACGATTAGAACCCACATCTTCCTTCAAAATTACATTGGTTCATATTATTTGTAGTCGTGAAGATAGACAAAATTAAGTAGTTTGTTCATAATATTTTAAGACTAAATTTGGTGGAATTAACAAATTTTATAAACAATTTTTCCCCAAATATAAAAACACTTACAGGACATGCAAATCCTATTATAATGTATGGATTGTATTTTTGCTATCATTTTATTTTGATATTTCTTTTTTATTTTACCAACCTAAAAATGTTTTGTGTACAATAATAGAAATAATATTAGTGTATTTAATGTATGATATATGTGTGTGTGTGTATATCAATAAGTAAATCACCAGGTTAGTTTGTGTTTGGAATGATTCTAAGCTGAGCCTTTTTTTAACAGAATGTTAAAATAGCTAAAGTCCATTTGTGAGCTCAATGTACAGTATTCAAGAAATATATATGCAGCAAAGTAAAAGGCTTCAATACTGGCCATATCAGCAGTTATAAATTTATTTCCACCCATATATATACATATATATATATATATATGGGCTTCATCTGACTACTAAATTTCAGTGTGATGATATATATATATATATATATATATATATATATATATATATATATATATATATAAGCCTTTTTCTTTACCATATGTAGATTAGGAGCTAGTTTAGCTCTGTCAGTAGAGCATCCACCGAGGAATAGCAAGGTTTCGGTTTCAATTCCAATCCCCAACAACTCAGTGTATGAGTAGCACAGATTGGGGGGAGTGTGACACTCCACCTTAACAAAAACAATCTCCCTGGCCTAGTGCTAGCGAAAAGGGGGATAGACTCCCTCACTGTCTGGCTGATACAATAAGTGACAATAAGCCACTCCGCCAACTTTACTATGTATATATATGAACTGACGCATTAGAGAAGACAGCCATCTCTTCAATCCCACAAACAACGCCTGTGGGAACACAAGTTCTCCTCAGGCCAACTTCACTCTTACAAGCATTGTGCCACACTTAAAGAAACTCTCTTTTTGGTGCTGGCATTAACCCTTTGCACTCTCAATAAGGCTTTTCAGACCTGCCGGACACCTATATACTTTATCACAGAATTGACACAAATTACTTGTAGGCTGCTGAGGAATGATCTGTGTAAAAATTAGTCTACGAGTTTTTGCTGCCATGAGATCTTACATGACAATCAGGTTTGGGTTTGGATAATCAGACCCTACTTCAGATGTTAGAAACATGTTCAAGACCGAGTTCAAGTTCTGTTTCCAAAGTGCTAGTTTCAAGATGAACTGTTTGATTCTCTGTACTTCGAATTCTTTACATCCATCATAGATCAGTTTTTTCAAAACTGAGTTTTTGCTGCCATGAGATCTTACATGACAATCAGGTTTGGGTTTGGATAATCAGACCCTACTTCAGATGTTAGAAACATGTTCAAGACCGAGTTCAAGTTCTTTTTCCAAAGTGCTAGTTTCAAGATGAACTGTTTGATTCTCTGTACTTCGAATTCTTTACATCCATCATAGATCAGTTTTTTTCAAAACTGATCGATTTTTTTTCCCATCATCTGCTCCCAGTGTGTGTATGTGTTATATAATGTTAAGGGAACAAAGACCTGAAGTCAATGGCGCTTGGTAAATGGCAGTTTCTCACGGCTGCAATTTTCAAACCAGGCTCAAAATCGCATATATTGAGAACCTGTCAGTACCAAACGCTGTTGACTTCATGTCCATTCCTGTATCCTAGGTAAGACATTAAACTGAATTTAATGGTGATGTTCCAATTTTGGGTAGTGTGATGTTACCCCTTTATTGTCGTTACTACCAAGTCTACTCTGACTTGGTAGTAATGACACTCTGACCCAAAGTGGTAGGGTCTCATCTATAGGTTAAATAGATCAAAAATGTGTTTAGAAAAAATTGAGTACTCACCAAGAATGAATAAAACAAAGCGTCTTTGGCATAAAATAACCCAAGCAGGGGTTGACATACCATAAAATCCACCCACCTCCCCAGTGAATAGCTACTGAAAACTGGTTTACTTCTAAAAATGACAAATAAAAACTTGATTAGTTTTTAAAAAATGTATTACTTTTTTCCCCGTTTGTCCCTTCTAAAAGGGACAAACAGAAATGTTTGATCTAAGCTGAAAATTTCTTAGCTGACTTAAAATATTATTTCTAACTAAACAAATATATTTTTATTACTCTTATAGTGACTTTTTCTACACTACAGTATGAGAAGTAAATACACAAACGATGTTTTTTTTTTTTATATGGCTTTTTTTTGGAGAATATGTGCTTAATTGAAGTTGTACCTAATGCCCGCCTAATTAATTAATTATTAATTAATTAACTTTCAAAATTAGGTACGACTTCAATTAAGCACATATTTTTATTAATTTTTTCTCTCTATTTTCACAAGATCAGTGTAGAATTTTTTTTTTTTTTTAGAAATTCTTGTCTAAAATATTTCAGACATTTGTCAATCACAGAAAAATATGGTTAGTAATTTGCAGTTGAGAACATTTGATACTTTTATTTTATGTCAATCCTGACTTTAAAAAAAAAAAAAAAAAAGAACTAATATCAAATATACATATTGATTATTTAAAAAAAGACGGTTAAGCTCAGTCAGTAGAGCACCCGCCTAGGAACTGCAAGGTTCCTAGTTCGATACTGATCCCCATAAACTCAGTACATGAGTAGTAGAGATTCCATAATCTGATCTGTGGGGAGCTGACGGTAGGTGTGTTGTCCCACCTCTGAAAAAAAAAATTGCTGGTCTAATGCTACGGAAAAGGGGGTAGACTCCCTCACTACCCAGCTGATACTGACAATAGGGCACTCCGCTAACTTTACAATGTATGAGGAATTAACTTTCAAATGAATACACTTATGGTCAAGTTACATTGAAAGCGCCAGTTCCCACTAGATCACTGAAATTAAGCAGCAATGAGCCTGTTCAATAGTTAGATGGGTAACCATTTAAGCAACAGCAGGTACTGTTAGCAACCTGATATCAAAATTACTTGATTCGGCATTAAATGACCCAAAAAGGGTCGATAGGCCGAAAGACAACACCCCAACCAACCAATCGAATGAATACTTTACTCTGGACATTTTTGTGAAATGGGTTTAGCATAATTATCTTCCTTCTTGTTTGATTATAAATTCTACGGTCAATCATTTTTTAAATTATTTTTCAAATCTGCTTATTGAGATATTTAATCTTTTTTAACACCTATTTTAATAAATAAATTAATAAATTAGATACTGTTAGGTTATCACCAGTATTTATTGTTTTAATGTGTAAAAAAATTACTATGGGATCGAAACTAGTTATTAGAATACTTATATTAAATTCTTTTCAATTGAATCTGGACGTGTACATATATAATAACTTTGTGGCATGTGGTGTAATGGTTAGTCATAAGAAATGGATTCATTGACCCAAGTTCTAATCTTGGATGAGGCTGTTTGCATTTCACAGAGCGCTAATACCTTTTAATGTAATGAAGTATATTAAATTAGAAAGACTAACAATTATATAAGGCATATAAAAATATTACTTATTTTGATTATATTTTAATTGGTTTCTATATAAAATCATTCATAGGATTGATTTTAATACGTTGGAGAATAAAACAATAATGTTAGAGATCAATAACACCAAGTAATTATTTATTAAACCTGATTTTGTTAAAATCAGTATGCAAATTAGTTACATCATAAGTTATGTAAACCTTTATTTCTTAGTGATGCATATGACGCATTGCAGGATTTTAAAACGTGCTGTTTTGAGACAAATCTAACTCGGATTTTCATAGTGACATTGTTAATGAATAAGAATTTATTCTATGTATTAATATTAATGATTTTGTTTAAATTAAGTACTCATTAATAAACTTATGCGATTCCTCAAGGTATTGTGACATAATCAGCGATGTAATTTTGGTTACTGACAGCCTCTGAATCAATACAACAACAAAAAAAACGTTTGAATTTCCTTTTTAAACTAGAAATAACTATTTGTTCATTTCATTTACTTTGTTAGTCTTTATTGTTAAGAAATAATTACTGAAATTCTTTCCTAGTAAATTCAATATAGTTTTTATTTTAGAATAAACATATTCATATTAAAAATAACTTCTTTTTTTCTTCTTTTTAGTTACATAATTAAAGGCTTAGTAAATAAAGAGTTGCTTCCCTTTGATATAAAAAACGTCAATACAGGCGTTGTAGAATTTGGAATTGTTTTTGTGTTTCCCTACAATATAAGTCACTTCAAATAATTATATTTAACAGTTTTATTTTTCTTGGTCAATGAATAAAGGGTTGTGGTTGGGTGCTGATTTTATTTTTCTCTCCCATTTCTTAACTCTAATTATTTTGCATTTAATTGTTAGATATGTTACAATTCTTATTGAATAATCATAACAGATACATCCATTTTGTTAGTGGACTTATCACATTTCTTTAAATGCTTTACATACAAAAAGATTTCAGTTGCTCACAGTCTTTAATCAACTTCCAAATGAAATTGAGTTTTAACTACTTCAAGTTTGTTTTTTATTTTTTAACTTGTAGGTCAATGAATTTAATAGTCTAGCAAGAATATGCACCCTCCTGGTGTAAATATTTAAATTTTAATGTAATAAAATAGATTAGGACTGACAAAATTAAATAAGAACACATATAAAAAGATTACACTTATTTTAATTATATTTTAATTGGTTTCTATATAAAATCATTCATAGGATTAGTTTTAATAAATTGGGGAATAAAACAATATTATTTGAGATCAATAACACCAAGTAATTATCTATTAAACCCAGTTTTGTTTAAACCAGTATGCAAGTTAACCACACCATATATTATGTAAACCTTTATTTCTTAGTGGTATATAAGACACATTGCAGAATTTTAAATGTGCTAATAAGATGGGCTGTTCTGAGACAAATCAGCATGCTGTTCATGTTTGCTTGTTCCGGCATGTCTGAGTTGGGCACTTTGAATAATAATGATGATAATGGCAATGATGCTGTAAACTACCTGATGTACATGAATGATATCAAGATTTTTACAAAAAACGAAAAAGAAGTGGACACCCTTGTACAAACTATAAGAATATACAGCTAGGATATAAGAATGGGATTCAGAATTTAAAAAAAAAAAATTACCTGTTATGCTTAAGGACGGAATCATGGTGGCTGTGCAGTCCATGATGTTACATTACACTCCACTTTGGCTCTTACTTAGGCTAGAAGGGCAATCGAACAGGCCCCCCCGATCAATCGGTTGGTTACGTCAAGCCGTATGTCAAGATTAGCAGACCCTTGCTAGTATGTAAATAATACAAAAGAAAATATACGCTTAGATGTGTGAACACTTTAGCGACAGCAGGTACTGTAAGCAACGTGAGGCCTGTGTGCCATTAGGTCAATTTTTCACTAATTTTAAATATCAAAAGTTTCATGAGAGACTGAAATAAGATGGGACCAATAAGCACCCCAAATCAACTTAATGAAAGGTTCACATTTTAACTCATCACCGGTAAGTTTCGCTTTCAAATATTTGAAAATAAATGAACTGACGATTTTTGCAATTATATTGTATCTGACAAAAACAAATTTTACAAATTGTGTGATACTATTTCTAAACGACATCCTTTTATTTAAATAAGCATAAAAATATTTTGTAAATAAAAACTATTTCTATTTAAAAACTCTGATTTTCATAGGGACCTTGTTGATAGATAATATATATTCTATGTATTAATGATTTTAACTATAAATCAAATACTCATTGATAAACTTTGGCAAATCCTGAGTGTATTGGACATAAGCAGTGACATAGTTTTAGTTACAGACAGACACACCGAATCTCATAATAAGAGATGTACAGTGTTTCAAAGAATAGAAGATGTATATTTAACATTAAAATAATTCTATGCCATTATCACACCATGTGTCTTAAGTGTAGGGAAATATGATAATTTTATAAATGCTTACAATTCCTAATTAATGTTTCTTGATACTAAAGATATTTCATTCTTTACCCCACACCTCAGATTGAACAGAGAATTTCACTTGAATAGAATATTTGAAGGAGAGCAAGACATTCTCTTAATGTGAAAAAAAATAATCTTAGATTTAAAAAAAAAAAAAAAAAAAAAAAAAAAATATGTAATAGTGAAATTTTCTTGTTTTGATCACAAGTCTTGTTCCTATTTTACAACCACCAACCAAATGTGTTAAATGTGGTTGTAGAGAACAGAGATCTGTGGGTCTCAGTTACCTCAACTCTTGACTCCTTAAACCCTGGGCAGCAAGCGAAGCAAATAAATTTGACAAAAGATTGGGGAAATAAAAGGCTCCTCGCTAAACTTTCTGCAACCAATACTTCATTTAGTTATTTTGAATTGTTGTTATGGCATTCACCTTGGGTTGGTTGAGCCGGCCCCTTCCAAAAAATTCACTGTATACTGAATGAACGAGATGGTGAATTCATGAAAAGAGTAACTAGGAAATTCACAAGCGGTCCCCAAATCCTGCATGCATATCCTGGTCAGGGGAAGGAGATGCCCTTGTTTGTCGTAAATTTTCTACAGATGCAGTGACAAGTATGCAAAAAGCCATTGATTCCTGATGATAATGGGTCAATCAGCAAGGGAGTCTATCCCCTTTTCACTAGCGCTAGACCAAGGAGATTGTTTTTGCACCTGATGTGGAGCGCCACACCTACCATCAGCTCCTTTACCGCACAGATCCCTGTGCTACTCATACGCTGATTTGGCAAGGGCCGGTATCAAACTAGGAACCTTGTGGTTTCTAGCTGAATGCTCTACCGACAGCTAACCCAGCCAAGAATAACCAGCTTATTTCAATGGATTTTTAGTTCAATCTAGTTTGAAAGTATTTTTGTTAGTTTCATATTTACACACTATCATAGTTTGCTTTTCTTAACAACATAACACCTTTTACTGAAATTTGATTAATTTCTAATCAATAATACAAATGATTGGGGGATCCACCCCACCTCCAGGTATGAGTCAAGACAGTGCCCTGACCACCACAAAGAGGTGACTTAAAGCCCACATGGGAAAGACAAAGAATTTGTAATGATACTAAACACTAAACAAACCTACACACAAAAAAGAAATACGGGAGAATAAGACCTTGTTAAACAAACATGCACTCATAATTACGAATTATAACAAAATAGCTTGATTCAGGTAGCAATCAGCATCTCTAGAATACTCCAAGCTGTCAGAAATCTGATGAAGGGATTTTCAGCACAAAATATTAAGAAAATAAATCAAAGGTAAATGAACAACATCCTTGTTACCTCATTTTTTTTTCTTTACACTTGCATTGTGATAGCCTTCAAAACCAACCACCAAACTGATATACACACAGTGCTTCAAGCAAATTATAGAACTCTCAATCATAATTACTAGCAACAAAAACGCCCTCCGGGCGGTATAAAAATTAATTTTTGAAAGGTATTGCCTGAGCGGGTGGGATTTGAAAAATCAATGTCAGAGGGTTTGTAGTAAAATAAGTAGTCAAAAAATAAAACAATTTGAAATGGAAACTTAGTTCTGTCCACTCAAATAAAATGTTGCTTGCATTTATTAATTAATCAAATAATTATTTTGAATATTTTGCACACAAATTTTACACAAAATCGTAGGTAGTTTTTTATTTGTATACTTTTTAGTTAACTTCTTGTTACCGAAATTTTATTTTTTAAAATTGCTTACTCAAATGTTAAGTGTATAAAACACAAGAATATTGTGACATAGTTATTGTTACAGACAGAAATGCATTCAATCTCCATTATTAATAGATATATCTTGTCTGTTCCATTGCAATCATATTTTTAATCAATTTTTTATTTTTCAATAATAAGTTGAACACACTTAAATGGTTTCAAGTGTTCCTATCTGATACTAATTATTTATACGATTACATGGTTTCAAGTAATTATTCATAAAGTATTCTTCTTTAATATTAATAATTCAATCAATTCTATGGTTTAAGGGTCACTTTAACTCAGTCAGTAGAGCATCCGACTAGGAACCCCAAAGTTCCAGGTTTGATCACAGCTTTCGCCAATTTGACATGTGTAGCACAGGGATTTGTGCAGTAAAGTGAGGAGCTGATGCCAAAACAATCTCCTTTGTCTAACACTAAGAAAAAAGGGGATAGACTCCCTTGTCTGGCTGATGCCGACTTTAGGCCATTCTGACTTTATATAGTTTCAAGTAATTATTCTCATTTGATAATGATTATACACAGTTATATCGTTTCAGTCATTCCTATCCAATACGGATAATTTTCAAACAGATCTATTTGACCCATAGATGAGACCCTTATCAAATACTATCACTCTGGGTAAAATGATCATATAGAGGTATTGCACTCTCCAGAACTGAATGTTTACAATCAGATGCAGTTTAGTGTCATACCCTGGACACCAGGATACGGTCAACATATACAAAGCCCTGCTGACAGGACATGATCATATTGTTACATAATTCATGGGTAGCCTATGAATTGTGTAAGCAATGTAGCTAGATTTTGAATTGAAGTTCGGAAGATTCAAATAATGGGGGTTAAGTGGAAAATTATCATTGGCCGTTATAGTTATGATTGGCAAGAAATAACCTTTACATGACACCCCCCCCCCCAACGAAACCTGCCAATAGAAAGGCACGTGAAAGGAAATTGGGTTTAGTTAGTAGTTGCTGGCAGCAGATGTTTAAGGATTGTTGCTCTCAAAATGCCAGCCTCTCATCCACACGGTTCAAGAACCCTTTTGGTTTGGGGTTTTGTAATAAAGACTAAAAAAAACAACAACAAAGTCTTGATTATTATTAAACAAGAAACGAGTAGACACCTAGTCTGAAGAAATCAGCCCTGAAAAAAATGGCAGCCAACAAAGAAGAACAAGAAGCAGAAAAGTAAGAACCCAATCCATCCCCCCCTCACTTCTGTCCCTCCCCCTCCCACACACACATTATATGCCCAACGGATTAAGTGGGTATATAACAATATAAGTATTTAAAAAATGATGACTAAGCAAGAAATTGAATTATCTTGCTCAGTCAATCAAAAAGCTTGGCCTGTTTACCAAAACATTTCTCATTCCCCAATGAGAACTGCATCGAAAAAATAAGGTGAAAAAAAAGTTTCTCTTAACTTGGGCTATTAATTTTTTGACAATTTTTTTTTCCTTGCCGTAAAAGAAATTTTAGTTGAATTTTTTTTTTTTTTTTAATCTTCAAAGATTTAATTGAAACACCTCTTTCAGTGATTGTTTAGAGACAATCTCATAAGATGATTTCACATTTTGATAGATATATTTTTTATTAATAAGTATCAGAGTGAATGAAAATTAATCTCTATTTAAATTTTCCCTAGATTCCCCCCTACCCCCAAAAATGTCATTAATTCTCTAAGCTCATAAAGGAGGATCCTGTTAACAAACAAATGTTTGGGGGAGAATTTATTCAAGAATTACCTCCCTTACTAACAGTTATCGCCCCTGTATCAGAGATAGTTTTCATTTCATTGTCCATGTTTTAAAATTTGAAGAAAACTAGCGACAATAACAGACAGCTGAAAGTCGGAGGATACAACAGCCGAAATGTTGTGGCTATAATAAGAACAACCAAGATAAAGACATTAGGCAGAGTAGATCAGTATATAATAATTTCTCACAAAAAATTACTTCACATACTAAGCACTGCCAACGATGACATAAAATCCGTATTTTACGAAATAAATTTACCGCCAATTGAAAAAATGCATTATAAAATTCATTCATTGATAAATCAACACTGAAAAATTTCATTAAAATTGGATAATTCCCTGATTTTTGGTGAAAAAATTTTCAATCTGGGGGTAGGGTGAATTTATTTTGTAAAATACTGATTTTGGAGCTAGACTAGTTGACTATATATTAATACTCATGTTCATTAATCTTCCGACCGTTATCATCTTGCAATACCTTCTGGTTAAAAATGAAACTTTAAATTGTCCAAGATGAAATGCAAAGATCTAAATCCTGATTATCTGGTCTTACTTATCCGCAGGATTCTTATTTCTTATGAGTGTCGTCACCTCAGCTATATAATGGACCATTCCATTTTTATTATAAAGAAATAAAGGGTAGAAAATGCTACACAGAAAAAATATAATAAGAAAGAAAGAGTAGGGGAAAGATAGAGGGGGTAAGCATGTGGAAGCGATAATGCTAATCGGTTTCAATCGAACATGAAGAAAAGAAGGGAAAAAAAATAGAGAAAGAGTGAGTTAAATCAAGAGAGTTATACTCTTTACATATTGAACTATTTGGCAATAGCTCTTAAGTAAACTTATCAAATGATGTAATAATTGAATTATCACTCTGTGGTATATCCACAGGTCCTGCTAGTAAATGAATAATTTTGGAACCATAGATCAAGAGTCCTTTTATTGGCAAATTTTAATTTGTTTTGGTTATTTCCTATAAGTCTAACATAATTAAAGAGGAACCACTCTTGACTGATAAATTATTTATTTATTGATCTACTAGGAAAAAAGAAGACATGGTTAGGGTTAGTTTAATGGGAAAATAAATAATTTATCAGTCAAGAGTGGTTCCCTTTGTTTATGTTAGACGTATAGGAAAAAACCTTTGTTTTTTGTTTGTTTGTTTTTTATTTTGTTTTTGTTTATTTTTAATCTGCTAACAGGAAGTCCACTGAATTTTAATTTCATAAATATATCCCTGAATTTGCGTTAATTGTAAAATAAAGTTGTCTCTTTATATGAAAATAATTGGCTACTATGTTCAGTGTGGACATAGAAAAAGTCATAAAAAAGAAAATTTACATAACTCAGTTTTAGTTGTTTTTTAATTAGTTCTTCAATTTCTCTTTAAAAAAGGACAGATTATTGAGGTCAGTCTGAGGTTGTAGAATACACTGACTGCACCTCTGCAGAGGGATACCCCCCCCCAATGGGGCCACCTGTTGGTCGTGGGTGGCAACCCATGATGCTTAAGGATGGAATCTTGGTGGTTGAGCAATCCATGGCATGCAACACTCCACTTTGTCCCTTACTTAGGCTAGACAGGCAGACTTCCAATCAATTGGCTGGTTATGTCAAGCCCTAGCCCCTATATGATTGTCCCAATCATGGCAACTTCCCAACCCTTTTTATGATATATATGCTAGAAGGCAATGGTTTAGTGTCTTAGGTATGACGTTGAACGGTATCTAGTGGTAAAGTTCTAATCCTGGAACTCTAGGAAATGTGGAGTAGCTCTTTATCGCCATTACTCCTAGGTCCACCCTGATTCAGAGTGGTAGTACCTGTTAGGGTCCCATCTGTGGCTTAAATAGATAAAAAAATGAGTATTTAAAAATGTGTTTTAAAAAAGATTGAGTTTGTAAAATATTGAATATCCATCAAGAATAAATAAAACAAAACATCTTCTGCATAAAATAACCCAACATGAGTTGACATGCCATAAAATCCAACCAACCAACCAGAAATGGCTTTGCCACTACAGGCCTGAGTCAAAAAGACATTTGATGGAGTTGAAACACACTGACTCTCTGGTAAAGAAAAAGTTCTGGGCACAGCCGTCATTAAAGAAGGTAATGCTGAAAGTCTTCTGGGACATGAAAAGACCAATCACTATTGATTTCTTTGAAAAAGTTGTAACATTAAACAGTGCTTTCTATTGCGAATGCCTTAGGTAAAATTCACCTTATCTTATTTTAATGGAGATTCGGTGTCTGTCTGTAATTAAAACTACATCACTGCTTACATCACAATACCCCCAGAAATTGCCTAAGTTTATCAATGAGTATCTAATTTATAGTCAAAATCATTAATACCTTATATAAATCTTATTTATCAATGATGTCTATGAAAATGACTTAGATTTGCCTCAAAACAGCCCATGTTGTTAGTGCATTTAAAATCCTGCAATGTGTCTTATATATATATCACTAAGAAATAAAGGCTTACCTAATATATGGTGTGGTTAATTTATGTACTGGGTTAAATAAATAATTACTTGGTGTTATTGATCTCTAATATTATTGTTTTATTCTCCAACGTATTAAAATCCTATGAAGGATTTTATATAGAAATCAATCAAAATATAATTAAAATAAGTAATATTTTTATATGCATTCTTATTTAATTTCATTAGTCTTTCTAATTTAATATATTTCATTAGATTAAAACTTAAATATTTATGCCCAGAGGGTGCGTATTTTTGCAAATTACTGTAGAAAAAGAAAAAATCCTGAATCATGTGGGCCCTTTACTGTGACCTCTCCTGCATGGAAAAGGACATCTTGCTAATGTTGGGTTTACTATTTAGAACTTTGCCCTTTCTGGATTTAATGCTGAACTGGAATGTGTAATCTTTATTGACTTGAGACTTGATATCAATGATTTGTGAGTTAACTGGAACTAAACCCTTTTCATAAGTTTATTCCCTGTATTACCACCTTATATATATATATATATATATATGGGGCCGGGTTAGCTCAGTCGGTAGAGTGTACGGCTAGAAACCACAAGGTTCCTAGTTCGCTACCGGTCCTCACCAACTCAGCATATGAGTAGCACAGGGATCTGTGCGGTAAAATAAGGAGCTGATGGTAGGTGTGGCGCTCCACCTCAGATGCTAAAAAAACAATATCCTTGGTCTAGCGCTATTGAAAAGGGGATAGACTCCCTCGCTGACTGGCTGATACCGACTTTAGGCCGCCCCGTCAACTTTACTTTATATATATATATATATATATATATACACACCAAACACGAGCAAGATGTGATAAAAGGTCAATTTCTTAATCAGATTTAAACAGGTTTCAATTCAGAGTTTTCCTTCTCCTAGACTGGTTACCAATCCAAAGTTAAAGGGCCCAGTCTGCCATGCCATTTACCCATAGCTGGAAGGAGAATAGTTGGATGCATACCTTTCCCAAGGGTATTAGCGCTATATGAAATTCAAACTCCCTCAACCAATATTTGAACTTGGTTGATGAGTCCATTTCCTACGACTCTAACCATTACACCATACACCTCCATATTACCACCTCATATAGCATATCTTCTAACTTTTCCATGGATTCCAATCAATTATCAACATTTACATTCATGGTTTGAGCCTTATTGATTTTCAGTTGGATTAAAGTAAAATTATTTGGTTAAATCAAACTTAACAGACCTAAATTCCACCATCGTTTGTCACCCCGCCGAAAGAAAGAAAAATACCAAAAATCAGGGAATTAACCGAATTTAATGAAATTTTCAGTGTTGATATATTAATGAATAAAAGATACAATGTACCAGTTATTTTATTTAAAAACTTTAACATTTTTTCAGGTCAGTTAACTTTGAACTACGTATCTTTGAGAATCTGTTTTACACCTCAAAGATAAGTGGTTCCAATTTTACTGAAATGAAAAAAAAGTAAGTTTTTGATTTTCTATCTATTAACTTTGTACCACATATCTGAGAATCTGTGTTACATCTCAAAGATACGTGGTACAAAGTTAACTGACCTGAAAAAATGTAAAAGTTTTTAAATAAAATAACTGGTACATTATATCTTTTATTTATTGATATATCAAGACTGAAAATTTCATTAAATTCGGTTAATTCCCTGATTTTTGGTATTTTTCTTTCTTTCGGCGGGGTGACAACAATGGTGGAATTTAGGTCCGTTAAGTTTGATTTAACCAATTATTTTATATGTTTTGTTTTTATCAGGATCTTTTTTTAATCACAATCAAATATGGTTTCCAAGGGAACACTTCCCCTCATCCACATTCCCTCTGACCATGCCCAAATAAATAAAAACCTTAAAAAAACAATACGATAATTAATATTGATAATTGTTAATTGTATGTAAACAACAAACCAAATTTTCCTCAGTATTTGTCGATACAATTTAATAAAAAAATCTCGATGGTTGCCTGGAGTAATTGGAATTTATTTTTTAGTAAAAGAGGACAAATTTTTATTTTTTTATTTTCTTAATAGATTTTTAATGAAGAGACAGATACAAGGGGGAGAGGAAGTGAGTGGGCAGGTGTGGGGAGTTAATGACTGATGCTAGTCAGTGACTAGTTAACTTATTCACCCCTATCCTAATCCAACCCACACTTTCATTCATTGAGATGGATGAGGTAAAACAATAAATTTAATAAGATTCTACACATATATACATATACATATATATAGGGTGTTTCCCCCCAAAAAAATGAATATCCTTTGAGGTGTAAATATCTTGAATAATTCAATAGTTTCAGCTAATGAAACTAAACAGGTTTAATGTTGATCAAAAGATTTATTCACCAATATTTCAATGAGAAAGAACCCAGAGAAACACACACACACACTCCTGCATATATATATATATATATATATATATATATATATATATATATATATATAGTTGTAGAAAAGGTATTTCTCTACTAAGGTTTCGATGTTCTTAGTACACCATCTTCAGGGGAACTAAGTAAATCTATGTGGCTAATGAAATATATACTCACCTGGTTTAAGATTATTTTTATTCTATATCTCCTAAAAGTAAATTAACTTTTGTCTCTAAAGCTTGTTCCTTTGAAGTTAATGTTTAGTTTACCCTATGTTAACAGGCGGAAGTGATTAATGATTCTATCTATCCGTGCTGCCCCTATCCTCTATTTTTACTACTCCTTTTTTATTTACTTATTTGAACTTTTGAAATTCTAGAACCCTGGTAAGCCATTTAAAATTTTTTTTTTTTTTTAATTTGGTGCACGTATTATATCTATATTAATCTTAGTAATACATTAATGCGTTATGTAACCTATGCATGCATTTCCATAGGAATTCATCCTTTTTATTCACTAATTCTTTCTTATTTGGGAATCTAATTATCTCAAGAAGCATGTATCAGTTAAGCCTCAGCAAGTATTTGATTTCTTTAATATTTCCCATTTAATAATAGGTGTTATATTTTGATACTTTAAATTCCAAATGTAGCTAGCTAAGGTTGTTACATTTTTTAGTTTAATATTAGAGAAAGTGTGTTTATGGTTTGTGAATCTAGTTTTAAAATCTGATTTTGTACAGCCCACATAAAATTGGGAGACATAGAATAAAAATAATCTTAAACCAGGCGAATATATTTCATTAGCCACATAGAATTACTTAGTTCCCCTGAAGATGGTGTACTAAGAACACTGAAATCGTGGTAGAGAAAAAAACTTTTCTACAACTATTAATACTTTATATTTTATAAGATATATTGAGCCCTTTTTGATTAACTACTTATGCTACTACAATGATTACATGGTAGTAACTTTTTGATGAAATATATGTATATATATATATATGAGGGGGATTAAAATAAATAAAAACATAAACTCCCATGAGCCATCACTGGAAGAACCCTCTGCGCATGTGCGAGAAAAAGGACCAACTTCCGAGCCCAGAAGATAATCTCTCGGTCATTTGAGTTTAGGCCTTAACTGTGTGTAGTCGCTACCACAACCAGGGGGATATCCCCTTGCCATGGGTGACTATGACTGGTGAATAAGGCCTAAGTCATAAAACCACCTTCTGTCTTTGTCGCTTTCCTTTCGTTCCCTGAATTCCTTCCTTTTCAGTGTGGCCACCAAATGAAATGGGGTTCAAAGTAAAACCCTTAAAAAATGCAACAAAAATATCCAGCTCCCTTAAACTTTAAAACACCAAAACCTCTTGTAATTCCATATATATATATATATATATATATAGTGTTTCAGAAAAGTTGATATTATTTCATTTTGGAATTGCTATTATCATTTGAAAATGTAAATATCTGAGTCATAAAACATAGTTTAGGCAAATGAAACTAAAGAGATTTAATGTTGAGCAAAATAAAATTTATTCATCAAAATTTGAATGAGAAATTCAAAGGTAAGAGGATTTAATGAATGATTTCACAAGTTTTTAATATATACATCTCTTCCAATATGAGTGGTCATACAGATCCTTTTAGAATGGGCACAATTATACTAAAGATTTTCCCTCCAAAAATAAAAGTTATTAGATCTATCATTCTCCACTGCCCTCTCTCTTTCATGTCATTAGAAGAAGAAAGTGTTGAATTACTTCCAATAAAAAAATAAAAGAGAAAGGGGTAATGTTCTATATATCAGCAGTGAAGTAACTTGTAGAGAGAGAAAGATATAGCTTGTAATACCTTCAGCGGTAGGCAAATATTTCTGAGTTGAGTGAGATGGAATATTTAGGCATAAGTTTGTCTTCTCTACTGTTCTTCGAAAACCTTCGCTTTTATAGGACTCCCATGATCGAAACTGGTCTTATTTGAAAAACTTCTTTTGATAGTTGTGAACACTTCTGATTGGTTGAAAATTATAATTTTTTAATACTTCTATTTTTTTCTTTCTACCTGCACTGATCCTATGTGCAGACTTCTTATTTTCATCATTTTATTTCTGCTTTCAAAGTGTTAACTTCCAGCTCACCACATTTATATTTACCAATCCCACCGCACGAGCAGGATGCAACATAAAGTCAATTTCTTAAGCAGAGTTTAACAGGTTTGAATTCAGAATTTTCTTTCTCCTAGAATGGTTGCCTAGCCCATTCTACCCTACCATTTACCCATAGCTGGAGGAAGAGTAGTTGGATGTATACCTTTCCCAAGGGTATTAGCACAATGTGAAATACAAACAATCTAGTTCAGGATTTGAACTCAGGTTGACAAGACCATTTTCCTCAACTCTACCATACCATGCATTATTTTTTAATATAAGAAGAGTAAACATCCCCTGAAAATAAACCCTAGTGTTATATTCTGGAATGAAAATTAATATAAGTCCTGTCTTATTTTTGGGATACACTGTAGCTACTTTGAAAAAAAAAAAAACAGACTATCAGGTGACTAGTTTTCAACAACATATTGAAAAGAAAGTTACAAGATCACCCCACCCACTACTCAAAAGAAACCCACACTCACACAATAAAAGAGGGAAATAAAAAAATCTATTTTAATTTTACACCTTGTTCTGGGGTCATTCTCATTGACCTTGGCATTGGCCTTGACCCTGTTTTGTGCTTGGACAAAAGAAACAATAGAACGAGAAAAAAAGAAGTCTATCTAAAAACACTTTCTCCATAATTATATCCTAAATAAAAAATAACAAACCTTTATTGTAGAGATTGTCATAATGATCCTTCTTTAGATTCATACACACTCACATTAAAACACTTATCTAGAGAACTTGATTGTAAGCAAACAAGTGAAACCAAAATCATTATATCATATAGGTGCTCCCATAGAAGTGTTAATATTTTTTAAACTTCTATTATATAGTGTATCTATCTATACATACATAAAGGGCAGTTGTGTATATATATATGTATGTCTGGATGAAACTATGAAAATAAAGCAATCAACATCAAAGTAAATATATATATATATATATATATATATATATATACAGTTGTTGCTTTTTGTGCAAAAATGATACAGATTTGATTTATATTCAAAGATATTTAAAAATTAAAGTATACATAGAAATAGCATTGAAATTCTACTTAAAAATGTCTAGCATTTGTAAATCTTAGAAGTAAACAAATCAATACACCAGGGTTTCCCTACCCCCTCTACCCAGGCAACGCTGAGTAGCCACTTCTAGTATATATACATATAGTTGGTTGTGTGTGTGTGTGTGTGTGCGTGCATGCACATATGTAAAACTGTGTCATCAAAATAACTGTCATTTACATGAGTTAGTAATCATTAATGACATTACTTATTTACATCTAACAGCATTTTGTTTCTTTATATCTCAGTTGGTAGAGCATCCACCTCAGAAGCACAACATTCTGGGTTCGATATTGGCCCTCACCAACTCAGTATATGAGTAGCACAATCAACAACAAAGTAAATATATATATATACATTAAATATTACCAGTTGTTGCTTTTATTGTGCAAAAATGATGAAGATTTGATTTCTATTTGAAGATATTCAAAAATTAAAATATACATAGAAATAGCATTGAAATTCTGCTTTAAAATGTCCAGTATTTGTAAATCTCAAAAGTAAACAAATCAATACACCAGGACCCCCCCCCCCCGCTACCCAGGTGACGCTGGGTAGCTGCTTCTAGCCATATATAAAAGAACAAAGAAAACCTGATGATTGCATTTTATTGTCCAATAATATGAAAACAATAAAGTACTCACTTTTAATTAGGATATTTTTCATAACAACATTTACACAATACTGTTGCATAATCTATGTAGTTGCATAGATTATTGACAAACACCTGTAGAATAAGGGGTCATTGGCCTTCAAATCAGAACGTAGGCAGGCAGGTTTCCGTGGAAAAATACAGACTGTTGGTAAAGGCGTGAATCTCGCACGTCACATGATTTGACTAGTTAGGTAACCAGTTTCAACCTAAATGGCACACAGGACAGACGTGTTCTGTGGAGGTTGGCTCAGGCTGCGTGGTGAATGAAAATGGCCAATACCAAAATAAAAACTTGTACAGGTAATATCAAGTCTTATTAGTTAAATATGCATGCCCTTAGTTAGAAGAAGATAAGAAGAATCTAGACAACAAGAACAAAGAAGATAGAAAGAAGTAAAGGAAACAGCCCTAGACAATCAAAGATGGCCGAAAGAAAGAAGATAAAATGTAACAGACAAGTAAGTCAATGCTGTATCTCAGTATCTGTCTCTCTCTAATACTCTCTCGATGTAGCGAGAAGTAGCGAGAATGCAACGGGCCCAAGTGGAAAAATACAGACCGTTTGGGAACTTTAACCCCAAAGGCATGAATCTTGTGAGTCACGTGATATAGAGTTAGGTAGGCAGTTTCAACCAAAATGCAACGCAGTGTAGACGTGTGACTGCGGGGTTGAACTCAGACCGTGCGTTGAGTTAGAAAATGGACAATAAAGCTTTGATCAAAGACAGACAAGTCTTGTTAGTTAATTATGCATACCCTTAGTTAGAAGAAGATAAGAAGAATCTAGATGACAAGAGCTAAGAAGATAGAAAGAAGTAAAGGAAACAGCGCTAGACGATCAAAGATGGCTGAACAGAAGAAGATAGAATAAAGAACAAGTAGGTCACATGACTCTATCTGTCTATCTCTCACTAATACTCTCTCGATGTATATATCCAATGAGGGTATATAGCAATCCTACACTACAGTGATATACCTATACATTAACATAGAATTAGTAATCAACGAGTAGCCAAAAGGAAAATGCTTTACATTGAACTACCACTAAAAAAACAAGAATGTTTCTATCACTGAACGTCACAAATATTACTCTATGTACCATTGTCAACAAAAATGTCATCCTGACTGCAAAAGGGTTAAATTGTTTGTTGTGTTGTAATGTCTTTTCAAATGTCATACTATTAAATTGCACTAACAACTTTGCAAAACACTTCTAATCCACTTATTATATGTTTACCAAAATACCGCGGATTGATGCAAAGATACTAAAATACTAAATGAGTCTTTTTTGGCCCATTGAAAGGTCAGACTGCAAGATTGTACGTGTCCTGGGTATGAAGTTAAACTGCATCGAATGGTAAAGTTCCAATTTTGCAGCTCTGGGGAGTGTGGAGTACCACTTCATCACCATAACTCCCAAGTGCACTCTGACCTGGAGGGGTAGTGCCTGTTAGGATCCCATCTATGGGTTAAATAGAAAAAAATTGTTTTAAAAAAATTGAGTTATAAAAAATTGAATTTAAACAAACAAATTTGAATACCCATCAAGAATGAATAAAACAAAACGTCTTCGGCATAAAATAATCCAACAAAGGTTGACATGCCTTAAATCCAACCAATCAACCAACCAATAGGATTGCACAATAGTGAGTGAAAAGTTTTGCAATATTTTAGTACGTGCTAGTCTTTGACATGTAAAGTAAGTAAAGTCGTCGGGGCAGCCTAAAGTCGGTATCAGCCAGTCAGCGAGGGAGTCTATCCCCTTTTCAATAGCGCTAGACCAAGGAGATTGTTTTGGCGTCTGAGGTGGAGCGTCACACCTACCATCAGCTCCTTACTTTACCGCACAGATCCCTGTGCTACTCATACGCTGAGTTGGCGAGGGCCGGTATCGAACTAGGAACCTTGTGGTTTCTAGCCGAACGCTCTACCGACTGAGCTAACCCGGCCCTTTGACATGTATATCACATAAACAAAGGAGTTCAAACTGTAGAAGATGCCTGCTGTGGTTGGTAGTATTGTGGTAGTTGGTGTGTTGACACCTTGTGCATTGCTTCATTTTGCGTGTGTTTTGAAAGCAACACAGTTGAATGTGCAACATAGTCTAATCTGGGAACTTATGCTTTAAAAGTTGAATTGGGCCATAATGTAATATATTACCTGGTCAATCGGTTTGCACCTGGCTGCATGCAGGAAGTGCGTGGGTATCAAGTGTGGGCCTGGAAACAAAAACAGGATATGGCATTGAACTGGGCCATAAGGGTATTTGCCTGCTCATCCCACTTATGAGGGCTGGACACAAGGTCTCGTTTTTACGTGGGCACATAAAAATTGCAATGATCTGGGGGGCATGGCCCCCTTGGATCGATGCTATTAATTGTACTTTACCAGTCTAGAGGCCGAAGCACACTGGACCCCCAGCCGAGGCCGGGTATAGAAGGTAAGTGTCAAAGCATAGAATCTGGAACAGATACTACACTTTGATCCTCCCTGGGCCATAAGGCCACAGAAGCAACCAAAAAAAAAATTGTTATGCGAAAAAGGTGAAGATGCAGTTGATCACAGTACAGTAACCAGGTAATTCAAGAGATTTCGCTTGGGCTGCAAGAACCTCGACGCTCAGGCAAACTCAATCTGTGTATTCTGAGGTCATACTTCTATCCATAAATCCAGTGAGTAGCACTTGGAGAGTATCAGGCAAACTTGACATCTCACAGTCCAGTGTAGTTTGTCACCTTCACAATCTTAGCAAAAGCATCCAGAGTTGCCAATTGGTGACTCGTGTTTACCAAAATATTACAAAATTCTCTTCTCACCCAAGCATATGTAATTATGTACCGTTGTGCCTTTTTTCCGGGCACTAAAACGATATCTGTAACGTTGTCGTATTTCTGGTCACAGTACCCAAAGCGATGTACATAATGGGCGGTGGTGGTGGCGATATATTCACAGTACTAAAAATATCTTCTTTTTGATAAAAATTACAACGCGAGAAATATGTAGTCACAACTGCTAGCCTTTATTTCAAGGGTAGGTTTGTCTCGTGGGTTCATATCAGAGAGGAGGAAAGGCAGAGAGAGAGAGAGAGAGAGAGAGAGAGAGAACTATTAAACTACCGTCATCCCACACGGGACCAAGGGCACGTCTTAACCCTACGCTGTGCCAAATCGAAAAAAGGCCAGTCCCTTTCTTCATTGTTCCACGTCACCATGTGACTTCCAGTTCCAGTCAACACCCGACTTCCGGTTGACACTCAATTCTCCATTCGGGAGGTCACGCTACGGTCAAACCATCGTTCATCCTGTTTTGCTCATCACTATTTTTTAAACCTTTACTCTCTCACTTATTTCCTTCTTCTTCTTTTCTAATATAGTAGTTCTAGCTCACAAAAGTCAGGATAATATCCCCATCTTGCTACAATTATTCATATCCTCATCATCATCATCATCATCATCATCATCAGGTCATGCTCACACCACAGATTTCCATGACTCTCTCACCATCTATCACTATCGATCATTGCCCCTGTCAGGTCTTCCACATGGCATCCAGAATCCGCACAGAGCTGATAGATGAAGGTTTTTGGTGTTGCAGCCATACAGTAGCATTGACACAGCTTCAGCTTGGAAAAAGTCTTGCTTATCAGAGACATCAGATTTCCATATGATTCATAATCTGTCTATTGAAGTCCATGCCTTCCTATTTGTATATTGATATTGCTCTCTGTAGATGAGATATTACTACCTAGGTAGGTGAACTGGTCTACTAATTGGAGAGGCCTACCATCATACGTAATTATTCATATCATTATTATCATCAGGTCACACTAGTATTGATTTTAATACATTGAAGAATAAAACAATAATATTAGATATCAATAACACCAAGTAACTATTTATTAAACCGGTTTTGTTAAAACCAATATGCAAATTAACCACACCATATATTATGTAAACCTTTATTTCTTAGTAATATATAAGACATATTGCAGGATTTTTAAACACACAAATAACATTGGCTGTTTTGAGGCAAATCTAACTCAGATTTTCATAGAGACATTGTTAATAAATAAGATTTATTCTATGTATTAATGATTTTGATTATAAATTAAATAGTCATTGATAAACTTATGCAATTTCTGGGGGTATTGTGATGTAGGCAGTGATGTTTTGAGACTGTTTGGATGACTTGAGAAAAACTGAAGGATGGTAATTTGTGTGGTGAAAGAGACATTAGAAAGAATATAAACATTCAGTGGAAATAAGATGAATGTTTTAAATTTAAGGAAAAGCTGACAGGTCTCCTCAGACCTAATATAAAAAAGTGAAAGTAAAGTCGTTGGGGTGGCCTAAAGTCAGTATCAGCCTATCAGCGAGGGAGTCTATTTCCTTTTCAATAGCGCTAGACCAAGGAGATTGTTTTTGTGTCTGAGGTGGAGCGCCACACTTACCATCAGCTCCTTTACAACACAGATCCCTGTGCTACTCATACGCTGAGTTGGCGATGGCCGGTATCGAACTAGGAACCTTGTGGTTTCTAGCTGAACGCTCTACCGACTGAGCCATCCCGACCCTTTACTTGCTGAAAAAGATGATCATCATGATCATGATGATACTACTACTACTATTACTACTACTACTGCTACTACTACGATGATAATGACGACAATAATAATAATAATAATTGGAAATGTGATTCATTGGGAATTATACAAAAAAATAAATTTTGACCATACAATAAAATGTTATGTGCATAAAACAGAATCTGTTCTTGAGAATCAAACGCGTGAAATTCTCTGGATAAAAACGGATCACCTTATCCCAGCCAGGAGACCAGACCTAGTATTGATTAACAAAAAAAAAAAGAATAAAAGAAGAGAACTTTCAATTGGTAGACTTTGCAGTTCCAGCAGATCACAGCGTGAAGACGAAGGAAAACGAAAAGATAGACAAATACCTGGACCTTGCCAGAGAATTGAAAAAGCTGTAGAATATGAGGGTGAAATGATACTAATTGTAGTTGGGCACTTGGAACAGTCCCAAAAAGCTTGGAAAAAAGACTAGAGGAACTGGAAATCAGAGGAAGAATTGAGACCATCCCGACAACTGCATTGCTGCAATCGACTAGAATACTCAGAAGTGTCCTGGAGATTTGTTGTCACTCAGACCCAGTGAAAGACCATCAGCTGGTGTAAAAAATTCACATAATATAACCTGATCTAGCATGGTATGAGTTCTGAACCATGAGAAGCCAAGAGCTAGGAGGTCCTTTCAGTCTAGTTATCCTTGGAATGGACAAATTTCTCCCAGCCCGCTAAGGGGGTTAATCTTCAACTTCCTGTGTCCCCTGACACAGGAGAGTTCCTACGTAGATCCCTACAATTCATTACATTCTATTTTATTAAATTCTAATTAAATTCAGGTCTATTTTTCTTATTAAAAAAAACCCATAAAAATGCACTTTATTCAAAATACATTTTTTTGTTTTATCCCGGGCAATACCAGATTTGCTAGTATCAACAATTTCTTTTCTGATTTTTTTTAAAAGTTATTATTCACTCAGACATAATTGAATTATCGAAATATTATTGGATGATTCTAATATTTTCGCAGATCGAAGAGTCAAAAGAGATCCAAAGGATATTTGGAATTGAGCAAAGATATTTTGCAGGGGTCAGTCAACAATTGCCGATTTAGTCTGAAAGCAAAGTTAGAATATTGACTAATGGAATTGGAAAATTGCCACAGAACCCAAAAATCATTTGGACGTTTAACATCATACACAGGACACTTAAAGTTTTGGATACGCAAAATTAGGCTTTGAGTACATTTTAAGGTTTAAAATAAAATTGAAATTCGACAGGGTCACCAGTACCCAAGTGAATTAATGAGTTCAATCTTCCCTGGGTGCTCTATATTGGTGGCATTGTGACAGACTTTGTAAATACTGATATCTTTACGCTTTATATAAAAAAAAAATCTCTCAAGTTTGGAATTCTTCAATTTCTGATCCAAAATGTCTGCAAGATTTTCCTGCATTTGTTATTTTCATTTTTGATTCTTTCTTATTTTTATTCCAAGAATTTCAGGCGGAAATCTTACCTTGTTGTTTATTATCTCAGAATTTTTTACTCTGTTCTGGCACCGTCTGTGAACAAGGATTATTTTTGGATATGTAAACTACAAGAAAGAAAAAGAAAAAAAAGAAAAAAAGAAAGTAAAGAAAAGAAAATGAATATTCAGCTTTTGTAAGAAAAGTAAAGGTTAAAGCAAAATTGACAGAATGGCCTATTATTAGCCAAAAAGTGAGGGAGGAAGTCTATCCCCTTTTTGCTAGCACTAAACCAAAGAGATTTTTTTTGATGAGGTGCAGTGCCACACCTACTGTCAGCTTCCAATTGCTTTATCACACAGATCAGATTACCCAAGATGTGCTACTCAAGCGCTGAGATGGTGAGGACCGGTATCGAAACTGGAACTTTGCGATTCCTAGGCAGACACTCTACCAAACTAATTAGTCAACTGGGGCTTAAGAATACACAGTTCACCTCTGCAGAGGGGTAAGACCCCTTCCAATGGGAACCGTCTGTAAGCCGTGGGTGGTGACCCATGATGCTTAAAGGTGGAATCCTGAGTGCTGAGCAGTCTACAACATGCAACACTTGGTCCTTACTTAGGCAGGACGGGCGGTTGGAGAGGCTCTCTACAATCAATTGCCTGTTCATGTCAAGCCCTAGCACCTATATGATTATCCTAACCGTATTGCCCTTATGGCAAGACCCAACCCTTTTTATCATATATGACAGTGGTTCTCAAACTTTATACAGTCTGGGCGCACTTACAGTACTACAGATACTTGATAGCGCACTGTATGCAAAATAGGACTAATATGTTATTAAGTTAACTGTTAAATATATTTAAAAATAACACATTTAACAAAAGCAAACTTAATATACCTCTATGAAGTTTATTAATTCCTGTGTTAATGAGAAACATGAGCTTGATGAGACCTTGCGATTTCTTCAATGTTTGGTCTTAGGTTTGAGAGACAAACTCTCATTTCCTCATCAATGCATTGAAGAGTTCCTCTCTTTTTACACATAATTGTTGCGAGGGTTGAAAATCCCAGTTCACATAAATATGAGGTGGAAAATTGCAATAAAATTGCCAGCGCTTTTTTAGATATCGGCACATGTTGTTTTATGATAGAAATCCAAAAAGCTTCGAGAGACAATTCTTTGTATTTAATTATTAATCCACGATCAGTGGACACAGCTGCCAGTTCTTCTTTTTATGTTAAACTAAAATCTATTGCAGTTTCTACAAAGGGTTTCTAATCCGGTCATATTGCGCAGAAAAGTAACTTATAACTATTATAATAATGTCGCAACGAAACAAGCAGAGTGTTCGTAAAGAAATGGTATAATATAGTAACTTAGTATACATTTGCTTTTCATATCTGGATAGATTTTTCAGGAATACTACGGAGCGCACCTGGAAAAGCTCTGGGGCGCACCAGTGCGCCAGGGCACACTATTTGAGAACTACTGATATATGAGCTAGAAGGCGGTGTCTGAGAGTCTTAGTGTCCTGGGTATGACGTTAAACTCTTTTCTGGAGCCCCGGGAAATGTGGAGTACCCCCTCATCGCTATTACTCCCAGGTCAAGTCTGACCTGGAGTGGTTGTACATGTTAGGATCCCATCTATGAAATGTAATGAACAGATGGAAAGAAAGAAAGAAAAAAGTGAGAGAGTTAAATCAAGATTATTATACTTTTTACATATTGAACTATTTTGCAATATCTCTTAAGTAAACTATATCAAACGTTGTAATAATTAAATCATCATACTGTGGTATATCCACAGGTCCTGCCAGTAATTAAATTATAGTTTATTTAAAAATATGCATCAGTTTTAAAAACCGATTGTTTTTCACGGATTTAATAACAAGTCTCTTGTTAGAAATCAATTAAACATAATGAAAAGATTAAAAGGAAAGACAAAAAATGAGTGAGAGAGAGTTAAATGAAGATTATTATATTTTTTTACATATTGAACTAATTGCAATAGCTCTTAAGTAAACATATCAAACGTTGTAATAATCAAATTATCATATCGTGGTATATCCACAGGTCCCACTAGTATTAATAACTTCACTAAAAATGAGATCAGAGGAGGATTACATTTTAAGAATGGACTATTCCGTTTTTATTATAAAGAAAGGGAAGAAAAGGGACATGCTACATTGAAAAAATATAGAAAAAAGAGTAGAGTGAACACGCGGAAGCAATGACGCTAATCTGTTTTAATCGAACATAATGAAAAGATGAAAAGAAAGAAAAAAAGAGTGTGTGTGTATGTATGTGTGTGTGTGTGAGAGAGAGAGAGAAGAGAGAGAGAAAGAGAGAGAGAGAGAGAGAGAGAGAGAGAGAGAGTTAAAGATTATTTTATTTTTATGCATTAAACTATTTGGCAATAGCTCTTTTTTAAACATATCAAACATTTTAATAATCAAATTATAATGCTCTTGTTCCTCAATCTTCTGACCGTTATCATCTTGCAACACCCTCTGGTTAAAAATGAGACCGTCCAAACATAGCGAACTATTTTGCAATAGCTCTTAAGTAAACATATCAATCGAACATTATTTAAAAAATTAAAGATAGAAAAAAGAGTGAGTGTGTATGTGTGTGTGTGTGTGTGTGTGTGTGTGTGTGTGTGAGAGAGAGAGAGAGAGAGAGAGAGAGAGAGAGAGTTAAATCAAGATTATTATACTTTTTACATATCGAACTATTTGCAATAGCTCTTACGTAAACATATAAATCGAATATAATTTTTTTTAAATGAAAAGAAGGAAACAAAGAAAAAAATGTGAGAGAGAGAGTTAAATCAAGATTATTTTACTTTTTACATCAATTTAGCAATAGCTATTAAGTATACTAGCAACAAAAACACCCACCGGGCGTTGTAAAAATTAATTTTTGAAAGACATTGCCTGAGAGGGTGGGAGTTAAAAATTCAATGTCAGAGAGTTTGTTTCATAAGTAAGACAAATCCTCATATTTATTAAGGAGTAAAAAAAAAAATAAAACAATTTTAAATGAAAACTTAGCCCTGTCCCTCTCAAATAAAATGTTGCGTTCATGTAATAATCAAACAATTATTTTGAATATTTTACACATCAATTTTACACAAAATCGTAGGTATTTATTTATTTGTAAACTTTTTAGTTAACTTTTTGTTACTGTAAAAAAAAAGGGACGAGAGTAAAAAACAATTTTAAAAATTGCTTACTCAAATTTTGGGTGTATGTAGCATAAGAATATTGTGACGTCAGCTGTGACGTAGAGCTATGACGTAGTTTTTGTTACAGACAGTAATACAGACAATCTCCATTATTAATAGATATATATCAAACGTTGTAATAATAATTAGATTATTATACTGAATAATCATTGAAGATTAGTATTATTAGTGTTATTCGGACTATTGTCCCCATCTTCATTGTTATTTGTACAACGTTTCGGCCGATATACCCTCCGGCCTTCTTCAGGTATTTCTTGTCGGACTCGGGAACCTTCTCGAATACGACAAGAAAGTTCCCGAGTCCGAGAAGGTTCCCGAGTCCGACAGGAAATACCTGAAGAAGGCCGGAGGGTATATCGGCCGAAACATTGTACAAATAACAATGAAGATGGGGACAATAGTCTGAATAACACTAATAATACTAATCTTCAAGCCTCATCTCAAACATTCAGAGAAATAATCATTGAAGAATATCAGAAAGCAAACGTGTGTACTTTACAGTAAATCTTGAAAACAGAGTCTGGTTTGTTGTTTGCCCTTTGGCTTCATTCACAATTCACTCAATGAGACAAACACTCTGTTAAGAAAGCCACACTTGTTACGCTTTCAATAGCTCCATTGTTACTCAGTTTTCAGGGTGGGAACACTCATGTCCTTTGGTTTGACACCACTGTCACATATCAAAGGCTGGATTCATGGAAAGGTCAGGCAAATTTTAAATACCCTGGTACGACTAAAGACATTTATTAAATTTTCAAGTCATGACATTATCAGATATTAAGGCAGGACACACTTCAGTACATAAACTAACAAGATATGGAATATTTGCACTAATCTTAGGAAGGTCACCTTTCTTTAAACTTAACATCAACATCACAGGAAAAATAAAGATGTCTTTCTTGTCTTCACAAATAACCTCTCCAACTATCAATGAAACATCTTATTATAATGGAGATTGTGTGTTTTTCTGTCTGTAACCGAAACTATATTCCTTCTCAAGTCACAATTCTCTTAGTTATTGACATCACATTCTCCATGATTCTATTTTTATCTAAACCTCAATTATTAATAAAATTGTTTTACATTATTAATACTGTTAACTATGTTACATGCTGACAACATGCAATTGTATTTATATATACAACAAAATAGCGGTTTACAGTGTGAACGGGAAGGCTAATTTGCATATTAATATTAAAAAATCGAATTTAATAATTATGTGCTTGGTATTATTGATTTCTAACTGTTTGGTTTTATTTTAATGAATATAAGCAAAAATCTCTTCAATGAATCTTAAATGAAATCCATTAACAAGATAAAATAACTGTCATTTTATTCTTTACTTCCTATTTTAACTAAATACTTAAATTAGAAAAAATAACAATGAAAGACGAGAGTGATGGAAGAGTAAGTTTCAGTTGTTCCATTTTTTTATACTCCCTCTTTTCAGTTTCAAATCTTTTTATCTGTATTCTTATTTAGTTTCATTAGCCTTTCTAATTTAATACAATATTTTATTACATTAAAACTTAAATACTTGCACCCGGAGGGTGCATATATTTTCTAGTACTTTTAATGATCATATAGATAATTAAGTCGTTGGTTGGTATTAAATTATATCTATAAAGGAAGCGTATGTAAAATCATATATTTAACAATATGTTGTTGTTTTTTTTTTGTTGTTTTTTCAAGTGTTTTCTGATCTTATTTTAGACTAGCTGACATACCCGTCTACAAAAGATATGAGTTCAAGACTTGAATCGCCGCTGGTTGTATTAAACATCTACACAGAACAGTTGGTTGATTGGTTGGATTTTACGACATGTCAACACTTGTTGGGTCATTTTATGCCGAAGACGTTTTGTTTTATTCATTCTTTATGGGTACTCAATTTTTTAAAAACTTAACTTCTTAAAACACATTTTTAAAACTTTTCACTCACTCTTGTGCAATCCTATTGATTGGTTGGTTGGTTGGGTTTAAGGCATGTCAACCTTTGTTGGATTATTTTATGCCAAAGACGTTTTGTTTTATTCATTCTTGATGGGTATTCAAATTTGTTTGTTTAAATTCAATTTTTTATATCTCAATTTTTTAAGACTCATTTGTTATTTATTTAACCCATAGATGTGGACCTGGGAGTAATGGTGATGAAGGGGTACTCCACATTTCCCAGAGCTCCAGAACTGGAAGCTCACATTTAGATGAAGTTTAACGTCATATCCAGGACATTAAGACCCTCAGCCACCGCCTTCTAGCACACATATAGTAAAAAGTGTTCGGGCTTGCCATAAGACAATAGGGTTGGAACAAAAGGTGCTAGGGCTTGACATGACCAACAGATTAACCGCCCATCTAGTCTAAGTAAAGGCTAAGGTGGTGTGTTGCATATCATGGAATGTTGGGCTACCAGGGTTCCATCCTTAAACATCACATGTCGCCACCCACAGCCAACAGGTGGCCCCATTAGGGAACCTTACTCCTCTACAGAGTCGCAATCGGTGTATTCTAAAGCTCCAGATAACAGGCCTGCAAGGTCATAAGTATGGATCGTCCAGCGGGGACAGAACTCATTTTTCGGTTAAATCCTACTTAACGGACATAAATTCCCATCGTATGTCACCCCACAGAAAGAAAAAAATACTAAAAAAATCAAGGAATTAACCGAATTTAATGAAATTTTCAGTGCTGATACATTAATGAATAAAATATATAATGCACCAGTTATTTTATTTAAAAGCTTTTACATTTTTTCATGTCAATTAACTTTAAACCACGTATGTTTGTGAATCTGTGTTACGCCTCAAAGATATGTGGTTCAAAGTTAACTGACCTGAAAAAATGTAAGAGTTTTTAAATAAAATAACTGATGCATTATATATTTCATTCATTAATGTATCAACACTGAAAATTTCATTAAATTCGGTTAATTCTCTGATTTTTTTTCTTTCGGCAGGGTGACATACAATGGTGGAATGTATGTCCATTACGTAGGATTTAACCCATTTTTCAATAGTAATGGATCTGCAACTTTTTGGACAGAGTATGGATTAAAAAAAAAAGAAGATTAGTAATCACTGTTCTAAAACTAAAGAGGAAAAAAAAAAAATTACTTAGATCGATTGCCCAATGCAAGAAAAATCGATAGCTACCGTATTTCCCCGAAAATAAGATCTACCTGCAAAATAAGACCGAGCGTGATATTTCAGGATAACTTATTTTAATTCATCCTAAGATTCAAGATTCTCATATAAAATTTTAAAATTTTGAATTAAGCCCTAGTTGAGAGCGGCAGATAGACGAAAGAAATAAACATTCTTCACAATCACATCATGCGACGCAAACACTCGTCTTCGTCAATGATCAAGACGACGCTAGTTTTTGAATAAAAAAACATGTTGATAGTAAATAAATGTAGATCATTTTATGTAATTTCTGTTAATTTAGAAATTTTGTAATTTTCTACTTCGTTATAACGTTTTTCGATACATGAAGAATAAGACATCCTCTGAAAACAAGCCCCAGTGTTATATTTCGGAGTGAAAATTAATATAAGCCCTGTCTTATTTTCGGGGTAATGCGGTACATATCAATTGAAAGTAGATGAGCCAGAGAAATAAAATCAGGGATTCTAAAAGCGACTGTAGATATCAGGAGATAGATAGATAGATAGATAGATAGTGTGGAGAAAAATGTAGAACAAACACGGGATGTTACAATGTTATTAGTCGATGTTCGAACATTGCGGTTTATAAAGAAACCTTCTTCAAGACAATGAAACTAGTCAAGGAGAAAAAGAGGATTTAAGTAGTTAAAAGATGATAGATGTTTTGAACTTTCTCATTTTACTCCCACACACACACACATATATTATATATATATATATATATATATATATATATATATATATAGAGAGAGAGAGAGAGAGAGAGAGAGAGATAGATACATATTTATTTAAAAGTAGGCGAACCAGAGAAATCAGGGATTCTAAAATCAACAGTAGATATCAGGATATATATATATATATTATATATATATATATATATATATATATATATATATAGAGAGAGAGAGGGGGGGGGGAGAGAGTCTTGAAACTTATTTCTTGAATTCTTCTTCGATCCCCGTTTTCTGATTGGTTTTGGTAAACTTTAAAATAAATCTTAAAACTTGCATTAAAATTACTTTCCCCCACACTCAACACAAACTTTTTTAAATTTTCTTTCCCTCCAGAATGCTTGTCACCCCCCCCCCCAAAAAAAAAACTACCCCACTCTAAAAACCAAAAAAAAACCTTGACACTTCTTTAAATGGAACCTGTGCTTTCACAGCCAGTGCTACGACTTTTAACAACATATAATATAGATCAATAATTAGGGAAGTAGTAGGAAATATTTTTTTTTTTTTCTTCTTCTTTTCTTCTTTTTCTTTTTTTTTTTTTTTTTTTTCTTTTTTTTTTTTTTCTTTTTTTTTTTTTTTTTCTTCTTTTTCTTTTTTTCTTTTTCTTTCTTTTTTTCTATTTTTTTCTTTTTCTTGTTTTCGTTTTTTTCTTTTTTCTTTCTTTTTTCTTTTTTCTTTTTTTCTTCTTTTTTTCTTCTCTTTTTTTCTTCTTTTCTTCTTTTTCTTTTTTCTTTTCTTTTTTTTTTTTTTTTCTTTTTTTTTCTTTTTTCTTTTTTCTTGTTGTTTTTTTCTTTTTTTCTGTCTTTTCTTTTTTTTTCTTTTCTTTCTTTTTTCTATTTTTTTTTCTTTTTTCTTGTTTTTCGTTTTTTTTTTTCCTTTCTTTTTTCTTTCCTTTCTTTTTATTTCTTTTTTTTTTTTTCTTTTTTTTTTCTTCAAATCTATGTTCATATCTTGGTCAGACCTTGATTTCATTGAATCCTATTGATCATTAGATCATTAGAGTTGGCAAAATACCAACTCTACACATTTGCTAAGTGGATATTGATTATGTAGACATTTTTGGGAATCTCATGTTTTCCCTCTGTTTTTACCAATGATATAAAGTTTTTCTCGGTTATTTCATCAAGCGAAGTTAAGCTAAGTATATCCTGTCAGCTCCAGTCTGATACGGGTTGGTAGTACCTGTTAATGTCCAATCCATGGATCAAATATGTTTAAAGATTATTCGTATTTGATGGGAATATTTGATGCCCTAAGTCTAACATAAACAAAGGGGAACCACTCCTGACTGGTAAATTATTTATTTATTTATTGATCTACTAGGAAAAAAGAAGACGGGGTTAGGGTTAGGGTTAGGGTTTAGGGTTAGTTTAATGTGAAAATAAATAATTTATCACTCAAGAGTGGTTCCCCTTTGTTTATGTTAGACTTATAGGAAATAACCTTTTTCTCTTTTCTTTCTTTTTCACTCTATGTGTTTGTGGTTGTCACAGTCTGATAAACATGGAATAAGTTTGAACCTAATTCTTACATGCGAACTAATAAAGATTTAATTGAAAATGATAATTTCTGTGCCTAGAAATTGTCATTGATTGAACCAAACGGAACTGATTGATTGATTGATTGATTGATTTTAATGGCCTGTCAACCCGTCTAGGGTTTATAATTTTGATTTTTCGGACTGTTGTCCTTATCTTTATTGTGGTATGTAAAATCACAACTTTTCGGCCGCTGATTTTACATACCACTATCAAGATAAGTACAACAGCCCGAAAAATAAAAATTAAACACATCAAGCCTCATCTCAAAAATTCAGACAAATAATGCTGTCTTGGGTTATTTTATGCTCAGAGGTTAGGGAATCACATTCATTTTATGTCCATATTTATATTATTTGTGTAGTTGTTTTTTTCTTCTCGTTATTATAAAGAAACAAAGAAAGGGAAGAAAAAGGACATGATACACAGAAAAATATAATAAGAAAGAAAGAAAGAGTGGAGGAAAGGTTAATAGAGAGGGTATGAGCACGCGGAAGCGATAACGCTAATCTGTTTCAATCGAACATAATGAAAAGATGAAAAGAAGGAAAGAAAGAAGAGAGAGAGAGAGAGAGAGAGAGAGAGAGAGAGAGAGAGAGAGAGAGAGAGAGAGAGAGAGAGAGGAGGGGGATTTTTTATATATTGAACTATTTTTCAATCGCTCTTAAGTAAACATATCAAACGTTGTAATAATCAAATCACCATACTCTGGTATATCCACAGGTCCTGCTAGTCAAAAGAAATATTCAAAACCTCTTCTGAATGTTGTGATGATGATGATGATGATGATGATGATGAATGGGAATGTGAGAGTGAAAAGAAGATAATGTCATGATCTAGTGTATTATGGGAAAGGAGGAAACTACAAGAAACCTAAAACGTCTATCTTATGCTTTTGGAAATACTTGACATTTTATCACCAAACCTTGAAAATATCTTTTTTCTCTTACACTGTCTCTTTTTCTTTTCTTCATTAATATCTGACATTTTATCACCAAAGATATTTTTCTCTTGCATTGTCATTTGGTGACGCAGTCTGGTGTAATGGTTTAGAGAAAATGGACCCCGAGAGCCAAGTTCAAATCCGGGACAAGTCTGTTTGCATTTTACTATACGCTAATGACCTTGAGAAAAGCATTATAAAAATAGTGGGTATTAGTTTATAATCAACACTAAGTCCTTATAAAGCATTAGTGCATCCTTGGATACACTAACACTGAACATTCGGTAAGGAAAGACATGCTGGGCACTGCTGGAGAAGCAACTCATAAGCGACGTCCTCCTTTGGAAACCAGCACATGGGCAGGTCGGTGCTCTTTCAATATGTGATCTACCGAATGGTTTCTAATCCAATATGTGATCTACCGAGTTATTTATATTATACAGAAACAAGAGACGAAACGACAGTAGTCCAAGGTGTGAAGTATGGAGTTAACCACGAGTGTGGCAGACAGGTTGAGAGTTAAAGAAATAACCAAACAACTAGAAATATGAATAAAAGACTGTATTACAGAATAACAATAGGTTGCAAACTTTAGTTCGTTTGCACAAATAATAATTTGTAATAAACTTATCTGAGTCCTGGGATAGGGTATTACCGGAGCCCTTGCTACGGCCTTCTGATAGTTCGGATATGATAGACTTTCTGTTGATGTCCGACTCTGATTCTGATTGTTGAGGAAGAGATGGAGCGACCCTGTTTTAGGTCTGTCTCCAGTGCTAGCTGGATCAGAAGAGAGCATGAGTTTGCTTATTCGGCTTTGCCGCCAAAGTATGCTGGCTCATGATTGGTTGGTTTGAAACAGAGGCTCGCAGACAAAGGACGATAACTCCCATACCCCAGAATTCTCAATAACATGTAATCTACCCATTAGGGTTAGGGTTATGGTTAGGGTTAGTAGTTCACATATTAGAATGTAAACAACTACGTAGTTTAACAACTCCGTAGTTTGCTAACTAATCCACAGATTAATGGGTAACTAATGGGTAGTTAATGGGTAGATCACTTATTGGAATGTAAACAACTCGGTAGATCACATATTGGAAGAGCACCGGTAGATCAGTGCAGACCGTCCAGCAAAGGCCAGCATTGTCCAGCTATGCGCGGATACTGGATGCTGTGCAGAGGACCTCACGAGGGACGGTTGGTGAGAAATTGTCATGGATATCCGTGCTACTAGCGCGAGATGATGATGATGATGATGATATATTGGGGGACGGAAGGAAATTTTAAGGGGGGGTTAAGATCTATAGTAGAGTCTTTATACCGACACTCAATAAACAATGTTTGTATTTTTAATTAAAGAAAACAGTTGCGCATGTTTCAAGTGTATATATTTTTAGAATAATGCGAATATAGGTACCACCAATTTTCCCTGTGAAATCTACCCCCTCCTATATTTACCACAATAAAACTTGCATAAATGTTAATATTATCTTGAAAAAATTTTGTCCATTCGAAAGAAACATTGAACAAACTCCTGATAATCTAATAAAAAATCAGCTTACGGAAATAATGAAAATTATAAACGAAAAACCATGTTTACATTTTTGCACCGTTAAATCAATTGAAATTTAACGTAGCCAAAAACAAGATCTTTTCATCTTTTCCTTATGTTCAATGTAAACAGATTAGCGTTATCGCTTCCGCACGTTCGCTTCCTCTCTGTATCGTTCCCCAACTCTCTTTCATTAATTCTTTCTTTCTTTCTTTCTTTCTTATTATATTTTTTCTGTGTGGCATGTCCTTTTTCTTCCCTTTCTTTCATTGTAATAAAAACTGAATGGCCCATTATTCAGCTGAGGTGACGACACTCATAACAGATAAGAATTTGGCAGATTAGCAACACCAGATAATCAGGATTTACATTTTTGCACTTCGTCTTGGGCGATTTGGACGGTCTCATTTTTTAACTAGAAGGTGTTGCAAGATGATAACGGTTGTACGCACACCAGTATTAATATATAGATAATGATTAGATTCACCTGGGAAATTACTGTTTCTCATCTGATCATTGAAGTTAAGGAGCTTTAAAGCTGATCACGATATTGATGGGTGACTAACAAGTACACTAGTTCCCATTTTTTTTTACAAATAAGGAACACGAGTATTAATACATCACCTCTGCAGAGAGGTAAGACACTCCCCAATGGGGCCACCTATTGGCCGTGGTTGGCGACCCATGATGCTTATAGATGGAATCCTAGTGGATGAGTAGTCCATGACATGCAATTCTCCACTTAGACCCTTACTTAGGCGGTCGAAGAAGCCCCCTCCCATCAATCGGCTTATAACGTCAAGCCCTAGCACCTATATGATTGTCCCAACTTTATTGCGCTTATGACAAGCCCCAACCCCTTTTTATCATATATGTGCTAGAAGGCAGTAACTGAGGGTCTTCATGTCCTGGGTATGACTTTAAACTCTAACTGATGGTGAGGTTCCAATTCTGAAGGCCTGGGAAATGTGGAGCACCCCTTCATCACCATTACTCCCAGGTCCACTCCGGCCCGGAGTGGGTGTACCTGTTACATCTATGGGTTAAATAGAAAATTTGTTTACAAAAAAAATTGAATTTAAAAAAAGTTTCTTCCAAACTATCGCTACGAATCTTTCAAAAACTTTGCTGGCATTAAATGACCCACCGTGGTTGATATGCCGTAAAACAAAACAGACAAATAAACAAACAAAACAAACGTGTATTAATATATATATATATATATATATATATATATATATATATATATATATATAATATATGTTTTCTTACAAACGAGCGGTGTTGCCAGAAACGAGTTTCTCAATGAACCAAGAAATTAGATTAAATAGTTGCTTGTAAACCTAAAACCCGTAATGGAAGACTTTTAAACCAATTATGTACACCTAACTTTGCTACTTTTAATGGATTTTAGTGCTCGACGGATACGTTTGACTTAACTAATGGATCCAGGCTGATTACACCACAGGTTGATTTTTTCTTCTTCAAATTCGTGTACGACCGAAAGTGAAGTGAGAACATCGAGTAAAATACGACACCGTTTATCAACCGAATAATTGAAGGGATACTTTGAACACTTTCTGAGTAAATCGACTCTACAGGGTACGTACGATAATTGAGAACACATGCCTTTTAGATTAATACTAGGTATACACAAAAAATCGGCTGCTACGAATTTTAAAAAGGAACTAAAATTAATTAAGTCGATTATTTAAGGTCAAATTTTTGTCTAAGTCGAAAAGTAGTAACATAATGGGCATTAATAAAAGAAAAGCAAAATAATATTACACATGTAATTTATTTTTAACACATTTTCGACAAATTAGGTATACCTAATTAATACTGTATTGGATTAACCTTTACTTCATTTTTTTTCCAGAAATCAATAATGATAGACTCTTTGTTAACTAATGAAATGAAAAGGTGTGCTGTGATTGTGGCATCAGAGGCTGATCATGGAGATTTAGAAATTGCACGTTTTCTTAAAGCTGCAAGTTCTTTTGTACACAATATTCATAAAGAGTTAGAAAATGAAAATGACGACGTTTTGCCCTCTATGTCAAAATGTAAAAAAAAAAAAAAAAAAAAAAAAAAAAAAAAGAAGATTCTAACCGCTCTGATTCAATAAGAACACCTGAATTTATTCACAAAATTAAGCGGACAATTGACGACAATCGAGGTCAATCAATGAGGTCAATTGCAAAAAAAGTTTCGTGTGTCTGAAAGAAAAATAATCAGGTAATCCTTAACCTTTTCCTCGTAAATTCCTACCATAAAATAAACTGAACCCTCATTTTATGTCCGTGTTTTTGCAATAAATGTTTTATTTTTCTTGCACCCGTTATTTTACAATACTAAATATATTTTCTTTATTCTTTATTCTTTAACAAATCAAGAAAACGGGTGCAAGAAAAATAAAACATTTATTGCAAAAACACGGACATAAAATGAGGGTTCAGTTTATTTTATGGTAGGAATTTATGAGGAAAAAGTTAAGGATTACCAACAATTCAGAAATGTTTTTATGAAGACATTGAATACAAATGAAGAAATGTCAATTCATTTAAGAAAAAAAAAAAAAAAAAAAAAAAAAGAAGAAAACCCACATAAATCTAAAAAACTTTTAAACAAACTCAAAATTTCCGTAGAATCTGGGGTGATTTGGTTTTTCTCAGATGTTTTTTGACCAAGACCAAAAAATTAACTGTTCAAACAGAGATATTTTCTGTTGTTATATAGTTCAACGGGATCAACGTATTTTTTTGTACCCGCCTCCCATGAGCTTCGGTTGGTGGGTGTGTTTCGCAATACTAGTGACTAGCTGGAAAGCTCACAAAATTTCGCAAACCACTTACACTAACTAGCCGGGTGGCTAATTACCCAGTACGCTCGTTGCTGGCCCCTTCCGCATTCATGTCGGGAGAAACATCCACGTTGTTTTCCCCCGACAGTTTCAATGCAGCATAAAACAAAAACAATTGCGATTCATTTCCTTTGACATTAGTAGATTAGTAGATAAGTGTTTTAATAGGTGTGAACTTTGATGAATATTAATTAGATTGTTGTCATAACAACCAGATTAATGTGTAGAGGATTATGAGAATGTGTTCAATAATATTAGGAATGACGAATAAAAATATGACACAGTTTAGGTAGAAAATACGGAGAAATGATAAAACAAATGCATGTAATTATAAAATAACAAATAAATTTATTCAGAGAATAAATTTGCGATAATCAACAAAATGTGGATGTATAAAAGAGATACAATGTGTATATATGACATGGAAAGGTTTTCTAAGAAAAGTGTAATGTAAAATGTAAAAGTTCGTATGTTAAGTTTGGAAAAGTTCGTTTAGATGTGGACAGAAATGAGAATCAAGTTTTGTATATATGGCCTGCTGAAACGTATTCCTGGTGTAGGTAGAACGAAGTGGTAAGAATATTGGTAGTAGTAGTAATTGTGTTGAGGCTGTGGAATCGTTCGTCCGAACACCTGTTTCTTGGTCGTATTCTATCTGGCAGCGAGACGGGATTCGTGTGTTTGTTTGCGGTCGTCGGATGTGTCCGCTTTGAACGTGAGATGAAGTCTGTCTGTCTGTTGATTTCTTCTCCGTTTTTTATAATTAGAAGATAGGATCGAAAAGTAATTAATTTTTGGTGCAAACGCGCGGACGTAGTTGAGAGCAATACTAACCTAGCCAATCGATTTTGATTTTTGTGTAAACATTTATTTTAATCACTTTTCCTTAAATTTAGGAAAAGGATTTGTGTTCGTGTGTTCGTTTTAATCTCTTTTGCTTAAGTTTGGGAAAAGGATTGTGTTGTGTGTTTGTTTTAATCTCTTTTCCTTAAGTTTGAGAAAAATTGTGTTGTGTGTTTGTTTTAATCTCTTTTCCTTAAGTTTGGGAAAAGGATTGTGTTGTGTGTTTGTTTTAATCTCTTTTCCTTAAGTTTGGGAAAAGAAATGTGTACGTGTATTTATTTAAAAATATAGAATTGTATTCTATAAATGTCTTATTATGGACAAATGGTAACAATAGTTCTTTGTTAGGATTCATATAACTAGCAGGACCTGTGGATATGCCACAGTATGATAATTTAATTATTACAACGTTTCATATGTTTACTTAATAGCTATTGCGAAATAGTTCAATGCGTTAAAAATATAATAATCTTGATTTAACTCTCTCTCTCACTCTATTTTTCTTTCTCTCCGTCTTTTCATCTTTTCCTCATGTTCGATTGAAACAGATTGGCGTCATCGATTTCGCTATCTTTCCTTTCCTTTCTTTCTTTCTTTCTTTCTTTCTTTCTTATATTTTTTCTGTGTAGCATGTCCCTTTTCTCCCCCTTTTTTCTTTAAAATAAAAATGGAATGGTCCATTATTTAGCTGAGGTGATGACACTCATCGGAAATAATTTTTAAAATCCGTAGATAAGCAACACCAGATAATCAGGATTTACATTCTTGCATTTCATTTTGGACGATTTGGACAGTCTAAATTTTAACCAGAGAGTGTTGCAAGATGATAACAGTCGTACTTTTAAGGAACATGACACCAACTGTCTCTCATTTAACCATAACTGCAAATCTGTCAGGAAAATTATTTGAAATATTTTCGAGTCGCCTCGTTACTTCCCCCAGGCAGCACCTGTTCCCTAGCTACCTCCAATTTGCCCACCCTCAAATTTATTACCCCCCTTTATTTAACACAATGAAACTTGCAAAAAGGTTAATATTATCTTGAAATGTTTTGTCTATTCAAAAGAAGACAAATTTTTTTTTAAATTAAAAAATCTCATGATGATTTCAAAAAAAAATTTTCAGCTTACGGAAATAATGAAAATTATAAACGAAAACAATGTTTACATTTTCGCACCGTTAAATCAATTGAAATTTAACGTAGCTAAAAACAAGTTACGACTAGAGGCTTTTAAAAAATTCTATGAAAAATCAATTAATGGTCCGATTTTCACGAAAATTTCCATAATAATTTTCTCCAATCGGATAATTTGATCTGTTTTTCTTTGTAACAACTCTTTATGTTTGTTATTTTTATTTTGCAAGATATATATAAAAAAAAAATATTTACATTTCTTCCTTCAACATTGCCGACTAATTTTTTTTTTTAAAGCAATACGTATTTAAAAACAACCTTAATCCCCACACCCCTAAACCGTAACCCAATTAATTCGCAAAAAAGTTCATTCAAACACTGTAGTTAATCTGTCATTGTTCACCACCAAATAAGTTTCCGTTTTAATTTTGATGACGATTTGCAAGTTTAACCGAAAACACAATTATGAAGATACTTAAGTACCAAAATTGGAACACATAAGTTTAACCAATTTTATTGGATACCATTATTAAGCCGGTAATCTGAATATAGTTTATATCGTTTATATTTAATTTTAGATTCCCCAATAATTTATTAACGTTTTATTGTCAAACCAAAGATAGTTCTATATGGAGTTCGGGAAATGCAATAAAACACTCTTCAGCCTCCTACAGAAAAACAAGTTATATGTCATTATCGAAGGGTCGGTGTTGATTTATTGCTGGAAATAAATTATCATTAATGAAAGTGACTCGTGATAAGTCGTTTTGGCGCCGAAAATACTTAATCTCTTTTGTTTTCAACCGGGAGTGATATGCCCCCGCCCCAGGGACCGCGTTACATATAAAATAAAATTGGATGTTGGGGAACCATAAAAGCAAATGTAATTCATATGTATTTTAAAATAAATGTAAATACTAGAATGAGTAGTCGGCTCATCCCGACTAAAATTCAGACTTATTATCATAGGTTGATACATTTAGGAATCACGTGTTTTGTTTACAACTACGTCCGCATGTGTTTGATTTTCGCTCCAAAATTCGCATCTAGAATTACCGTTCTATTTTTAAACTTGGTGTAATGTTTATTTCAAAGGGTTAATACATTCATGTGCGATAGGTACCACCTTCTTCCCTGTGAAATTTACACCCCCACCTATATTTATCACAATGAAACTTGCGTAAAGGTTAATATTATTTTGAATTTTTTTTGTCCATTCGAAAGAAGAAACATTAAAAAAAAAAACAACAACAAAAAAAAACAAAAAAAAAAAAACAACTCATGATGATTGTTTTTTTTTAAATTTCAGCTTACGGAAATAATGAAAATTACAAACGAAAAACAATGTTTACATTTTTGCACCGTTAAATCAATCGAAATTTAACGTAGCCAAAAACAAGTTATGATTAGAGGCTTTTAAAAAAATTCTATGAAAAATCAATTAATGGTCCGTTTTTCGCGAACATTTCCATCATTATTTACCCATTGATGAAAATGTCTGAAATAGGTTTTTTCTAAAATATATTGGGGGAAATATTTTTTACGAGGTCTACCACCGCTATTTATTTTATGAAATATTTTAAAAAAATGAACCGACAAAAAACGATTTTTACTTTTTTTTTTCTATAAAGATAAGTGTCTTAATAATTATATCAAAGAATTTCTATAAGTTTCTACACGGGAGTTTTTTTAAAAGAAACATGAAAACAAAATTCTGATAAAAAAATATCAATAAAGAAAATGACCTTGTCTTAAAAAAAAGATAACGGTGATTATTTTTCCCCAATCGGATAATTTTATCTTTAAATTAACTGTTTTTCTTTGTAACAACTCTTCATGATCGTTATTTGTTTTTTTGCGAGATTTTAAATAAGTTCAAAAATATTTACGTTTCTTCCTTCAACATTGCCTAAACTGATCACGTGACATATTTTGGTGGTACCTAATGTGCGATTAGCCTTTTGTTATTTGGTGGGATGTTTCTACTGGTGTTGTTAGTTTCTTTTTCTTTTTTTTAAATCCCATTATATGTGATTCTTCCTTCTGTTAGTCATCAAACTGAAAACAAATTAAGGAAGAGAAAGAGACAAAAGACAAAAGATACTTTTAAGGTTCAGACTTTATTTCTAGGTTCATAGCTATTTCTTGGAGAAGAAGTTTTCTCCTGGCCTGTCGATAGCGTGTGTTCCCAGTAAAGGTCTGCGTTTGAAAAATGTCCGAGGGATCTTTTTGGTGCCAGGAAGGCTCATAGTGATCAGTTTAGACAACGTTGAGGAAGAAACATAAATATTTTTGAACTTTTTTAAAAATCTTGCAAAAAAATAAATAAATAAATAACGAACATAAAGAGTTGTTACAAAGAAAAACAGTTAATTCAAAGATCAAATTATCCGATTGGGGAAAAATTACTCACTGTTATCTTGAAAAATAAGTAAAACAGGGTTAGTTTCTTTATTGATATTTTTTAGCAGGATTCTGTATTCATGGTTCTTTTACTAAAAAACTCCCGTGTAGAAACTTATAGAAATCTTTGATATAATTATTAAGACTCTTATCTTTAAGTTTGGTAAATGCAATAAAATACCATTCAGCCTCCAGAAAGTTGGTTAGTTGGTTGGATTTTACGGCATGTCAACCCTTGTTGGGTTACTTTATGCCGAAGACATTTTGCTTTATTCATTCTTGATGGGTATTGAACAAAATGTTGTTTTTTTATTTTGAATTTTTAAAAACTCATTTTTTCTATTTAACCCATAGATAGGACCAATTACTACCACTTCGAGTCAAGGTGGACATGGGAGTAATGGCAATGAAAGGGTACTCCTCACTCCCCAGAGCTCCAGAATTGGAACTTGACCATCAGATGCAGTTTAATGTCATATCCAGCACATGTGTCCAAAAGATCCAATAAAACTCAAGTGACGCTTGATAATATATATATATATATATATATATATATATATATATATATATATATATATATATAATATATGCAAAAACCTGAAAGCGTCACAAGAGTTTTATATATATATAATATATATATATATATATATATATTTTATTATATTATATTATTATTATATTATTATTGTGGATGAGGTTGATATTGGAAAAGGGTTATCTTCTCTTTCCTCAGGATTTGCTAGTAGATGGCGTTACTACCTGGCTATTTAAACACAGCCCGGGAAGAACTCTCTTTCCTCTGACATCCACAAGGATGCATTAGACAAGTTGTGTCTGTCCGTTTGGACTTGGGATGGGGGCTTCCCTCAACTATAGGCTTATACGTGTGCTTTCTAAACACTACCATGTCTACATGAGCTGACCACCACGTAGTCCCGTACAAAGTAATGACAACCTTTCGAGGTAGGACTTTTATCTATTCGTTGAACCCAGAACTCTTTCTTACTTCTTAAAGAGATTCGTCCTATGTTTAGTTCATATGTTGTTAAATGTGCTCCAACAATAAAGTCTGTATGCTGTTATGTACTTCTTTGTTGGATTTTGTTGCATATATATCAATACTAGAAGCGGCTACCCGGCGTCGCCTGGGTAGAGGGGGAGGGGTAAAAAAAGGTAGTCTCACAGATCCATTATTGTTGAATTGCGAGATGGACCCTCACAGGATGCCCCCATTAAAATCCATATGTAAAAAAAGACAATCTGAAAAGAAAAATTAATGTCTCCTATTTAAAATACTAAATGCAAAAAATTCCATGCTGTTATCATTTAAATTTCATTTTTTAATCATCTTTACGAACATAAATAAAATCTTCACTATTTTTGCTCAAAAACCAAGCCCTGGTGATATTTAATGTGTATATATATTTACTTTGTCTTTAATTGTTTTATTTTCGAAGTTTCCACATACACACAACTGCCCTTTATATAAGTATAGATAGATTTACCTATGTGTGGAAGGTTCTCGTGTTATAAGAAGCAGTTTTGGCTATTGAAACTAAAACTACATTTAATTATTATAATCCTAAGAATTTGTTACTTTTGTGTAAACACTAATTTTTTGTCCCAAATTAATTTTATTCATAATCAACTTTGAGCTTAATTTTTATGAATTTTAATGCCCCTCCCCCAACAAAATTGGATGTTGGGGAACCATAAAAGCAGCTGTAATTCATATTATTTTTAAAATAGATGTACCGTATTTGATGGCATATAAGACGCACGGGCATATAAGATGCACCCCCATTTCAGCAGGTCAGATTCAGGAAAAAAAGTTTTTAGTGTATTTAAGCATATATTGTTGAAAATAGTCTAGCTGTACATTACACAAGCAGAAACATAGCTGTATAAAAGCAATTTGTCAGTACAGGGTAGGTAAATACTGAGCGTAAGCTGGGTTAGTGAGCATCATAGAGAAGATTAGCCTAGCCCCACGGGAGGTCTCAAACTTCACTTACGATATATAAGACGCAGGGCAATTTTTTAACCAAAATTTTGGAAAAAAAGTGTGTCCTATATGCCGTCCAATACGGTAAATACTAGAATAAGTAGTCGGCTCATCCCGACCAAAATTCTGACTTATTGTCAAAGGTTGAAACATTTTAGAATCCCGCGGTTTGTTTACAACTACGTCCGCGTGGGTTTGATTTTCACTCCAAAATCAGCGCCAGTGTGCCCCTGATTTTACCGTTTATTTTTAGACTTGATGTAATGTTTATTTTAAAGGGTTAGTACTTTCCATAAGAATAGCTTAAAAATAATTCCAGGTGCTGAAATCTGCCTCACGTTGCCAAAATATTGCAAAACTTTAGACTCACCCAAGTAAAAATAACTCTACAAGAACACGTCTTTTGTCAATATTCCGATACGTACAACAAAGGGTTTCGTGTTATCGCAGTAAAAATCAAAGAACCTCTAAAGGTTACTGATCTTAATTGGCTTCGAATTCAGAAACTGAAAACATCCATTCAATTTTGTTAGTCAAAGTAAACAAAGTAAGTTGATTTTAGTTACAGCGGTTATGTGTGTGTGTGTGTGTGTGTGATGTGTGCAAAAGACGGAGTTGGCTTGGCAGGTTAACTTTTCTTATCTTATTCTGTAGGTAAACAAGAATGTTATTGGAATGGTTGGTAGTGTAGATAGGATATTTAATCGAGTCTAGACTTACCAAGTACTTTTTAAAAATCTGATACGCAGAGCCTCAGTTGCTTACAGTACCTGCTATTTCTAAGTATTCACCCATTTCAACAATGAACAGTTTCATTGCTCCTTAACTTCGGTGATCTGGCGTGAATCGGTTATTTTTAATTCTTTTTTTTTTTTTTTTTTTTTTTTTTTTGCTGACTTTTGAAGACGGTCGGAAAATTAAAAAGGAAAGTTTTTTGGTGGTCCCCAATGACAGTTTAACTAGGAGATTAAGGTTGTTTTTAATTACGTATTGCTAAAAAAAAAAAAATAAACAACAAAAAAACCCAAATTACTATACATTTAATTAACCATTGAAATTAATCATTGAATCTATTATTGAGACAGTTATTTGTGTTAGTAATGCAGTGTATAATTTCAATTAAACTTAGTTTAAAAAAATATTTTTCAACATTAAATGTATAGTAATTTGTGTTTTTTGTTGTTTATTTTTTTAAGCAATACGTAATTAAAAACAAACTTAATCCCCTAAAACTGTAACCCAATTCGCAAAATGTTAATTCATAGACTGTAGTTAAACTGTCATTGGGGACCACCAAAAAACTTTCCGTTTTAATTTTCCGACCGTCTTCAGAAGTCAGCCTTTTTTTTTTTTTACCAATATTTGTTTAGTCAAGCATAAATGCCTCAGATTACAAACAGTATTTGCTGATTTGCTGTTTACAGTAGTCACCCATTTTAGACATGAACAGGCTTATTGCTCCTTAACTTCGGGAATCTGATGGGAATCGGTTATTTTCAACATGACCTGACCATAAGTATTTACAAATCTTTGCTTAGTCAAGCACACAGGCCTCAAATTACCTACAGTACTTGCTATTTCTAAGTGGTCACTAATCTAAATAATTAACAGGATCATTGTTGCTTAACTTCAAAAGTTGTTGACCGATTTAGAATTAAGTTCTCTGGGGAAATAATGTCGCTTCTAACTTTTTGGGTGTGGGTGTGTGGGGTCGTGTAGTCTTAAGGTTAGTAAATATGTTCTTTATTCTGTTTTGAAATAAGTGTTCTTACACGTTACATGCTAATCATTGCGTCAAATCATCGACTACGAAAAGAAGACATTTAAAATTATCGGTTTACAATCTTGCCACTGTTCCTTCAGTTCTACAAGACCGTTAACTGCTGCATAAACAGGAGGGACCAAAGTTTAGGTACCAGACATGTATGCCGAAAGGGGGAGGGGGGTCCCTGTAAAAAATTGTGATATTGTAAAAAGTATCTGGTACTTCTGAAGGAGGCGGTTTCATACCTGGAATAAGGTAAAATCATGGTACTATTAGTATTTTTGTAATTTAACCATTGTAGTTCTTTTTGACAATAACAAAATAAATAAGATTATTCTAATTATTATTCTGATAACTTCATTGCAATCTATTAGATTTCCATATGTCACAGTTGAATGAGCTGTATATATCTTTATTAGATTATAAAATGTTAATAGAAACAATAGAAGCAAAGCCCCCCCCCCAACCAGCTACCGGTAAGTGACATTCCTTACGACGCAAGTCCTACACCTATTTCCTTTGTAATACGTTTATGTATCTGTTTTGTTTACATATTTGCCTTGAATGTATTCCTCGTGCGCTCACGGAATAAATATTGTTATTATTCTACAACTTTGTCGGTATATTTTATGTACACACTTGTACCCACGTTGGAAGGTTACTTCACACCTTCCAACTTAAATATAAGAACTTTACATCTTATACATCTTTTACAATTGTCTTCATTTAATTTAAAATGATTTCAGTTGAATTGTACTTTACAGACCACAGGTCGAAACAGATATCTGTCAGCATATTATTAACATTTGTTTTTCTACCTCTTTTCAATCATACATATATGAATAAAATTATATCTAGATAATAAATGTTATGCTTAAGTAAGAAAGAAAGGTACCAGGTACTTTTCACAATGTCACAATTTTCCCCTTCTTTTCAGTATACATTTCCGGTACCTGAAATTTGACCCCCGCTGTGCAAAGAGCTGATTTGTGTCCGGGTTAAATCAAGCGACTCCTGTTTGCATTTGCTCCAATTTTATTTGGTTTGTGAACCCGCCACCCCGAATCACCCCCCCCCTTCCCCCGCTTTGTCACCGACCTTAAAAATAAACATGATGCGATTATGGCGGTCGTGTAAGAGGAACGGCGAAAGAATGAAAAGAATGCAAACGAGGTTTTATCGAACGATTGTGTCATTATGTACAAACCAAACGATGTGGAGGCGCGTGGCGTAACGGTTACCGTATTAGGAAATGGACGCAGCGGCAGGAGTTCAAATCCTAGACGAAGTTGTTTGTGTTGTGTTTTCCTTGGGAAAGGCATGGATCCATCTTTTCTCACCCGCCCCCATTCAACTATGGATAAATTATTTCCAATTTATTTCTATTGTAAAATCATTACCAATGTATTTTATAGTATAATTAATTTTCTTATAAACCAAACATACTAGGATTTTATTGTTTCTGGTGGAACATTATACAATTAACTCTCTCTCTCTCTCTCTCTCTCTCTAACTCTTTTTCCCCCGGTAATCTGAACATTGGCTACATAAATGAGAGTAACCTCCCCTTGTTTTTTTCACTTTGAGGAAGCCGTGTGTTTTGTTTTGTAAAAACACGGATTTTTCGACAAGTTGGGTATACCTATACTTTTCTAATACACAGGTACTCTCATAGAAATATTAACATCTTTTTTTTAATCGATTTAAAAATGTTAACACCCTTATAGGTATTCCTTTAATATATTTTTAAATAGTCTCCACATGTTCACCATCCCTGTCAACATATGCTTAGAATCTCCCACAGGTGATTTAAAAAAAAGATGTTAATATTTCTATGAGAGTACCTGTATATTAGAAAAGTATAGGTATACCCAATTTGTTGAAAAATCCGTGTTTTTACAAAACAAAACACACGGCTTCCTCAAAGTGAAAGAAACAAGGGGAGGTTACTCTCATTTATGTAGCTAATGTTCAGATTACCTTTCTTTCTTTTATTCTTTTCAGTTTTTTCATTATGTTCCATTGAAACAAATTAGCGTTTGCCTTTTCCTAACGACACTTAAAAAACGAGAAATAAAATGTAACTAGCAGGACTTGTGGCCATACCACAGTATGATAATAATTTTATTAAAACGTTTGATATGTTTACATAAGAGCTATTACAAATATATCAATATGTAAAAAGTATAATAATCTTGATTTCAATCTCTCTCACTCTTCTTTTTCTTTTTCATCTTTTCATTATGTTCAATTGAAATACATTAGCGTTATCGCTTCTACCCCCCTCTCTCTCTCTCTCTCTCTTACCCCTACTTTACTTCATTCTTTCGGTTCCCACTAAATCACCAAAGTTAAGCAGCAATGAGCCAGTTCAATACTTAGATGGGTGACAATTTAAGCAACAGCAGGTACTGTAAGTTAAACCGAATATCAAAATGACTTCATTCGGCATTAAATGACCTGAAAAGGGTTGATATGCCGTAAAAAAACAAACACCCTTCATTCTTTCTGTTTTTCTTATTATATTTTTTCTGTGTAGCATGTCCCTTTTCTTTTTCTTTCTTTCTGATAAAAACGGAATGGTCCATTATTTAGTTAAGGTGACGACACTCATCAGAAATAAGAATTTGGCGGATAAGCAACAGTAGATAATCAGGATTTACATTTTTGTATTTCATCTTGGACGGTCTCGTTTTTAACCAGAGGGTGTTGCAAGATTATAATGGTTGTACAAACAAGGAACACGAGTATTAATATATAATTTTTTGCGTTGTATGTTCCAATAGCGAATATAAGCATGCATGACACTGTTATTTATTTGTTACTAAAACCCACAGTGTGGAAGACCGGAAATAGTTAAGAGGTTAACCCAAAAGCCATTTGTTAGCTGAGTGCGACGCCGGATGTGGTGACAAACAATAACGTTGGATGCAGGCTGAGACGTGATCAATCTCGGCCGATCATTTTAACGAGGGAGGGGGTGATGCTGAAAGACCCGAAACCCCTAACGAAGTATAGAACATTACTAATGATGCCGCTGTATAGGATATACATTTTTATATCAAAGTTGGAAGGCTTAGAGTAATCTCCCAACGTGGGTACAATTGTGTACATAAATCACACCGACAAAGTTGTAGAATAATAACAATATTTATTCCGTGAGCGCACAAGGAATATATTCAAGGCAAAGATACGTAAACAAAACAGATACATACACGTATTATAGAGGAAATAGGTGTAGGACTAGAGTCGTAAGGAATGTCACTTACTAGTAGCTGGTTGGGGGAACAAAGCACCCTAGCTAAGGGATAGAGGCGTCAGGCGCCTAACCCATGTGTACTCGTTGCCGGCCTGAGAGGAAAGAGATAGGAATTCAGAATTCCCGGCTTCTGGCCAAATACTAACGCCACCCATCGGCGAACACTGCAGCAAGGGAAGATAATCCTATTTGGACTTATGTCCACCCAGAAACGTTTTACTGACCCAACAGCAGCTTAGAGATGTATTTTGAAGGAGAAAAAAGTTCAATCTTTAAATGTCCAGAAGCGCATAAAGAAGAATTTTAAGCGATCCAATTAAATGGCCACTTAAGTCGTTACTGATAAACGTAGCTCATTAAAATACAGGAAGTGGAAATCGCTTTCGACATAAACGATTGACAGAAGACTTTAAACAGTTTTTTTTAACGAATGAAAAAAGTAGAATATTGTAAAAATTTAGCTTTGCTTAGTTTGGTACACAAGCTACAGATACCTTACGATTCCTGCTGTTCCTAAATGGTATAAGGGTTAAGGAGGTGTTAACATGAGGAGTTTTAAGCTTTAATATGTTGGTTTAATGATCGCTAGTTATTTCTGGTGCGTGTTCACAGGTTTTTTTTAACCCCATTATATTTGGTGGTCGAGCTGAAAAGGAAGAGACAAAGACAAAAGGTAATTTTAGGATTCAGACTTTATTCATTTGTCATAACTACTTCGTGGAGAGGAAACTTTTTCCTTTCCAGTAATAGTGTCTGATCCCAGTTGAGGCCCGAGTCCAAATACCCGTGATATTATCTTGGTGGTAGGAAGTGGGTCCTTTTTCCTGCACATGCTCAGAGGGTTCTTCCTGTCTTAGGGCTCATGGGATACTTATTTTTTTTAATATATTTTTTATTTTATTTCAATTTTATTTTAATCCCCACAAACTCCCGTTCTCATAATGCATTAAGTTACCTAAAAGAGAGTAACCCAACACAGAATATTCGGTAGGAAAATAAAGACAAGTCAATTAATACTATATAACATTTAATTCAACAAAACTCCCGTTCTCATAATGCATTAGGTTACATAAAAGAGAGTAACCCAACACAGAATATTCGGTAGGAAAATAAAGACAAGTCAATTAATACTATATAACATTTAATTCAACAAAACTCCCGTTCTCATAATGCATTAGGTTACCTAAAAGAGAGTAACCCAACACAGAAAATAAAAACAAGTCAATTAATACTATATAACATTTTATTCAACAAACCCTAAGAATGGAACTAATTTCTTTCTCAAGCTATAAAAGAGTCACATTGTGTTCGAGGAACTGTGAAAATGTCTGAATAACAAAGAGATGGAAACCACTTACTATTTCTCAGGTCTGGAAACAAAGACAAGCACCATGTGCACCTTTGCGGAGAAACAGACGACTACGTTGTCCTCCTCAAGTTGAGTTCCTAAAAAACAGAGTCCCTGCTTATAGTTGAGGTATACGAGGAAAAGGTTGTCACCTACAGTTCGTAGCTAGGGAGAAAAGACCCCCTCCCCCGCTACAAGTTCAAATGGACGGAGACACAACTTGGTCTAGTCCATACCTAGAGATTACAGATGTGTGTGTGTGAGAGAGAGAAAGAGTCATTTTCGCGGTACAACCTTTAAATAACTAGGTCACAGCGCCCTCTAACGACAAACCGTGGCTGCAAGTAAGACCAATCCCTCGCCTACGTCAACTGCAGCAAAACAAGGAAAGATAATCCCTACAATGGTATCCATCAAAGTACCGAGGAGCTAGGAAATAGAATCGGTAACGCGAGTTCAAAACCTAGACGAGTTTGTTTCGGGATTCTCTTCGCGCCAATACCCTTGGGAAATATATGAATCCCTCTTTTCTCACCCCCTCCCCGCAAAAATGATACAGAATATGAATGTGCGGTAATAGTGTGGTCTTTGAGAGACAATTTTCGAAACGAACGGAAATAATCCATTAGCGTACCTCGTAAATATATGTGTCCTGCGGGTGCAAGTATTTAAATTTTAATGTTATAAAATATCATATTAGATTAGAAAGGTCAATGAAATTAAATAAGAATGCATATAAAAAGATTTGAAACTGAGGAGGGGGGTATAATCGAAAAATAGAACAACTGAAACTTACTCTTCCATTACTCCCATATATCATTACTAAATTTACCTCATTTAACTATTTAGTTAAAATAGGAAGTAAAGTATTATTTCTTCTTGTTAATGGATTTCTTTTAAGATTTATCCCCGAAATGTTTTCTCACATTCATTATCATAAAACCAAACAATTAGAAGTTAATACTAAGTATTATTTATTTATTTAAATCAAATTTTCAATATCAATGTACAAATTAGCTCGCCCATTCACACTGTAAACCGCTATTTTGTTGTATATATAAATACAATTACATATTTTTAGTATATAGATATGTCCAACATATCAAACTCTGGTTTCGACCGGGGTCCAGTGGCTTCGGCCTGGACCGTACAAGTTAACATCGTTGATCCTAGGGGCCATCCCCCCAGGCAACACCTGCTCCCTTGATTTAAAGGGGCAGGGCTGGGTCTATTGCCCGGTACCTATGGCGCCCCCTTGAAGGGGAATGTCGACGGGAACAACGCATTTTTTGCACACGCCATCCATGAGTCTCAGCTTGTGGGTGGTCCCACATTAATAGAGCCTTGTGCCTAAACCGTACACGGGGTACGTGGTAAATATAGTATGTAGATATGTCCAACATATCTAACTCCGGTTTCGAATCAACGCATTTTTTGCACCCGCCACCCATGAGTCACGGCTTGTGGTTAGTCCCACATTAATAGGGCCTTGTGCCTAACCCGAACACGTGGGGAACGTGTTAAATACCTAGTATGTAGATATGGCCAACAGTATTAATAATAAAACAATTTTATTAATAATTGAAGTTTAAATAAAAAATAAAATCATGGAGAATGTGACGTAAATAACAAATAAGTGACTTGAGTAGTAATATAGTTTCGGTTACAGACAGACAAACACACAATCTCAATTATAATAAGAAGATATTATTCTACAGCAACTTGCTATTGGATACAAAGCAAAAACAAGTGTCCTTTGCTTGTACGTATCGCTCGGATATAAATAACAATGAATAATTTATGAAGTTCGGTACGACATAACGTGATCAGTTGCTCGGAACTTTGTGCAACAGAATAGAAACGTCTGTCTAGCACAGGGTTTTTCAAATCAGTCTACATAAACACCCTGGGTCTGTACAACAACTCAGGGGGTCTGTAAGTATTCGGGGGTCTACAAGGGGTCTAAGGAATCTACTAAGTCTTCTTAGTAATTAGAAGAAATTTATTCCACAAGAATCCTGAGAACACGCTTATGATGATATATTTTCAAAAGTTAAACCCAATATTCATGAACTTATCAAAAGTCATCAGCTTCACCAATCACATTAGGAAGTGTGCTTCCTTAGTAAGATATTAAGTTAGTATTAAATATTTGCAGCTCTTTTTTACATGTTATGCTTACTTTACTGTTTATTTTACGGTTATTTTACAATTAATAGTTTTACATAAAGGTTTGTGTAGAATTCATTAATTACAAATTGGTTGCAACAAAACAACTGCAAGGTGGACTGGGGTATATAAGGAGGGTCCATGATAGGTCAGTCAAATTTTTTTAGGGGTCTGCGGAATTAAAAGTTTGAGAACCCCTGGTCTAGCAGGTTGAGATTTCGATGAGGGGGTGGGTGGTAAGAATGTTAAAACAAACGTTGACTTGGACGCTTGGCGAAATAATCGCGAGAGATTATCAAGATTATCTGCCTATCACGGGAAAGGACACTGCTTCTTTTGTTGTGGCGTGATTGTATGGAAGGAAAGTAAGAAAAGGAACACAACGAATCACCTTTTGGACAAGTTAAAAAAACATGATTTTCGAATCTGTGGAGATGGTAGAATGTTATTAAAAGTGACCTCAATAGCTGTATTAGAAATTCATCGGATGTTTTGATCATTTGTCGTCCCGGCTTCCTGCTCTAATTTACGCTATTTTTTAGCATGTCGGCGTCTGGAAAATTTACGGCCCAACCTAGATATTTTTCGAGTCGTGTTTATGTCGCTTTTTTGTCGGCAAATCAATGTAGATATTTCACCCCCCCCCCAGTTTATCTACAATAATTTGCCGACAAAAAATGGCTCAAATCGATATTTAAAAAAGTTTCTTGTTTAATGTATTGATTGTTTTAATGTATTGATGTTTGAGTCGGACTGTAAATTCGCCTGATGCCGGCACGCTGAAAGAAATTAGGGCAGGGGGCCGCCGGATGACAAAAATCAAAATTACCAATTCATTTCTCTCATCAGTGAATACCAGCGCGCGAGCAACGCTCTAAAATTTACCGTGTATTTCTCTTCTTCGTCTTTTTCTTCTCTCTCTTGCTATATATATATATATATAATTAAAAATAATTTAAAATGTAAATAAAAAAATGAATACATTTTTACGTTATTTTTTTAAAATTCATAATCATAAAAGTTTAAGAAAAAAAAATAGCGAAGATATTAACCTTTTTAAACTTTTTTTCGAACAATAATGGCGTCACAATGGAACGCTATTAACGATAATAGAACGCTAAGATATTTTTCGTTTAACTTTTTATTTGAAAATAATTTTTAGATATAGCATTTTTAATATTGCATTTTAAAATCGCCCTTAAGATGATTTAACAAAAAAAAAAGAAAAAAAAAAGAAAAAGTGGCATATCATATATGTAAAAGAAAAACACATCCTCTGAATGTTTTTTTCGCCTCCGCCCTTGGTGGGTTGAGCTCTCTGGAAATGGAATTTTCTGGTGACCGCTAACTACGCAAAACTTGCATAGGTCTCGTTAAGATGGACAGAGCACTCCCGGTGACCTGGTATGTTATATATATATATATATATATATATATATATGTTTTGAGGCATGTTTTCGTTTGCGACCTCTACCACTAATCAGACCGTAAGTCAATGAAACGATAAACCCACAAACCTTCTGTAGATCGCATATTGGAAGAACACCAATAAACCAATTTGACATTACATTTCTATGTACAAATCTTTGGAATGTTCAGCTAGCAGCAACAACAACAGCTAAACAGGAAAATTGTATACAAGATAACGAAGTGTACTTAGCGACATTAAAAAATATATTGCCGGTAGAAATGAGAAAATGAATTCAATAATAATGAATAAAACAAAACCTCTTCGGCATGAAATAAACCGGTGCTCTTCCAATATGGTGATCTACCGAATGGTGATCTACCGAGTTGTTTACATTCCAATATGTGATCTACCCAGTAACTATCCATTATTTTCCCATTAAACTAAACCTAACCCTGTCTTCTTTTTTCCAAGTAGATCACATGCCATCAATAGTAGATCACAAACCTTCTGTAGATCGCATATTGGAAGAACACCAATAAACCAATGGGTTGACATGCTGTAAAACCCAACCAACCAATCTAATATATATATAAATAATAATATATAATATATATAAATTAAATCATTTTCTAGAATTTCGGGTTTTATTTTACCTTGTGGGGGGGGGTTGTTAACAAGAGTTTTAGACCACCCTATACATTTATATTTACATTTTCTGTTCGGTTCTAAGTCCATTCTGTATCTACCAGCATTTCGCTTTCTCTTTAAACTGACTATATTGCGCACTCCTTCCGATTTCCTAACTTCCGGTTATGAATTAAGTTACTCATGACCACTTTTAGCAATACAGCTGGCCGCGATAAAAGTAGGACCATTCCTTTTGGCACACCTGCTGTTTATGTCAAAGGTATGAATTATTTACTTCGTATCCCACGTATATGGGTCAGGTATAAAGCCCTATTAAAGTTGGACTATCCACAAACCGTAGATCATGGGATGGCAGGCACAAAAAATGCGTGGATCCCGTCAGCATTCCCCTCAAGGGGCACCTTAGGCACTAGTCAATAAACCCAGCCCTGCCCCTTTAAATCAAGAGGGCAGGTGTTGACTGGGGGCTGTGATCACGCCGTTATTTATTACTTTACCGGTCCAGAGGCCGAGGCCACTGGACACAGGTTCGAGGAGCAAAAGCTATGGTAGTCATCGACAAACAATGTTGGATAATAGTTTCTTTGCCGTTTATTAAAAGAAAAAGAAAAAAGGAAATGAACGATTTTTTTAATGCCTGCTGATCATGAAATCCGAGCTGTAAATTAAGCCGATCATAAAGAATTGCTTTGTCAGAACAGAGAATATTCAGTGTGGGAAAAAAATCTAACAATTAATTATTGAAGACTACACGAAAAATTTACATCGCTAAAATCTTAGACAACCCTGTCCGCCGGGACTTTAGAATACACCAACTGCACCTCTGCAGAGGGGTAAAACCTCCCCCAATAGGGCCACCCCTCACCCATTTACCTTTTCACTATAAAAGCAGAATGTACAAGCACTTAAGTCAATAAAGTTTTGAGAAAGCTTCAGCCAATAATGAGGCGAGATATCAATTGAATTTAGCTGTTTGTGTTATTATATCCCCATTTTCCTCTATTCTCAACCATATCATATGTTGTAATAACCAAATTATCATACTGTGGTATATCCATAGGTCCCACTAGTAAATATCATTTACACAACCAGCCTCATTAAATAATAGATCGACTTTGCTGTTAAAGGTAAGACCTCCACCCAATAGGGATACCTGTTAATCGTGGATGACGACCCATGATTCTTAAGGATGGAATCCTGGTGGCTGAGTAGTCCATGACATGCAACACTTTACTTTGACCTTTACTTCGGCTAGACGGGCGATCGGAGAGGCCCCTACCGATCAATCGGCTGGTCACGTCTAGCCCTAGCACCTATATAATTTCCCAACCCTACTGCCCCAATGGCATGCCTCTAACCCTTTCTATCATATATGTGCTAGAAGGCGGTGGCTGAGGGTCTTAATGTCCTGAGTATGACGCCAAACCCTCTCTGATGGTGAAGTTACAGTTCTTGAATTAAGTGCTTGTACATTCTGCTTTTATAGCACCCCATCACCCATTTACCTTTTCACTATCAAATCAGAGTGTACAAGCACTTGAGTCAATAAAGTTTAAAGTGTTGTTATATCCCCATTTTCCTCTATTCTCAACATATCATATGTTGTAATAATCAAATTATCATACTGTGGTATATCCATAGTCCCACTAGTAAATATCATTTACACAATGAGCCTCATTAAATAATAGATGGGCTTTGCTGTTAAATGTCAAATTGGGAAAGAAATAAAGCTAGGGTGGATGATTATGTTATGTTAGTCTTCCAAGGGGCGGAACGGTACGGAGCGAAATCACTTATCTAAAATTTGGCTTTTACGTTAGCTTGACCACAGACACCCCCCGACCAGGAAATTATTTTAAGTGATTATCAATATGAATCGTTCATTGATCGACTATTCAATATATCGATTTGTTGATGGAAGATACAAGTACGTGCAAATAAGAAATATTTTTTCTTTTAGGAAATTTCAATTTTGAAGCAGCTACAAGTAGTTATATATATATTTTTTTTAATCAGAAGGAAAATAATTGTTCACAATATTTATTAAAGTTATTATAGTATTATAGTATTCATGGATAGCCTATGAATTATGTAAGTAAGGTAGTTATAAATTTTGAATCGAAGTTCGTTAAAAAAAGATTAAAATAACCAGGAAATGGGAAATTACCATGATTGACAGCGTTTAACCTCCCGCTCACCAGCACGCCAATTTCTGATTGGCTGAAGGAAGGCGTGGAACAGAAATCAGTTTTAGTTAAGTTAGTTGCGGCCAGACAGTCACTGAGAAAAGACGTTCTCTCAAGATTCCGCTTCTCATCCGTGCGGTTGAATCCTTGGGCTGGGGTTGATTTTAATAAATATATAGGTTATTTTATGCTTAGAGGTTAGAGAATCGCCTTCATATTTAAATTTTTTTTTATATTTTTTACATATCTTGTATGTTCATATATAAATTTGTGTAATTGTTTCTTAACAGTTTTTTTTGCACATTGCCCTATCAAATACGAATAATTTTAAACAGATCTATTTGATCAAATATAATGGGCATAGCCGATCCCCCCGACGTAAGCGGCAAAGAATCGCCTGTGCCGTGTAGGGAGACCCGGATGGCATGAGACATGACAGACTGCGACTACTGTGAGACAGAAGGACTGTTAGAGGAAGGGATTACCGTGGTGACAGACAACTGTTGCAGGAAAGAGCTTACTGTTGTTGATTGAAAAGACTCAAGTTAAAAAAACATTTTTACTTTCAATTAAGAACTTTAAGAAATGATAGACTTGCTAATTAGCGAATTATTGGATATCATTTTTTCTTTGCGAAATATATACTCAATAATTGTAGGTCAGAAGTAATTTATCACAACACATGCCCCCCCCCCCAATTGCATGGCGTCCTGTCGCTAGGTGTAGAATACGCCAACTGCACCTCTACAGAGGGGTATAAGATGTAAAGTTCTTATATTAAATTTGGAAGGCTTAGAGTAACCTTCCAACGTGGGTACATGTGTGTACATAAAATACCCCGACAAAGTTATAAGATAATAACAGATTTTATTCCGTGAGCACACAGAAATACATTCAGGACAAATATATAAACATGCACAAAGAAAGTAGGTGTAGGACTTGCGTCCTAAGGAATGTCACTTACTGATAGTAAATTGGACAAAGCCCCTCACTTAAGGGGCAGAGGCATCGAGCGTCTAAACCATGTGAAGTGTTTGTCTGTCCCAGAGAAAGAGAAAAGAATTCAGAATTACCTGGCTGCTGTCTAAATACTCTCGCCACCTATCGGCAAACAACTGCAGCAAAGGAAGGTAACCCTATTGGACTCATGTCCACCCTGAATTACCATTTTACTGATCCAGCAGGTGTAAGACCTCCTCACACACATTGGGGTGACCTGTTGACCGGGGTTGGCGAGCTGTAATTATTGAGACGGGATCCTTTTGGTTGAGCAGTCCAATGACATATGTTCCACTTTGGCCCTTATTTGGGCTAGACGGGCGGCCGCAGAGGACCCCTTCCGATTAATCGGTTGGTCACGTCAAGTCCTAGGACCTATATGAGTGTCCCGAGTCCCTATGAGTAGGAAGCGCGTGGTGTAATGGTTAAAGTCATGGGAAATGGACTCGTCGCCCCGAGTTCAAATCCTGGACGTGGTAATTGCATTTCACTTAGCGCTAATACCCTTGGAAAAGGTATGAATCCTACTCTCCCTCCAGCTATGGGCAAATAGTAGGGCAGACCGGGCTCTTTAATCTTGGTTAGGCAACCGGTCTAGGAGAAGGAAAACTCTGAATTCAAACCTGTTAAACTCCGCTTAAGAAATTGACCTTGTGTCGCATCCTGCTCGTGCGGAGGGGTTGGTAAATATATATATGAATGTCCCGACCGTATTCCTCAATTGTTCTTATGGTAAACCCCCAACCTTTTTTTATTATTATTGTGCTAGAAGGCAGTGGCTGGGAGTCTTTGTGTCCTGGGTATGACGCTAAACTGCATCTAGAGGTGAGGTTCCAGTTCTAGAGCTCTAGAGAGTGTAGAGTAGCCTTTCATTGCCATTATTCCCAGGTCCACTCTGAACCGGAGCGGTAATACCTGTTAGGTTCCTATCTATTGGTTAAATAGATTAAAAATGAGTTTTAAAAAATTGAATACCCAAATGCGAGACTAGCTTGTTAACCTTTACGCCACGGTGAGACGGCCAAAGTTTGATAATTAGGTTATGACAATATTGCAGAACATTTTGAATGGACCCGGTGCAGTGAGGTAAGTTATATCGCTTGGTCCCAGAAAAGGGACAGGGACGGGTTTATTGCCCGGTGCCAGAGGCACTCCAAAAGGGGAATGCTTGCAGGACCACACATTTTTTTTCGCTGGCCACCACATGAGCTTTAGTTTGTGCGTGGCTCCCACATTAAAAAGACCTTGTACTAATCCGGCCTGTTAGGAGGGGGGGGGTAAATAACTTCACTAGTAATGGAGCTGCGAGACTAGCTCGTTAATGATTACCCCCCCGTGGGACGCCCAGATTGATAATTAAGTTTCAGTATCGCTGGACAGAAATAAATCCCATTCTAATTTAAGCTTTGTTTGTTTTTCTCCCAGAAAAGAAAGAAAGAAATAAAGAACGAAAGAACGAAAGATAGATAGAAAGAAAGGTAGATAGATAAAAAGAAAGAACGAAAGAAAGAAAGAAAGAAAGTAAGAACGAAAGAAAGAAAGAAAGAAAGAAGAACGAAAGAAAGAAAGAAGAAAGAACGATAACTGTGTCCTATTTACTCGTACTGACTCAAGATTGAACTAGTTTAGAAATTGAAGAATTTCTATTGATAACTGTCCAAGAAGGGGCGTATGTTGTTCGAATTATCATCAAAAGAGAGGACTGAGGTTCTTATCTACTTCCGAATGGCGCCCGTGAGTCGGAATAAATTCCTCTTAAATCACCCCCCCCCACACACACACACACATACATACAATGTGGTCAGATGCAAAACAGAAAGCAAAAAAAAAAAAAAAAAAAACTAAGTTGCATAGAAATATATACTTTGCAAAATGTCTGCTAAATTCAGAATCGTAAAGTTACACACACGACACAGAAGTAAAAATATAATTATTACACATTTTATTATAATGGAGTTTGTGTGTCTGTCCGCCTGTAAACGAAATTACGTCACAAACAACGTCACAATTCCCGCAGTTATTTACGTTATATTCTCAGTGGTCATTAGATAACTATGTAAATCTTTATTTCTTAGAGGTAAATAACACATATTTCAGGATTTTAAATGCATTCATAAAATGGGTAGTGTTGCGGCTAATCTAACTCAGCTAGACTTTAATAAAGACATGTATAATAAATAAGATGCTAATTAAGATTGAATAATCACTATTTCATAATTGTTGGGAATATAACTTAAATAACTAAGGAACTCGTGATGTCAGTAGTGATGTAGTTTCGGTTAGAGATAGGCAGTTACATAATCTCCATTATAATAAGACTTGTTTGTAAGCAATAATAAATTTTGGTCAGACCACCGAACGAGGAGACAGATTAGTAATTGACTTCTTTAAAATTTCTGAAACAGTAAGGCGTTTTATTAGCGAATTAAGTTAGCGCAAAGAGTCTATTATTAGATTTAGATACGATCTATTAACGATATGATAATACAGTTGATTATTACAGAAGATGAAACAAGAAACGCTTTGTTAATCACATTTTAACCTTTCGAAATGCGTGCGACAACTTTTGACATATCAATTAACCCATTACCGCCGAAGTTCAGTCGGTAGAGCACCCACCCTCGCTGAACAACCACAAGGTTTCGGGTTCGATACCGGTTCTCGACAACTCAGTGTATGAGTTGCACAGCTTGGGTGAACTGATCTGTGCGGTAAAGCATCTAAGGGATGATTGTAGATGTGGCGCTCCACCTCAGACGTAAAAACAATCTCAATGGTCTAGTGCTGGGAAAAAGGGATAACCATAGACCACAAGGATATCTCCCGTTATTTAGCAGCCACTACATTGCTATTACCATAGGTCTCAATGATATCTCCGGCTATTCAACAACCACTACATTGCTATTACCATAGGCCTTGATGATATATCCGGCTATTCACCATAGGTCTCAATGATATCGGCTATTCAACAACCACTACATTGCTATTACCATAGGTCTCAATGATATCTCCGGCTATTCAACAACCACTACATTGCTATTACCTCTCTCAATGATATCTCCGGCTATTCAACAACCACTACATTGCTATTACCATAAGTCTCAATGATATCTCCGGCTATTCAACAACCACTACATTGCTATTACCATAGGCCTTGATGATATATCTATACAAAAACTCACAGTGAAAACTGTATAATAAAAAATAACAAAATACATTTCAATAAAAATGGAAGCACAAGAAAGAAATGGTCACCCCGTATCTTATACAATTCTTATCATTTGTAGTAAACTAAATAGGGTTTGTATATTGGTTCTGCTTTCCTTACCAATTTCTGCTTTGATTCCTAAATTCTGTAGTTAATTTAAGGGCCAGCAGCAACTGATAAAATGGGATTTATAAAAATCAACTAAATTTCCTAAGACTAGGTATTGTGGTGGTATTTAATTGATAAACAAACATAACTATATAAATGTGTTGTAACTGCCGCTGTTCTTAGTGGAAAGAAAACACTCAATGCCTCATACTGATGTTATCAAGTTTATTTAATATCTAATTATTTAATAAACACCGTGTCCAAAGAAGAAATAGATAACATTCAATAAAAGATAACAACAAATACATTTCAAAAGAAATGGAAACACAAGAAAGAAATGGACACTCAATGTTTTATACAAATTGTTACCGTGTTGCCTCTTTGACCAACAGTAGTGAAACTAAGTAAGGTTTGTATATGGGCTCTGATTCTCTTAGTCCTCTTACCGATTTCCGCTTAGGGTCTCATAGACCGCAGTAAATTAAGGGCTCGGCAGCAATTGATAAATGGGGTTTATAAAAATCAACTAAATTACTTAAAATTATTAGACTAGATATCGTGGTGGTAGTTAAAATTAGTAAACAAAAATAACTATGTAAAAAGAAAGTATATCTAACTGGTCAATTTAGTGACTCTTACAGCAACCACTACATCGAAAATAAAAATTGAATTTAACTCAACTCTGTAAGATGTAACGAGTAGTTGTAGTAGTAGTATCAACAACAAACCACGTTTCATTATGTAGCGTAGTTCCCCGACCTCTAAAAGCCAGGCTCTTATATAATATTAGAGGAGGTAAGTTGTATAGTTTAGTGTTTCCTGTAGAAGCCCCATTACTTAATGGGACAGTCCATTTCTACTGTACACACTCGTCCAAAAATTTATATGAAAGAAAATACATTTTTGATTATTTTTTAAACACAGCTGTAGAAACAAAAGAATGTTTCTTTACACTTCATTGTCAGAGATGTAAAAATAGATATGTAATATGAAAAAGTAAAATGAATACCATTCAAATTACAGAGGTAAACTTAAGGGTTCGTTAGGCAGGTAGACGCTAAGATTTAATTTCAAGGATGACAGGTAAAAGGTTGTCTTTTTTAACACTTGCTGTTGTGGCGTTGTTACTCCGCTTGGCGGTTAGATTGCAAAATAGTTTTTTTCTATAAATAACTACCTTGCCACCCACATTTGGCAAAACTTTTCGAAATTTGATACTGCACATGCATTTCAAGCACTTCCCCACTTCTTTTTCTTACGTTGTCATTTAAATCAGTGAACGATGATTGCGCCCGCGCGCACGCACACACACACACACACACACACACACACACACACACACACACACACACACACACACACACACACGCACACGCGCGCGCGAAATACTCATACACACACTGTATATATATTTTTTTTTCTTAAAAATAATAGACTCTCCAAATTTGATAAAAACATAGATAAAAGAACTAAAAAAAAAATGAACTAAAAACCAAATTATATACCCCATGATGACGACTGGCGAAACAGTCGAAAGCGCTCGGGATATAAGTATGAGAAATATCATAAATTAATTGGATCCAGACTCAAAAAAGATCGCCAGAAGACTGGAAAAAACATTAATCCAAACAATGAAGAAGGAATGCTCCGTGTTGTTTAATAACACATGCCTAGAGAATATATATATATATATATATATATATATATATATATATATATATATATATATATATATATATATCTTTTAAAGCTAAAGGTCGACTGGGCTTATGAACATAAATTAGAAAATATGAAAATTTGCGATAAGAATGTCTAAGACAGGGGGAGATAATTCATGTACTTCCGGTCTAAATTTTATCTCCAACTTCAATATTTTACCCAAACTCCTCTGCCACCAACAGGATGTGGCACTAGGTAATTTTTAAGCGGAGTAAAACTGGTTTATTATTGCATACAAGAAACAAGAAATGCTTTATTGATAGAATTTAACCTTTAGAAATAACACGTTACCGCCAAATGAAGCCAAGTCTTGTATATTACTTACTAACAGGCTGTATAGTGGAATGGTTTACAAAGTAGACCATTGTTAGTGAGTTTGATTCTCACGGGGTGCCTGGTACTTCTGGCTTTGTGTTAAACTAAGCATAATTAATTATTAGTGTACAGTGTGTGTGTGTGTGTGTGTGGTTTGTTTTGTTTAACGGCATATCATTTAAAGCCGATAAAGTTTTTGAAATAAATTAATTCTTAATGGATACTCAATTCTTTTTATAAACACATTTTTCTATTTAACCCTTAGATGGGACCCTAACAGGTACTAACACTCCGGGACAGAGTTGACCTGTGAGCAATGGTGATGAAGTGGTGCCCACATTCCCCAGACCTCCAGAACTGGAACCTCACCATCAAATAGTTTAACGTCCTTCTCAGGACATGAAGACCACCTCTAGCACGTATATAATAAAAAGGGCTTGCCATAAGGGCAATAGGGTTGGGGAAATCATATAGGTGCTAGGGCTTGACGTGACCAGCCGATTGATCAGAGGAGGCCTCTCTAACCGCCCGTCTAGCCAAAGCAAGAGCCTAAGTGGAGTGTTGCAGGTCATCCACCAGGATTCCGTCTTTAAGCATCACAGGTCACCACCCACGACCAACAGGTGGCCCTATTGGAGGGGTGTCTAAACCCTTGCTGAGGTACAGTCGATGTATTCTAAAGCCCTAGCTGACAGGGCTGTGTGTGTGTCTGTGGTTATTATCACCTCTCCTTCTGAAGGTCGACTATAAGGGTATGTATTTACCCAACCCCTCCGCTACGAACAGAATATTATACAAGGCAATTCTTAAGTGGTGTACAACTAGTTTGAATTTAGAGTGTTTCCTTCTTCTAGATTGGTTGCCTATACAGGGATAAATAACCCAATATACCCCACTATTTACTTAAAACTGGGGAGAGAACAGATATCTTTCGTGAAGTAAGTGAAACGGAAATAACCAAAGTCCAGGATTTGAACTCAGGTCACAAATTCCATTTCCTACAACGATGACCGCTAAGCGCGCCACCTGCATCTATATATCTATATTACTCTATAGGAGGCGCGTGGTGTAATGGTTAGAGTCGTAGGAAATGGACTCGTTGACCAGAGTTCAAATCCTGGACGAGGCTGTTTGCATTTAACATAACGCTAATACTCTTGGGAAAGGTTTGTATCCAACTATTCTTCCTCCAGCTATGGGTAAATAGTAGGGTAGACGGGGCTCCTTAACCTTGGTTAGGCAACCGGTCTATGAGAAGGAAAACTCTGAACTCGACCCTATTAAACTCCGCTTAAGAAATTGACCCTGTGTGGTATCCTACTCGTGCGGAGAGGTTGGTAATATATATATATATATATATATATATATATGACTAAAATTTTCATTGTTTGTATGTATGTCTGTGACCCAGCAAAGACGGAACATCATAGAGCAATTTTTATTAGAGCAATACATTTTAAATGCTCATAGAGAATAAATGAATTTCTAGTCTAATTTTCGAGTGAATCATGATTTTGTGGGTTTAAATTGACGCTGATAATAATTTCAAATTATTATTCATCCAAATTCTCAATGTAACGGAGATAACTATGGAAAGCTAATTATAATCCTTCACTTCTTCCTAAATAGCAGCATCAATATCATCATGGACAGCTGCTAACTATGAAATGCTAATTATAATCCTTCACTCCTTCCCAAATAGCAGCATCAATATCATCATGGATAGCTGCTATGAAATGCTAATTATAATCCTTCACTCCTTCCTAAATAGCAGGATCAATATCATCATGGACAGCTGCTAACTATGAAATGCTAATTAGAATCTTTCACTCCTTCCTAAATAGCAGCATCAATATCATCATGGACAGCTGCTAACTATGAAATGCTAATTAAATCCTTCACTCCTTCCTAAATAGCAGCATCAATATCATCATGGACAGCTGCTAACTATGAAATGCTAATTAGAATCCTTCACTCCTAAATAACAGCATCAATATCATCATGGACAGCTGCTAACTATGAAATGCTAATTAGAATCCTTCACTCCTTCCTAAATAACAGCATCAATATCATCATGGACAGCTGCTAACTATGAAATGCTAATTAAATCCTTCACTCCTTCCTAAATAGCAGCATCAATATCATCATGGACAGCTGCTAACTATGAAATGCTAATTAGAATCCTTCACTCCTTCCTAAATAGCAGCATCAATATCATCATGGACAGCTGCTATCTAAAAACGGCTAATTAGAATCCTTCAATACCTTCTAAATAGGAGCATAAATATTATTATGGGACACTATTAAAATGGTAACCGGGTGGATTTACGTTTCCATAAGACTAAACCGGTAACCTCACAGATTTGGTCTGGTGAGGAGGGTAGCTAGACACCCTGCAGGACGAAAAACAAGACCTGTAAAATTACAGAGGAAGCTATTTGCTCAACAGCCATCTAGCATGTAATTTTTAAAGTCTAATTCCTCCTCATCGCGGCAATGTCGTGTAAACTTGGTATTGTCAGAGCCATGCTGTCGGTAGGGTCACCCAAGGTGGACAGGTCTGGCACCCAGTGGTATTAGGGCTGTTGGGTTGTCTTCCCTTTGCCTGGAAGAGTTATCTTCCCTCTGGTTCCCGTTTTTGATCACCAGGGGTTTTTGGTATTAAGCGCCTGTTTTGAACTCTCTGCCTTTCTCTTTCTTCTCGGGACTTGACAACTATGGATTAGACACTTATCTACACCCTCCCTGTGTGGAGGTTCTCACCCCCTACACATGCATTAGTGACTTTCTTATGAACTCTACATAACCCCTCATTACTGCTATATTCTAGATATATCTACTTTGTTTCCCTTCTTTTATGTGTCATTCACATGTACATTATGTATCTTTGTCACGTATATGTATTTCATGTCTTATATGTTTCTCCATGTGCTGTACTTATATCAAAGACCATGTTATGTTTAACACCCTTGGTCGGAGTTGTTTGTTCAACTAATTATAATTTATATTATAACCTTGAACCCAACCGGGCCATAACCCGGACAAAGAGGCCCTGGCGAAAATCCAAATACACATGCAAAGACCACTACAGACTAGGATTACCAACTCAATACAGACTTGGACTTGTATATTAAAGAGGAAACCTACAGACTAGGATTAACCAAATGGTTTCTGTGAACAACAGACAACTGAAACCATACAATGGCAACAAGAATTCTAACAAAAACTCTTAATTCAAACCTGTTAAACTCCGCTTAAGAAATTGATCACGAGTCACATCCTACTCGTGGTAGGAGATGGTAAATACATAATACACGTTAATACCGTTGTAACTACTTATCTACCTTCGTATTGATGATATGGTGTTCGTTACGCTGCGTGAATCTTATCCAGGTTGGTATGCTTTTACTGCACGATTCAGCAGAATAACACAGTTAAGAGGTAGGGTCCATGTGGCGTAGTGGCTAACATACTGGATTACGGCATCGTAGTCAGCGAGTTCGAACTCCAGTCGCGCTGTTCCATTCCCTTTCGGACTAATAAAGTCGGCGGGGTGGCCTCAAGTCGGTATCAACCAGAGGTAGTCTATCCTCTTTTCACTAGCGCTAGACCAACGAGATTGTTTTTTCGTCTAAGGTGGTGCGCACACCTACCATCAGCTACTCACTTTACCGCACAGATCCCTGCGCTACCCATACGCTGGGTTGGTGAGGGCCTGTATCGAACCAAGAACCTTGCTATTCCTAGGCAAGTGCTCTACCGACTGAGCTAAACCGGCGCTTTGGACTAATACCCTTCTCTCTTTTGTGGAAGAAATAATGATGGTTAAAAAGAAAGACCCTCGTCTCTTTGTACCGAAATTCCTTTGACCCCTTTGAACATCCCTATATAATCCTCAACATTGATGGGTCTGGGGATTAAAAAATACAAAAATAAAAATAAGATAAAAATAAAATAAAAAACAACAGACTCCCATGGGCCTTTACCGAAGAGCCCCCTTTGCGCATGTCCGACAAAAGGGACTGACTCCCTACCCCCAAAATAATACCTCGGCCATTCGAACTTAGGCCGCACCTGAGTGTAGGTCCTTTCCTGGCCAGGGGTTATCCCCTCGCCACGGCCGACTATGCCCCGTTCAATAAAGCCTGAGTCATAAAACTACCTCTTGCCTTTGTCTCTTTCCTCTTTCATGCCTTTTCGTTCCTAAGTTCCATTTCAGCGTACCAGCCCACAAGAACAAAGAACGAGCTTTTATTGGGGACAAGATACCAGTACAAACGAACATAACTTAGCCCCATAGGTTTTTATTGATATAAAATGGTTTCCTTATCATTTCTAGTCATTTGCATCTGAAAGTCTTTTATGTACACAATATAAGATTATTATTGTGAGTGTTCGATTTTGTCTCGAAGTTTCCCTTTGTAATTTCGGTTCTGTTACTCTCACGTATCTGAACATTTTTTTCAACTATGTTTCGTGGTAAATACTGTGGTATTGATTTGTGTATTTCCAATGAACCTGTTTGCCCTTTTTGTCGTTTGGTAAATATCACTGCTTTCTATTGTGCTGTGTAAGGCACTCAATCATTTTCCCTTCCGGCTCAATCGATTTGTTAACATTTGAATGTTGCTTTTATATCGTTTTGTCAACATTCTTTAGCATAGGAAATTATAACATCTGCCAAGTCAATGTGTTGGTTTGGTCTGTTGGATTTCACGACATGTCAATCCTTGTTGGGTTATTTTATGCCGGAGACGTTTTATTCTATTTATACTTAATGGGTATTCAATTTTTTTAAACTCAATTTTTTAAACACATTTCTTAAAACTCATTTTTAACTATTTTACCCATAGATGGGACCCTAACAGGTACTACCACTCCGGGTCAGAGTGAACATGGGAGTAATGGTGATAAAGAGGTACTCCACATTCTCCAGAGCTCCAGGTTTGGGACTTCACCATCAGATAGAGCTTAACATCATACCCAGGACATCAAGACCCTCTGCCACCGCCTTCTCGCACGTATATGATAAAAAGGTTTGAGGTTTGCCATATGGGCAATAGGGTCGGGATAATCATATAGGTGCTAGGGCTAGACGTAACCAGGCGGGGTAGCTTGATCGCAGGGTGCCTCTCTGACCGACTGTCAAGCCATATAAGTGCCAAAGTGGAGTGTTGCATATCATGGACCGCTCAGCCACCAGGGTTCCATCCTTAAACATCACGGGTCGCAATCCACCGCTAACAGGTGGTCCTATTGGGGAGATGCTGTATAGAGGTGCAGTCGGTGTATTCTAAAGCACCAGTCGACAGGGATGAATTAATCTGTACGTAAAGATGACCACAGTTGCATTTGACTCGCATTTTAACCGATTCTTGTTGACTCACACTTTTTCTCTTACTAAGTTTACTTATTACTTTATACTCTCCCTTTTTTCTGGACGATTCATCGTGGTGTAATTGTTACATAATTGATTGGTCGCCTATGAATTATGTACGGTTGTGTAGAAATAAAAAAAATAAAAATAACTACCTCCACACCACGGCCCACAAATATATACGGCCCCACATGTAACATAAGCAGGCAGATTTCTAACAGGCCGATTCGTTTTATAGTCAATTTATCTCTGTTTCGAAAAATGTTAAAACTCTACATAAATACACAAACCGTTGTCTTTTTTTCTTCAGACATGTAATAATAAAAGATTGTAAACAAACTAAGAAAAAAAAATAGCTTAAAAAAATTATCTTTTGGTCGGAGCTTTTTTTAAAAAAAATATTTTACCGTATGTTTTCGAACTTAATTCGGTGCAAAATTTTAAGTCCTCCTTGAAAAATACTGCTTCTCTGTAATATCATCACTATCATTGCCTACCATGATCAGTGAATATACTTCACATTGAAAAGGTTTAATTAAACTTTTTGCGATATAACCTGAAATCATAGAGAAAATGTTGCTATGTTTATTTATTTATTTATTTATTTATTTTTTTTACTAGTGTTTGTTTTGTATAACTGCTTAATTTTTAAAAACTTTTTTTTGTTAGTTTGTTTACAATCTTTTATCATTACATTTCTGGGGGGAAAAAGACAACAGTTTGTGTATTTTTGTAGATTTTTAACATTTTTTGAAACAGCCATGAATTTACTATAAAACAAATCGGCCTGTTAGAAATCGGCCTGCTTATGTTACATGTGGGGCCGTATATATTAGTGAGCCGTGTCCACACTAACATGGATTAATACGGACAGTCATGAACATCACTTTATGGGTTATGAGGTTTTTTGAGGATGTATATTAATCTCGAAATATAAAGGAAACATTTTTTTAAAAATACAGATAAATAAACAACATACTCGTTACTTTTTCTTCCTTCGCATTGTGATAAGCCTTCAAAATCAACCTAAGAATAAGGGTATTTCTGAACCGTAGAAAAACCGTAAAAGTAAATTGACAGGGCTTGACCTTACGTTGACCTCGTAACTGTTCTCTGATTTGTCATATTGATTCATGAGAACAGGAAGTAGTCTTAGAATTTGGAGTTTAGTCTGGTCTTCACTGGAGACAGACTTGTCTTCAAGATGGTCATTTCTCCCCAGCGTGCTGGTTAAAATTGGGTTGAATAAAGAGTACTCAAAAGATATTCCAAGTCTTGTGTTCGTCACTAAGAACAACAACATGAAGAAACGCTCTGTGCATATAAAATGTTAAATGTTTTTGTATATATGATTAAGTTTATCTGGTCTTCTCTTCCGCTGTGTTCAGTGTTATCATATCATGGATATACTGATGCTTATATTGGTTATTGGTGAGTGGGGACTCGACTAAATCTCTTCTCTGACAGCAGGACATCATATCGTGGTGTAATTGTTAGCCAGCTAGTCTTGTAGATCAATTACTACTGAATAACGAGTTCGATCCTCGCTGGATGTCCCATACTTGTGATCTTGTGTCAAATCCTAACCGTGGCGAACGGGTTGGGTAAATACGAATCTTATAGAAAATTTGGGTTATTTGCCCCTCAACCGGAAGTCTGGACAAATAGGGGACAGACACAGAGCCCTGAATCAGCAGAACAGACAAGCACTCGTGAGAGGCAACACGGGGAACTCAACAGGCAGAGAACACAGTAGCAGCGGACAACAAGAAACAATTACAGAACAACAGAAATAGAAGTGGGACTAATAAGACTGCTGTTATAAAGGAAAGGTACACAAGACGAATATAATTTTATATTCGGGTTAATAACTTTTATTGGTGCAATATATGAAAACTGTAAGTTAAGTTTTCAAAGTGTTTGTGTAAGAGTTCGTACAGTTCATACTAAAATTGCCAGAGATGTTCGCTCGGCGGGAAGTATTATATAATGTATGAGACAAGGGTTACTTAGCTCTGTAGAATTGTATTCTGTAATTGTTTCTTGTTGCAGTAGTCTGTTGAGTTGTCAGTTTGCTTGTTCTGTCGTTGAATTTGTCTGTTGAGTCGTCAGGTCTTACCCCCGTGGGTGGGTGCCTAGACTGGTGATGCTGACCTTAATTTGGCCGCTGCAAAAAACTGGCCCGACTTCAGTGCCTGCGGATTCTGTTCTGATAATTTAGGGCTATCTCCCCCCTGGGATCTGATACCAGGAACTGATTAAGGGGCAGATAACCCAAATTTCCGATAATCTTCAAGTATTCCAATATATCTATTAGATAGACGAAGCAACAGAAACATGGAACACACGAGTAACACAGGTTATAACTCACAAATGGTAAAATAAAAACCGGTTAAAAATACACAAAAGTCATTTATGTCGGAGGCACAAATTTTATTACAATGGAGATTCGATATCTGTTTGTTTGAAACCGAAATTACGTCACCGTTTATGTCACAACACCCTCAGCAATTGCGTAAATTTATCAATGAGTATTTGATTTATAGTCAAAATTATTAATACATGGAATAAAATTTATTTATTAACGATGTCTCTCTGAGTTAGAGTTGCCTCAAAACAGCCCATGTTATTAGTGCGTGTAAAATCCTGCAATATACTCTAAGAAATAAAGGTTTACATAATATATGGCGTGGTTAATTTACTTACTGGTTTTAACAAAATCGGGTTTAATAAATGTTATAGATCTCTTATACTATTTTTGTTTAATTCTCCAACGTAATAATCAATCCAATGAATGATTTTATATAGAAACCAATTAAAATATGATCCAACTTCCAAGTTTTGTATTTCACTTTCCCGCTCTGTTCGCAATCGTGTCCGTTAATGTCTCATTTTTCTCTGACACTCTTGGCTTTTATCTCGTTTATTATTTCTAGTTCCCCACCAAGCTAAAATAGGCACAAGGTCATTTTTAAATGGAGGGTACCCCGCAGAGTACAAGCCTGTCGTGCGGTGGGTTTAAATATTGCTTAGATTATGTCGGCATTCTCCTTGAGGGTCACTACACGCACTCTGAGCAATAAACCCAACCCTTACCCCTTTCATGCGAGGGGGACAGGTACTACCTGAGGTAAGCTCCCTGGAATCTAGCTACTAGCAGCTTTTGTGGGTCTCTTGGCTTTTAGGCTAGTCCTAGATCCTACTTTCACCCAGTATCTCTCTCTCTCTCTCTCTCTCTCTCTCTCTCTCTCTCTCTATATATATATATATATATATATATATATATATATATATATATATATATATATATATATATATACAGGGTGTTCGGGATAAATTTGACAGTTTCATAAGGAAAAAGAAAAGTGCTTGGTAACTAGAAAATTTAATGGATTGTAAAGAAATTCAACAGGCACGTTAATTACACTACTGTCAACAAGTTTCACACAAAATAACCGCCATTAGCCTTGATCACAGCCTCAGTTCTGCTCCGGAACCTGGAGCAAGCTGATGTTACAGTGTCCCTGGGAAGGGTCTCAAAAACTACCTTAATTCTGTCGATTAACTAGGCTTTTGTAGTACTGGCACAACGATTGGTGTCTTTCTCAACAGCGCTCCATACATAATCCATGGGGTTAAGATCTGGGGAGTTCGGAGGCCAAGCATTGGGACTGGTGTAGTCGTAAAAATTCGCCGACAACCATTTTTGACTTTTCCCAGAGGTGTGGCAGCAGGGCGAATCCTGCTGCCATACATATGGCCTACCATTGGCTACTCTTGTTATCCAGGGCTTTAATGTTCAATTTTTTAAAACTAAGTTTAATTGAAATTATACATTGCAATATCAACACAAACGACTGTCTCAATAATAGATTCAATAATTAATTTCAATGGTTAATTAAATGTATAGTAATTTGGGTTTTTTGTTGTTTATTTTTTTTAGCAATACGTAATTAAAAACAACCTTAATCCCCTAAAACCGTAACCCAATTCGCAAAATGTTAATTCATAGACGGTAGTTAAACTGTCATTGGGTACCACCAAAAACTTTCCGTTTTAATTTTCCGACCTAAATCGGAAGTCAGCCCGTACTTCTTTATAAATTGTTTATCTATAATTTTGATATTTTGTCGTTCCGGCCTCTGGCCCTAATCTACCCCGTTTCTAAAGGCGAGGGGGGTGGGGTTGTAAAATATCTACATTGATTTGCCGATAAAAATGGGAATGGTGTGTAAAATATCTACATTAATTTGTCGACCAAAAGCAATAAAAACACGACTCAAAAAATATCAAAGTTGGTCCGGAAATTCGCTTGACGCTGGAATGCTAAAACGGCGCAAATTAGGACAGGAGGCTGGGACGACAAAAGATCAAAATTACTGTCATAAAGCATTTTGGATATATCAATACAGAGCTTTCCAAACTGTTCATAAAAATGAACCGAGTAGTCAGGCAGTTGGAAATTGTCCGAAGCACCAAGTAGCAAAAATGTTTCGGTTAAATCCTACATAAAATCCAACATCGTATGTCACCCCACCGAAAGAAGAAAAAAAAATACTAAAAATCAAGGAATTAACCGAATTTAATGAAATTTTCAGTGTTGATATATTAATGAATAAACAATATAATGCACCAGTTATTTTATTTGAAAACTCTTACATTTTTTCAGGTCAGTTAACTTTGAACCACGTATCTTTGAGGCGTAACACAGATTCATAAACATACGTGGTTCAAAGTTAATTGACCTGAAAAAATGTTAAAGTTTTAAAATAAAATAACTGGTGCATTATATCTTTTATTTGTTAACATATCAACTCTGAAAATTTCATTAAATTCGGTTAATTCCTTGATTTTTAGTATTTTTTTCTTTCGGCGGGGTGACATACGATAGTGGAATTTATGTCCGTTAAGTAGGATTTAACAAATTGTTCTGTGTTTGTAGTAATAGCACTGAAATACAAATATACCAAGAGATTTCCGGTAATACTTAACTTGTTCCTCGTAAATTCCTACCATAAAATAAACTGAACCCTCATTTTATGTCCGTGTTTTTGCAATAAATGTTTTATTTTTCTTGCACCCGTTATTTTACAATACTGAATATATTTTCTTTATTTACAAACATTTATGGCAAACATATACATTTTCTTTATTTACAAACATTTATTGCAACATATTTAAAACATTTATTGCAAAAACGCGGACATAAAATGAGGGTTCAGTTTATTTTATAGTAGGAATTTACGAGGAACAAGTTAAGGATTACCAGATTTCCTTCATGGATGATATTTTATCCTTCTTGAGAGAAATAAAAATGTATCGAAAATTAGACCGGGACGGCAGAAGATAAAAATTACAGGTTTATCATATAGAGATGAAAGTTTTACAAATTTCCCAAGGGCGATCTTCACTGTAAATTCACTTTCCCGCTTTGCGAGTAACCAAATCCGACACTGTTTCGTTGTTCTCTTTTTCTCCGCAATTCTACGTCCCTTGTTTTTGGGGTGGGAGGCAGTTCTAGACCCTCGCGTCAGTCCTGTTCAAGCTTCCAACAATGTCTTCCTCCTTACTTGCCGGCCGTCTGACCAAAATCTCTTATTTTGTCAACTTAGCCCAAAACGCAAAGTCTGCGTACCTTTCCGGTGTCAAGTTCCGGGTTATGAACTTTTCTTCTATGCCCCACTCTCAGTGACGTAGCAGATAGGGCGGGGAAAAAAATAAGAAGGGAGAGAGGAAGAAAGAAGGGGCTGTTGTAACAGTACATTTTATTGAATCAATGGTTGAAGAGACAGGTTTGAAGTTGATAACAATTTAATTGGGTTGGTTAGTTGGTTGGTTTAAGGTATGTCAACCCTTGTTGGGTTATTTTATGCCGAAGATGTTTTATTTTATTCATTCTTGATGGTATTCAATTTTTTTTTCAAATTCAATTTTTTTAAACACATTTTTCAAACTCATTTTTTCTACTTAACCCATAGATTGAACCCTAACAATATATATATATATGGTGATTGCCGCTTCTTGACAGAATAAGGCCATTTCTACAAGTAGTCCAGATGTGAGCAGTTGTGAGCATGCAGATGGCCCACGGATCCAGCTTGTTTTTATGTACCCTATCACAAATATGAAATCCTCGACATACAGGCGCTGCCACACAGGTCAGACTTCAATGTAGGAAATGTTTCCATGGCGTCCGTCATGTGTCGCTTCAGAATGGAGGGCTCGAGTCACCTTACCTCAAACTTATTATAGCTATCATCGGCCTGTCTTTCCATGAGGATGTGTATCCAGCCCACCCCTTCTGTCAATTGGTCCTTATAGATGAAGCTGATTTCCGCAAGAGCATCTGTCTGCCCCTTATCGAGATACTTCCCTCTCAAGATCGGATATATATATATATATATATATATATATATATATATATATATATATATATATCATCTCTCCTGATGAGCCCATGCATTTGTAAACATCCTTTGTTTTTTCAATATATCATATTTACACTGTCGGATTAAGTTCCAATTTTATATTACACACACACACACACACACACACACACACATATATATATATATATATATATATATATATATATATATATATATAAGAGAGAGAGAGAGAGAGAGAGAGACACACACACAAAGATAGATAGATGGGACTTATAATGGTTCCTAAGTTGTATAGTTTTGTTGTTGTTTTTTTTTTTTACCAAAAAACAGATTTAACTCTTTGCCTACTTTAAACCGCTCAAAGCGGTTCTCCCTCTACAGCGATCCACTTGTTTACACTAAAAAATCACTACGTGTACACCCTTACCATCTTTTGTTTTGTCTGTGAACCAACACTGAAACTGGTACTTGATCCTTTTGTAGTAGGGAACCAGTTAAATGGAACAATCCGGCAATATTCATAAATTTATTCTCTGACATCGAGGGCCGGGGTGGGTGGTAGGCAATGAGTTAAGAAACAAAACAAAAATCGTTTTCTAAAATTTCCTAAAAGAAAGTAACATATTTCATAAATTCTAAAAATAGACCAAACTCGACTGACCGATACCAGATCCCAGTTCAAAAACCTTTACTGTAACGAACAGTTTAAAGATAGAAATTAAAAAGATAGAATTAGAGAAGAAGACGGGGAGAGAGTTAGAAAGAAGAGAAAAGTGAGTTAGTAAAAAGATCCCACTGACAAAAGAATAGCAGCAGTCCCGCCTTGGACAGCGCACGTAAAACTATCTTGCGACAGTAACTAAGCTTTATCCACTAAGAATATTGGGACTGATAGACAAATACGCCTTTCTAATAATATCAAAACTTTATATTCACAAATTAATAAGCACAAAACATATCTTTTGTAACCTGTGGCTAATTAAACAATATGATATATATATATATATATATATATAGTCTTCCACATACAGACCTGATTCGAGTATCATGTATCCCCAGTGCGGTTAGACTTTGTAAGCTGCTTCAAGGCGTGATCTAAATCGATCGATTTTTTTATCAACCAGAGCCTCTATTTGCACTATATATATATATATATATATATATATATATATATATATATATATATATATATATATATATAGGGTTTTATAGTTTGCTTGAAGCATTGTATGTATGTGTTTAAGAAAATAAAATAGAAATTAGAAGGCTATTGACAATGCAATCGAAAAACGATATGTGATGAAATTGATGTTTATTTACCTGTTTCCTAAATTTTCGGGATAAAATCCCCTCTTCAGAGGTTTCGGAGTTACGTGTGTTTTTTAATACATATATTACGACACTGTCGTGAATTTTATAAAGGAACGCTGAATGTTGTATTGAATTTGAAATTTGAAAGCGTTCGGCTATTTCCGTGGTGAATCGCCGGTCCGTTCGCGCGTGCAGTCTCAAATATTATGATGTAAAAAAAAAAGAAAAAAAAAAAGAAAAGAAAAGAAATTATGATGTAATATTATGATGTAAAAAAAGAAATTTTTATGATGTGGTGTGTGTTGAGTTGCGCTTCGCTGTTGATTTACTGCACTATATATTCTGCATTGAGTTCTGCTCTATTATTGAGTGTTGGATGCCATTTTGTTATTAACAAGGCCTCCTTAATCCTTAAATTACCGACACTCCTGTCCCTGGCTATAATTTTTATTGCCATATCCCTTTCGGTGTTTCTGCATCTCAACATGTGTTTGTAGAAGGAAGACGCTCGTGTGTGTAAGTCCTTTGTTCTAATGTGCAGCGATCGAGTTGTGCTACCTATATAGAACTGGTTGCATTTGTTGAATTTTAACTGGTATACCACGTACACTTCATGGCACATACCTGTGTCACGGATAGGGCAGTTTGCTAATGTGCAATTGGTGCTGTTTTTATAGTTATTCTTTGATAGTTGTCTTCGGAGTGAGAGGCCATAGTGGGCTAGATGTATGTTTAGTCCCTCCCCCCTGGATGGCCCTGCGTATTGCTGCGGTTGTTTTTTCACTGAAGTGTGGTAATCTCAGGAAGCAGGTGTTAGATGGTGTGTGGCACCTTGGGCCTTTTATCTGTTCTATGCACTTTGTGGTTGATGTGGGGTAACCATTGGCCTTCAGTATGGTCATGAAGTGTGTGATATGTGTGATCTGGTCCTCCTCTGTGCTGCATTTCGTTTAGGTACGGGTAAGTTCGTTTTTTTATGTATCCAGTTTTTGCACCAAGGGGGAGGGCTGATTTGTAGTGGACGAACAGATCTCTACTGGCTGACTTTTTTTTTATAGTATTCAGTGTGAATGACACCTTGTTAAAATATCTTAAGTCGGAAGCCCAGTAATGATAAGGCTCCTGTATTGTTGGGGTGTTCAGTACTAAAATTTGTTTTCATCCATGTTGTTGAATGTCGTTGTGATTTTGTTAGCTTCTTCACGGGAAGATGTGAGGATGATTATATCATCGACATATCTGATGAAGAAGGCGCAGGAGCGGCAGCTGTTAAGCGCTCGGCACTCAAGTTGGTCCATGTATGTGATGGCCAGTAGGCCCGACAGGTTAGATCCCATTGGTAGGCCTTTGATTTGTTTATATGTTCTTCCGTGGAATGTGAAATAAGTGTTGTCCACAATGGTGGATAAAGGTTCATGTATGTCGGATGGGTAGAGGTTATAGCAATGTAGGCCGGATGAGATTGTGCACTCAGTTATTAGGTCGACAGCTGGTTGAGACGGCACTGACGTGTATAGGGAAGCGACATCTTGGCTGAAAGTATACCTGTTGTGTTGTAGTATCTCTGGTTGTATCCTATGTAGTTTATGAATGACTTCGTCAGAGCTGCTGATGTGTCTAGGGAAAGTAGCAAGTATAGGTTTGAGTATTATAGATATGAGCCATTATATTTTGTATAGAGGTCCTTCTATGCTGGATACTATTGGTCTAATCTGTGGTGTAGTGCTATATTTATGTGTTTTTATTAGATGGTAGAACCTTGGAAGAGTGCTATTTTTGCTGGTGAAGTTGTTCTTGTATTTGTTGGGTCGCCTGCAGATTTCGGCCCATGTAGTGTTTATGCGACTCTCTGTCTGGTGGATGTTATATTTGTGACTTCTGTGTATAGTTCGTTGTTGTTGAGGTGTTCAAGAGCTAAGTTGTTGTACATGTCACGAGGGATTACGCAGAATTCTTTTCCTTTATCAGAGGGCAGGTATATTAAATTATTTTCCTTAAGGGTGCGCTTAAGGTGTTGCGTTGCACTTTGGAGAGATTAGGGTTTAATTTGGTATTTCTTTTGAGGATGGAAAATATCGACTGTTCAAGTCTTGAAAATTTTGAGTCGAGTTCCCGGTTGGTTGGTGGTGGATGGAGCGGGTTGTCTAATGTGTATGTAGGAAATTGGTTGCGTGTAGAGGTGTCAGGTGTATTATTGATAACAGTTAACCATTTAAGATGAAATGCAGCTCTACAGAAGTTAGTTTCTAGGTCTAGTAACAGTTTGTTGTTGATTTTCTGTGAGACTTCTATATATATATATATATATATATATATATATATATATATATATATATAATCATGGACCATTTCCACAGTGGAAATGGTCCATAACCACGATACCCATGGTATTTAAGGCCTTTTATTCCCAAATAACTTTGCTCTGTTTACAATAATTAAACATTGAGCTCTCATACGGAACCTGAACTCTACAACAAAGTACTGGTAGAGAATTAGGACCCACCTAGAATCACCTTGTACCAAGAAACTTGGTACCGCACCAAAGTATATATATATATATATATATATATATATAGTCATCCACAAACAGTCCTGTTTAGACGTATCCCCAGTGCGGCTAGACATGCAGATTGTATCAAGCCGACGTTGAAACTTGACCGATTTGTCGTCAGTCAGAGTTCTTATCCCCTCTCCATCTAAGTGACCAACTTTGAAAAACAGAATTTACAAATATAAACATATTATACCGCTTAAAGCGTTCAATCCATTTTTGGGAAAGCTATGCAATTTAGCGTAGTTAGCGGCCGCCAGAACAAAAAGAAGACAATTTCTGTTGCAACTCAAACTTCTTTTTTTACTGTTTCATTGATACTTTATTTCACCTTTAACGTTTTTACCACGGCACTCGGAAATCTCCTTTGCTACATTCCATTACGAACTCGGTAAGCATACTCACCAACAACTTTCACACAACCCCACAACCAGCAATAGGGGGTCTTGACAGGCAGCAGTCAGGTGTATTGCTAAAAGCGAGGTATCACAGAGTTAAGCCATTTTCGGCACCACCCACCTGCTTCACTTAAAAAAAATCCTTACCTGTCTCTAACGGAGAGGTAAGGTAAATAACATTAGCATCAAATATATCTGAACACGTAGCTAGAAACCAAAGTTAAAAACCTTTTCCCCCATTAGATTTTCATGGTCACCTTCATGTAACTGGGGGCTTTGACTGGAGGCGGATATGATGTGGTTTGAATTATTACTAACCTACAGTTATTGTGGAAATTCTCGCGAAGGGTTTTGTTTGTTTTACGGTATATCAACCACGGTGGGTCATTTAAGGCCGGCAAAGTTTTGAAAGATTCATAGCGATAGTTTGGAATAAAAATTCTTTAAACTCAGTTTTTTTTTGTAAACAAATTTTTCTATTTAACCTATAGATGGGACCCTAACAGGTACTATCACTCCGGGTCTGGGTGAACCTGGGAATAATGGTGATGAAGGAGTAATCCACATTTCTTAGACGCCCAGAACTGGAACCTCACCATCAGTTAGAGTTTAACGTCATACCCAGAACATGCAACTCCTCAGTTACCGCCTTCTAGCACGTATATGATAAAAAGTGTTAAGGTTTGCCATAAGGGTAATAGGGTTAGTACAATCATATAGGTGCTAGGGCTTGGCATGACCAGCTGATTGATCGGAGAGAGCCTCTCCGACCGCCCGTCTAGTGTAAGTAAGGACCAGTGGGTTGTTGCATATCATAGACTGCTCATCCACCAGAGTTCCGTCCTTAAACATCACGGGTCGCCACCCACGGCCAACAGGTGTCCCCATTTGGGGGTGTCTTACCCCTCTGCAGAGGTGCTGTCGGTGTATTCTAAAGCCCCAGTCGACAGGGTTGGAAGGGATTTCTTATTAATATCCAATAATTAGCCAATTAGAAACTATACATCATCATCATCATGTCGCGCTAGTAACATGGATATCCATGACAATCTCTCGCCAACTATCCCTATCACTCATAGTTCTCGGGAGGTCCTCTGCACAGCATCCAGTATCCGTACAGAGCTGGTCAATGTACGTCTTTGTTGGACGGTCGACGCTGGCGTGCCCATGTGCTGGCTTCCACAAGAGAACGTCACATAAATTCGTCCTTGCTTCTCCACCAGTCCAGAAATCCGATCTCACAATCTCAAGTGACAATTCTTCCAAGCCACATTCGTGTCAGTGCTGCTGTACGGCTGCACTACTTGGACCCTAACGAAGCGCCTAGAGAATAAGCTAGATGGAAGCTGCATAAGAATGCTGCGTGCGATCCTAAACAGAACGTGGAAACAACAACCCACGAAAAAAAAAAAAAACAGCTGTATGGTCATCTGTCCCATGTCACCCAAACCGTCCGGGTAAGACGAACAACATACCTATTAATATGAGTTAATTATTATCTGTTATTGATTAGAAAAAATAGGATGAAAGTTTGTGGAATAGAACTTCCGAATATTATAAAAATTATTGGTTTTCTGACTCTAATTATTTATTGTCTTTCCTAAAATATTATGTATCAGAATTAGTGAGTATTAGTTAAAACCACACTATGTCTTATAATACAGTAGAAGTGGCTACACGCCGTGGCCTTGGTAAAAGGGGAAAAAGTTAGTCTCGCAGATCGATTATTACTGAAGATTATATCCTCGCAGGGTGCCCCATTAATACCCTTCCGTAAAAATTGATCCGACCTGATGTGGCACCAGAGAAAAAAAGGGGGGGGGGCACAGACACTCTAAAAAGAAAAATCAGTGTCTCCTATTCAAAAATATTAAATTCAAAAAGAAAAATCCATGCTCTTATTATTTAAGTTTTATCTTCACGTATATCAATCAAATCTTCATTATTTTTGCTCAAAAAGCAAAATATGATGATAGTGAATGTGTATATATATTTACCTTGTTGTTATTTGTTTTATTTTCGTAGTTTACTCCGGACATACATACACACAACTGCGCTTTATATATGTATAAATATAGTGCATCCATAAAGTGACATAAAAGTTACCCTCTCGAAGGCGTTTATTAACTTATTTAAAAAAAAAATTGGTGTTACATCTTACTCGTAGGGTTTGTTTTCAGCTAGTACGTATAACTAAGAATATTTACGTAAACTGCATGTTTATTGCAAGGGTGTGTTAATTCACAAACACAGCTTTCGTGTCCAGGGTAAAGCGCTAAACTGCATCTAGTGGTGAGGCTCTTTAAAACTCTGGGGAGTATGGAATACCTTTTCATTGCCATCAATCCCAGGTCCATTCTGACTCGGAGTGTTGGTATATGCCAGGGTTACATCTATGACTTAAATATATCTGTTTTACAAAATATGTCAATATAAATATACGATAAACGCGATTTCCTAACATCTAGGTATAATATAACACTAGTTGGATTGATATGCCGTTAAAATCAATCAAACAGCTTTCTAAGTTGTGTCGTGACCAAGGTCTAGCAGTGATATAACAGAAATTTTTGATTGAAGGCAGGCCTGTTGTGGTCTAAATTACCTAACCTACAGTTATTTGGATTTTTAGCTATTGTCTTATTAGTGATATCCAGTAATTAGATAATTAGTAACTATATTGTAAGGGCAGTCTCCCTTGCCCGAGGGCTTTGGTAAATCTCCTGTGTCTGGAGACCCTTTTTGGTCACGTGACACAGGAACCCAAGGAGGGAACCCTCTTCTTCTGATGCCATTGAACAAGCCTGGACGTGCTTGTCACCTCTCTCCCGCAGACACCTATGTTGCACGCCAGACGCCACAGACACGACACTGCTCACAGTAAGTGGTTTCCACCTATTTTGTATATGAACACTACTGTGTATGTTTGGACACTTGTGACATTTTATAGTCTGGGGAACTTCGTTCCCCTATACATGTTATAATAAAGTCTTATAAAGTAACTAACGTGTTTGTCGTTTTCCTAACCGAAGTGTTCCGCATTGGGTATTTATCCTTTAGGTAACCCAATGTTTTATAAGAACCAGAGTTAATACTCTGTAAACTCTTATAATATCTACAAATAGTACTAAAAAAAGAACACACTAACGTGTCCCATGGTAGAATTACGTAATTATTTTTCCAAGAACAAGCGATATGTGAAAGAGGTACTAAATGAAAATAGGCTTACTTGACAAGTGTGATTAATATGACTATGTGTTATTACCGTTCCTTGCCATGGATTAGAGAAAACGTCTCTACTGTTAAAAGAACAGACAAATAGAGATACATGAAGGGTTTTGAGACTATCATGTGACACCTTGCGAGTCCCACAACGGACAGGTAATTTCTCTAAGGGTGATGATTATTGACAATATCCCTACACTTCCTTGCCAAAACATCTCATCTCTTTCTGGATAAAATTTATCAAAAATAACCCCGAAAGGAAGACAAAAAAATATAATTGTCTCTCCTGTACCCACGTCACGTGTCTATTGGTCACGTGATAATTCAGTCCTTTCAGCCTTTTTCTTTCAGCTGCCTGACGATTTGTAAGCTGATCCCATGATCGCTTTCGCAACTATAAGAAATCCGACGATAAAGTGCATCGCTTGATACGATAACACAGCAGTCTCCAACATAAACTCAATAACAAAAGCGTATCGCCTCTTTCCTTGTTGCACCTGGTGGTTCATGCACAGCTCGATCTCGAAAAAGATTGCATACGTGCTAACCATTCTCGTCAATTCTCCTGGCTAAGGTGCTAAGGCAGTCATATTTTCTCTTGTTTCCAGCCCTTTACTCATTTTGCACGCTAAACACGTTCGTGCTCGCTTTGAGGTCTGGGGTACCTCATTTCTTTCGCTACACCACCTTACTTTAAAGGGTTAACAACTCCTGTTTTTTTTCTGTCCTCGCTTTCAGCGAACAAAGGATCTATTTATCCCAGCTCAGTTTGTAGAACAGAATTGATACGCAACCCCCGCCCCCAGAACAACCATGGAATACACTGTAGGTCTGTACTAAAACTTTTGTTATAACACTGTTTTATTCATGGAACATAATTGTGCATTTTATTTATTTGGGACTTGTGTATCCTGTTTCTCTCTTTACATGTATATAATTAAACATTGTTGTGTACATTTGTTAAATATGAGTTTATTGTCTTTCCTTACCTAAATATTCAGTGTTAGTTTATCCATAGATATCCTAATCTATACATATATAAAGGACAATTGGTGTGTATGTATGCATGTATGTCCGGACGAAACTACAAAAATAAAACAATTAACGCAAAGTACACACACACACACACACACACACACACACACACATATATATATATATATATATATATATATATATAAATATATCACCGGTTTTGCTTTTTGTGCAAAAATTATGAAGATTTGATTTATATTCGAAGATATTTAAAAATTAAAATATACATAGAAATAGCATTGAAATTCTACTTAAAAAAATATCCAGCATTTGTAAATCTCCAAAGTAAACAAATCAATACACCAGGGTTTCCCTACCCAAGTGATGCTTGGTAGCCACTTCTAATACATTATAAGAACTTAGTATTGGTTTCAATTAACACCCACTAATTCTTAAAACCCCTACAAGCCAGAGCTGATTAATTTTCTAACTCATATTATTTCATCTTGTCTTTATAACTAGAAGTTAATTCTCTTTGATTGAAGCACAAATAGTCTGCTGAAAAGTATCACTTGATATTAAAAAAAAAAAAAGAAAAGAAAAGAAATTTGTTGCTAAGGTTTTTACGAGCAGTAATCTGAGTTCCTAGAGAAAGAGAGTTATTGGAATTGGAGAAGAACGATAGTTGGTTGAATATCGTTCCCTCGTAAAGAATAAACATGAGAACAATTCATGACCATGTAATAACGAGAATATTTTATTACCCGAGCAAACTTAACAGAAGAGAATACAATCATGATTTAACTGACGCTGGTCTACGTGGAAAGAAACGCTAACGCCTCGATTGGTGTCATCAAGTTTATTTAATAAACACAGTGAAAACTGTATAAAAGAAGAAATACATAACATTCAATAAAAGATAACAACAAATACATTTAAAAAGAAATAGAAACACAAGAAAGAAATGGACACTCAGTGTCTTATACAAATTCTTACCGTGTTGCCTCTTTGACCAACAGTAGTGAAACTAAGTAAGGTTTGCGCAACCCCCTTTGTTCCTGGACAGGAACGCAACTTGTGCGTTGTTACCTCTGTCGAGACTGAAAGGTAAGAAAAGTAGTAATGATAGAAGTTTATTCCATGAATCTACTACCCTGTACTAAAATAATTTTGTCTTATATTTGTTTTTTCAAAATGTTTTTGAAAGTTTTAATTTATGACCCCTGGTATTGATTTTTTGAGCCATGTTCAATAGATTAGAGTTTGTTGAATAAAATGCATGTGTATTTATAGACTTCAATCATATCTCCACTGGTTCGTCGATAAGTCAATCTCCCCAAGTCTTTCTTCATACGAAAGGTTTTTTTTTTCTTTTTAAATCATTCATTACTTTAGTAGTTCTCCTTTGTACTCCTTCAATGAGTTTTATGTCCTTGATTATTCTTGGACACCAGACCACAATGTTATTTTTTTTTGGTTTGTTTATTGTTCCACTAATTAGAATGTATCAAATTGTCATTCACATTTTTCTCTCTTTATTGCTACAGATTTTTATAAGTCATAAAATAATCGGATTTAAATCTCTCTTCCAAGAGCCGAGACAGACATTCCATTAAACTGATTTGCTAGAAATCGTTTATTTCATGATGATGATGATCATTATCATCATCATTATCCTCATCATCATCAAGTCGCGCTGATCAGCATAGATTGTTATACAGGCTCCTAACTTGGAGGCGCCGGGTGTAATGGTTAGAGTATTGTATTAGAAGATTTTATAAATTTCTATTAGTGATTTATTTTAGTAAAAAAACAAAAAACAAAAAAAACAAACAAAAAAACAAAAAAAAAAAAAACAAACGAAAATACCCCCCAAAAAAAAAACCCCCAAAAAACCACAAAAAAAAAAAAAAAAACAAAAAAAAAACAACACGAATTCTGAATTCTGCTAAAAAATGTCATATTATTCTTTTTCAAACTTTTACTTGCTTTTTTAATTGAATTGCCAAGAAAATTTTGTTTTTCAAATAAATCTTCTAATATAATTACTCAGACTTTTACTCTTTATTGTAAAAATTTAAAATCGTTTTTTATCACTTCATCTTTTTAGATTTCATAAAATAAAATGGGCGGTGAAGAGGGAGACCTCGTAAAAAAATCCCCTAATGTATTTTAGGAAAAACCTATTTTAAACATATTTTCATCAACAAGTATCGAAATTTACGTGAAAATTTGACTCTTAATTGATTTTTCGTAGAATTAAAAAAAAAGCCTGTAGTCGTAACTTGTTTTTGGTTACGTTAAATTTCAATTTATTTAATGGTGTGAAAAATTAAAAAAAACATTGTTTTCGTTCATAATTTTTTGATTATTTCCGTAAGCTTTGAAAAATCCTTTAAAAATCATCAGAAGTTATTCTTAAGGTTTCTTCTTTTGAATGGTTAAAAAATTTGAAGATAATATTAACCTTTATTCAAGTTTCATCGTGTTAAATATAGGGGGGGGTATAAATTTGACATTTCCTTCTCCTAGACTGGTTGCCTAAGCAAGGTTAAAGAGTCGAGTCTGTCCGACTATTTACCCATAGCTAGAGGGAGAGTAGTTAGATTCATACCTTTCCCAAGGGTAACTTCGTCCAAGATTTGAACTCGGATCGACAAGTCTATTTCCTACGACTCTAACCATTACACCACGCGCCTTATTTAAAATAAACAAAATTGATCTCTCGCCCGTTTTCTTTTGCTACCATACGCTTTGATGTTATATATCAGTCATAAAATGCTTCTTTTTGGGCTTGGAGCCCGAAGTGATCAGTCGCTTCTCTTTATCGCTCAATAAAACGAAACTGGGACCATTTTTGTGGGCGGTCAAAGTCACCCGATTCTTATCAAGCCAAACACTAAGAAAAAGATATTTAAACCCAGCCAGAAAGGTTACTAACAAGTTTTCACAGCGGCATATGTCTGAATTTAATAAAAGGCCAATCTAAAACATAATTCGTCAGTTCTTTCATGCACACCGACTTATAGTTCCGGGTTGGGATTCACATGGTAAGTCCGGTTGAGCAAGCAGTATCGTTTACGATGGTGACAGTTGAGCGCTATTTTTACAATACAATCTCATTAGATCAGGCATGTCAAACTGAATAGCCCCCCCCTCCACGGCCACATGGATTACATATGTATATCTTGAGGGCCGAATGGATTACATATGTCTGTCACGAGTGCCGCACGTGACGACCAAGTCTTTAAATCTTTCTTCTACATTAACAGAACAAAGTGATGATTGCTATCATTAATTTCTTTATTATCAACTAAAAGCCATTGAATGCATATCTAAACAAACAAACATTTTTCTTAAAAAGAAAGACTATTACTAACCGAGCTCAAATGATAAAACTTACAAGTGTCGCTGTCACTTTCAATTATAATTGTGATGATTGAAAGCAAAAGAAGATAAGAGGAAAGACTCGCCCCCTTTCATTGATTGAGTTAGTATCCTCCTTCCGCAACTCAACGGAGGAGGTGAGAGACAATGCGTTAATAATAGACATTGCCCTAAATGAAAATAACCGGGTAATTTTAGTTGGCTAAATTCCTAGCATAAAATTGTGCGTGCGCATTATCTGAAATGAACTTAATTGTTATTAAGAACACATTTTATGATATTTTTATGTTAAAGCATGCAGTTGTATTGTTTTCGAAAAGTTTCTAAGATTTGTTTATTTCGCATGGAGACTTTCAAAATAGCTACCGGCTTGTTTCAAAGCGAAAGTCAAGGGAGGTTACTCTAATTGCCTTATTTGCTAGAACTTTAGCCAACTAAAGGTGAAAATTACCAATAACCGACCGTTTTCGTCCAGCAATTTTTGCGAAAAATTTTAAAACTTGGGGTACTGTAAAAGCGGCGTATCAGAGCACAGTCTGCGTGCGGGCCGCACCTGTGCTTGCTAAGGGTCGCCTGCGGTTCACGGGTCGCGTGTTTGACATTCATTAGATGATAAAAGTATTGCAACTGAGGATGACTCCCCATCAATGTATTTGACTTAAGTGGTAAAATTAGTGAAAGATGAAATTAATTGAATAAACATTTCAGTAATCTTTGAAGGAAACTTTTTAAAATTCATTAAAAAAAATCGAGCCTTTCATCTCTGTCAAGATTTCAAGATACGGACTCTGAGTAGTTAAACAATTAAAAAAGATTCAAGTTTATTCTTATTTTCTTTATATCCCCCACCCCTTTCATTGAAAATATATTATCATTCAGTTTTTAGTGTCATATAAGTTTTGAATGGGATAGTTTTGCTGATTAAGTGGGACAGGGTCGTCAGTGGATAAAAACTTTCCTGAATGGATCCAATTTCTGACGTCACACATTTCAATGATATTGATCGTTTTTCCTACTCAACTCATCTGAGCTTCTAGCCTGAATTAATTAATTAAATAAATAAAAACACACACACACACACACACACACACACACACACACACACACACACACACACACACACACACATATATATATATATATATATATATATATATAGGTGTACCCAAAAATTGGGCTGCTACGAATTTTTAAAAAACGAATAAAATTAATTAAATCTATTATTTAAGGTCAAATTTTTGTCTGAGTTGAAAAGTAGTAGCATAATGAGCGTCAATAAAAAAGCAAAATAATATTACGCATGTAATTTATTTTTAATACATTTAAAACAATTTTTTCGGTCAATTTCGATCACGTTCGGCCTGAGACGCTGTTTGAAAATGGCCTGTTTACAAAATTAATGTAACATTCGCGATTTCAAAAAAAAAAAAAAAAAAAACCAAAAAATCAGGGAATTATCCGATTTTAATGACATTTTCAGTATTAATTTATCAATGATGAATTTTATAATGCACCAGTTATTTTATTTCAAAACTTTAATTAAGTATTTCTGCTATGTTAAATTAATATATAAACTTCATTTGAAATATGAGCAGCAAAATTCTAAGTTTAAAATGTCATATCATTAGATTCTAAAAGAATATTTTTTTTAATAACTACTTCACTTTAGTATCAATCACCCATATTTTTTGGTCGAAAACTGTATTGGAAATTTAGCGCCTCCACTTTTAAACGGAACAAATATTGATGTATTTATTTTTTTATAGAATAATAGCTAATTAAATAATTATCGAAATGAGTAAAAAAAATCTCCAAATTATTTTTTTAGTTTTTATTTTCATTTTATTTTCCTTTTTGGTACTTATTTACTACCCGAGCAAATTCTTTAAACAATTTTTTCTTCTTCTATTCACACCTTCAGGCTTTTGTCTTTTTATTTATGCAGAAAATAGTATCAATCACATATATACCACACCGATATTTTGTGCCCCAAAACAAGGTGGGGTTAAAGTTAAGTGACCTGAAAAAAATCAGAAAGTTTTGAAATAAAATAACTAGGTACTGCCAAAGATGACGCAAAATCCGTATTTTACAAAATAAATTTACCCCCACCCCGATTGAAAAAATGCATTATAAAATTCCTTTATTGCTAAATCAACACTGAAAATTTCATTAAAATCGGAGAATTCCCTGATTTTTGGTATTTTTTTTTTCAAACGGCGTGGTGGTGGTGGTTGTTAAAACTATTGAAAAAACACGGATTTTTCGACGAATTAGGTATACCTAATATATATATATATATATATATATATATATAATATATCATCATCATCATGTCGCGCCGTTGGCACGAATATCCATAACAATCTCTCTCCATCCGTCCCTATTGCTCATCATTCTCGGAAAAGGTCCTCTATGCAGCATCCTGTATCCGCACAGAGCTGATCAATGTACGTCTTTGCAGGTCGGCCCACACTGGCATGCCCATGTGCTGGCTTCCACAGGAGGACGTCGCTTATGTGTTCGTCCTTGCTTCTCCAGCAGTGTCCCGCATGTCTTGTCCGTCTTACTCGAATGGTTTGGGTGATATGTGGCAGGTGGCCGTACAGCTGTTTTCTCGTGGGGTGTTGTTTCCACGTCTTGTTCAGGATCAGCATTCTTGTGCAGCTCCCATCTAGTTTATTCTCTAGTCGCTTCGTTAGGGTCCAGGTGGTGCAGCCATACAGAAGTACTGATATGACAACGGACACACACACACACACACACACACACACATATATATATATATATATATGCAAGTGGATTGAACACTTTAGAGGGGATTTTCTCTGACAACCGCCGACTAAGCTTAAAAGGCATTGCTCTCCTATAAAAACTGATAGAGCACTCTCATATGTATGTATTTATCAGTTAAAATTCTCGTCTCAGTCTGTAGGTGCTGATGATAGCTGAGTGGTTAAGAAGCCTGACTGATGATAAATCGATCGGGTTTCCATGTCGATAGCCTGCAAATGTTCTAGCCACAGTTAAGAGACGTGATACGTCGAAACACGTGGATGACCTCTCTCTCTCTCTCTCTCTCTCTCTCTCTATATATATATATATATATATATATATATATATATATATGTCACCCACAGACACGTGTTTCAGCGTTTCACGCCTCCTCAATGTAGCTAGACACAACTATCCCTGGCTAGAAGCGAACTCCGACTGACTACTCGCCAACCTGATTTCTTAACCTCTCGGCCACTTTGAAAGCTGCTATAACGGTGCTGGTGTTTAAACTATTAAATATATAGGTTTGTTTACATATTTTACGATCACAGAGAGATCTAGTCTGCGAGAAAACGATCATTGCTTATATATGCTTGGTAGTAAAAATTGATTTAAATCACCCCTTAGAGAGCTCTACCGAACTTACGGGAGAGGGCCGGATTAGCTCAGTCGGTAGAGCGTTCGGCTAGAAACCACAAGGTTCCTAGTTCGATACCAGTACTCGCCAACTCAGCGTATGAGTAGCACAGGGGCCTGTGCGGTAAAGTAAGGAGCTGATGGTATGTGTGGTGCTCCACCTCAGACGCAAAAACAATCTCCTTGGTCTAGCGCTATTGAAAAGGGGATAGACTCCCTCGCTAACTGGCTGATACCGACTTTAAGGGCAGTTGTGTGTATATCCGGCTGAAACTACGAAAATAAAAACAATTAACGACTGATTAAATACACACATTCACTATCACTAGTTCTTGCTTTTTGAGCAAAAATAATGAAGATTTGATTTATATTCTTGAAGATAATTAAAAAATAAAATTTAAATAGTAACGGCATAGTTTTTTTTTTTTTTTTTTTTTTTTTTTGCATTTAATATTTCAAATAGGAGACATTAATGTTCAGAGTGTCCATGCAATTCTTTTTCTGACACCTCACCAGGCCGGATCAATGCAAGGTCTTTTTTTCATGTAGGAATTTTAATGGGACATCATATGAAGATCCAACTCACAATTCAGTGATTATGGATCTGAGAGACTAACTTTTTTGTCCCCCCCCCTTCTACCCAGACGACGCCGGGTAACAGCTTCTAGTCTATACATATATAAAAGGCAGTGGTGTGTATGTATGTATGTATGTATGTATGTCCGGAGGAAACCACGAAAATAAAACAATTAATGACAATGTAACTATATGTAAGTAAAAGTAAAGTCGTCGGGGCGGCCTAAAGTCGGTATCAGCCAGTCAGCGAGGGAGTCTATCCCCTTTTCAATAGCGCTAGACCAAGGAGATTGTTTTAGCATCTGAGGTGGAGCGCCACACCTACCATCAGCTCCTTACTTTACCGCACAGATCTCTGTGCTACTCATACGCTGAGTTGGCGAGGACTGGTATCGAACTAGGAACCTTGTGGTTTCTAGCCGAACGCTCTACCGACTGAGCTAGCAAACATATATGAAGATTTCATTTATATCTGGGAAGATATCTAAAAATTAGGATTTGAATAGTAAGAAAAGGGAAAGTCATTGGTTGCGTTCGTGATTAAAACATAAATCAATTATGTAAGACCAAAACAATCAATGGATCTGTGAGACTAACTTTTTACTATCCCCTCTACCCAGGCAACGCCGGGTATCTGCTTCTAGTATACATATAAAAGTAAAAGTATCAAATTGATTGGTAAGTTGAGGATGATTCTATTTGGGATCATCTATATCCTCCGTATATCCACAATGCCTCCCCATGCAGATGCACGCCTATAGATTTATACAAGGATTATTTCAAATCCCCAAGAGAGCTTTATGTAAGATAATTAATAAATTAATTATATACAGAGCAATGTTTACATTTTCAATTAGAAAGAAAAACTTAAACCATCATTTGGCTATTATAAATTTATTTCGGCCGGTAACTCAATAAATGACGGAACTGGGCTCATTTATTGAGTTACCGGCCGAAATAAATTTATAATAGCCAAATGACGATTTGTTAAGTTTTTCTTTCTCATTGAAAATATATTGTTTGTTTGTACGTAAATATGATCAAACACTTTGGTTTCTTCGATCGATAAAACCTTTCTTTGATTTTTTTCCGACTATAATTCTTTTTACTTCTTTTTTTCGATGCACTTTCTTTTTTGTATGTGAGTGAGAGCAGTTTTGTTTTAATCCCATAAAGGACAATTTATTTATATGTTGAGCTTTTTTTTCTTTCTCTTTTTCAATATTTATTAAGAGATTATTATTTATAACCGTATACTTCCCGTTCTCTGCCACTTTTTAAGATAAATAATTTAATTTTCCTTTCCGTGTTCAAGGTGAATGGGGGAATGGGTGGTGATGCAACATCCGAAGTACATTTAAACCTTTCCATTACAATCTTCTATCAACAAATGAACAGTTTTTCTAAGTTCACATGAAATACAGCAGGCGGATGTGATGTAGCAGTAGTTCTTCAGTTCGGAAAGAAAGAAAGAAAGAAAAAGATTTAACATTAAAAGCTTAAAGTAGTCAACTGTCCCTTCAGAAATAAATAAATAAATAAAAACTAAAAACGGTGTGTGTGTGTGTGTGTGTGTGTGGAGGGGGGGGAGTAATAAGTATGAAATCATTACAGTTTTTAGTTTTAGTTTTATTTAATTTTTGGAGATCTAATTTGGTTGTTTTATTTTATTTTATTTTTATTTTGAGATTTAATTCAATTATTTTTCAATTCTATGATTATATTGGATTGTAATGATAAAGTTGTAAAAATAAAGCAAATTAGATATCCAAAATTTTTTTTGGCGGTCAACAAGTCATGATATTTAGGTGAGATAAATTCATATAAGAATTAAATCTTCATGGAAAATTTGTTAAAAGTTAATATTAGATTAATATATTACAAATTTTATATTAAAATTCTTATTTTACATAAATTTTTATATAAATTTATGTTTATTTATATTTAATTCTTATATAAATTTCTAATATATTTTAATGTTTTTTTAAATTTTATATTACTTTTTAATATAATATTAATTTAATATTAACTTTAAAATTTTCCATAATTTAATATAAGATAAAATCTTAATATAACATTTTTAATATAATATTAATTTAATATTAACTTTTTAGATTTTTCCATAATTTACTATAGAAAAATTTAAAAAGTTAATATTAAATTAATATTATACTAAAAATTTTATATTAAAATTTTTATTTTATATTAAATTATTGAAAATTATTAAAAAGTTAATGTTAAATTAATATTATATTAAAAATTTTATATTGAACATTTTGTATTAAAAATTTTATATTGAACATTTTGTATTAAAAATTTTATATCAAAAATTTTATTTTATATAAAATTATGGAAAATTTTAAAAAAGTTAATTTTAAATTAATAAACAAAAATTTTATATAAAAACATTGTATTAAAAATTTTATTTTATATCAAATTATGGAAAAATTTTAAAAAGTTAATAAAAACATTGTCTCATATCAAATTAAGTTAATATCAAATTAATATTAACTTTTTAAAATTTAGGAGAAATGAATGCAAAAAAATCTTCTTTTTTCCTAAGTTTTCATTCAATAATATTAAATTTATTAAACTTATTATTCTATTAAAGTGAAGTGCGTGATTAGGCTGAAAAAGTGAAATGAAAACTTAGGAGAAAAAAAAAGAAGCTTTTTTTGCATTAATTTCTCTAAACGTTCGACGAAGACTAAAATTAATAAATAATCTAAATGATAATAAGAAGAAAATAAACAAGCACGGATGTAAACACCAGCGAGGCTGGTAGGAATGTGATGAAGAGGAAAAAGAAAGTGATGATGGGAAGTATTAAAAAAATAGTAGAATTAAGTGAGAGTATGAGGGGTAAGGGACGTTGCCTTGCCAAGGTATAAAACGAGCTCAGCGATTGGCTGATCAACACCGACCCTGTCAACCTAGACCAACCGGGATAAGTCTCTCACGCGCCTGCGTTCGATCAGTTCGCATATGGTGTGCCAAAATGGCGGCCAGTGCAGACGATGAACAGAGTCTTCGCGAGTGTGAAGTCTATGTACAGCGACATAATGTCCAGCAAATACTCAAGGATTGCATTGTACAGTTGTGCATCAGCAGGCCCGACAATCCGGTGCCATTTCTAAGGGATTATTTCGAAAAGTTAGAGAAGGTAAGCAAATGTTTTAGCTGTCTCCAGTGAGAGAGTAGTATACATAACTTGGTAGTATTACTACTGTTTTTAGTAGAAATGTGTATGTGTCTGTTTACTCCCTTGATGTGTTTGTGTGTATCTATCTATGTGTGTGTGTGTGAGAGAAAGTGAGATAGTTAAATGTGTCAGTATTTTTAAGCAAACGTATTTCTAAAATACACCTTTTATAGATGAATATTATATTTTAAACGAGAAATGAATAAATTTCCAAGGTAATCCTCTAAAAAGAAGCATTTGAAAAATGTAAGTAGAAGAGTGTGTCATGTTATAGAGAAATAAATAAATATAAATTTGTAAATAAATGACAATGAGTCCCCAAATTTTTTTAAGCTTACGAGAAAAATGAAATAGATCTAAACAAATGTAAAAGACAGGTTTCATTTGAGTTTTTGTTTTATATATCTGGATTTTATTTAGTCTCTTTATCATTAATAATCGGTTGCAATTTTATATATACTAATTGTTATTTATGGAAGATTTTTTATTTAGTATTAATGCTATGATATATATAATATACACATACATATATACACGAGGGACAGGAGAAAAAAAACTACTATATATTATATACTGTCGTTTTTTTTCTCTCACTTAGATACATAAAAATGATAATTTTAACACTTTCTTGTGGGACAGCAAAGATTTCTTAGCTAAAGTTAACTAGTTTCGACAACTAAATGGATGCTAGGGATTTAAAGAATTCAAGTAATTTGGCGTAATTCTTGAAGTAAAGAATTAAGAATAAATATTTTTAAAATTTATTTTTTATCGTAAAAAAAGGTAGCACTGACATCTTTAGCATCAATTAATCTTATCTTTTTAATGTTTTTTTTTTAAATCACAAAAAGATTAAATAAAATCTCCCTATTCAATTTATCACTTATTCTTATTCCAAATAATGAAATTAACCTTTTTGCTTTTAAAAATTCCAATATTTTCTATTTAATATTGGTAATGTTGAGTTAGTTAAAGAGTTAGCAAGAAGTTGATGTAACTGCTTAAAAAAAAAATCATTTGCACTATCATGAAGAAGAAACGGACTTGGTCGTCCTCCTCTAGAAATATTTTGTTGAGAGACGATCGCATCTTCCACTCATATTACTTTGTAAGAAACCATTTGCTTTTGGTATTGGTTAGTAGACTGATGTGTTATCTTAGTTTTTAGTTACACCTATTCGTAAAAAGAAAAGAAAGAAAAAAGCATCCTGACCCATTTTCTTTTTCTTCTTCATGTGACGATGTACATTTTCTTAACTTTTTAAGTTCATTGATTTATTTTCTACCTTTTACAAATGTAACAAGGTTCGATTGATCCAAGAAACTACTCAATTCCTTTATATATATATATATATATATATATATATATATATTGTAAATCTAGAAGAGGATCGACAGAATTCAACCCTAAAAAAAAGCCATGCGACATGGATTATTGGTTAATAAAAGAAAAAAAAAAAACATTTTTAAAAAAAAAAACTTTAATTTCGTTATCAAAACTTAAAAAAAAAAAAGTTGAGTCTGAAATATTTGAAAAAGGATATATCATCGGTATTTTTATTTATTCATTTTGTAGTATAATGCTGTAAAAACTCTACTATCCGATCTTACAAAGAATTTATCTCCGAACTTGACGGTACCATTCAACACATCGAAGTGAAAATAAATCCTCTAAATAGCAAATACTAAACTCCTACTTTTGCTTTTTCTCTGATATATATTTTTTTATATGTATAATATAAGAAGATGTAAACTTTTCGCAGGCTGGTTGACTTTTTAAAAGATAAAGATGCTAATTAACCATATTTTTAACGTAGGGGTGACCCGCTTTTTTTATCAACTTTATTCTGTGACATGTGTATGATGTGATGATAAATATTTATCCTTAACTTTAAAAGTAACTAAATTTTCATCTTGAATATAGATTCTTCTATATAATCCACCAATTTTGTTAATCATTCTTATTTATTTGTAGATACATTTACTTCTAAATATTGTTTTCGTGAGTTAAGGGTTTCGCTTAATGAACAAAAAAAGTTTATGGATTGACTAGAAGCGCCCAAACCTTATTATAAAAGACATTTTTTGTTTTTATTTAATTTCGGGCTAATTTATTGTTTAAATGTATTAAAATTAATTACATATGTAATATTATTTTGCTTTTTTAAAATTTTTATTTTTATTTTTTACTGGTGCTCATTATGTTACTCCTTTCAACTAAGACAAAAATCTGACCTTAAATAATCGATTAATTAATTTTTAATTCGTTTTTTAAGTGAAAATCGGTGCTCATTTTGTTGGTGCCTCTATTTTAAAATGGTAATCCCCCAATTTAACAGGATTTTATTTCTTGAATTGTTGTAAGTAAAGAGATTAAGGAATATAACTCTTTTCCCCTTAATGAGTGAATGGTTTTAAAAAAATCTTTTTTTTTTTTTTTTTAAAGCTTTGTTTTGGGTCTCGTATAATTGTTAAAATTTTCTCATTAAGTCTTACTGGGTAGCTTAAATGGAAATAAACCTTTCTAAATTAAATTGAATTCTTGTTTTTAAGCCTTCCATGTTCTTTGTGAACGGGTGGTAGAACAAAAGTTAATTATGAGTTTCATGATTGACGATCGTTCAACTCTTGTGGTCCTGTCTTAAGCATTTTGGCACTTATAATGAAATTTATTCTACCAATTAGTTTTCTTCTAAATTCAAAATCGCAGCTCAAGTTATTTTATCTGGGAGCAGGCATTTTAAAAAAGATTTACTGTGATAAGTATATGTTCCTTGTAAAGTTTTTTTTTCTTTTTTATAAAGACGATTTAAATTTGCATTATCTAGTATCTATTTTATTGGCATGTTTATTTTAGTTCTAATAATCTAACCAAGATCTGCTTCTTTTAAATCTTTTAACATTACTTACAAGTGGGTAATACATACAATATCTGCTTTTTTTCCCCTCGAATTTATTACTAATAATGCACAGCTCAACAACAAATATCATTTGGTAATTATTCTTTTATAGTATTTTGGGAGTGTGGAACCAGAAATGACATTATTTTTATTTATTTATTTGTTTTTTGATAAAATTGTAACCTCAAATTATGATCTACAAAACCGTGATCATCGTAGGAAATGGAATATGCGACCAGAGTTCAAACCCTGGATGAGGCATTGCCCCCCAGGAAAAAGCATGAATCCATCTCTGCTTCCCCCTGTCAACTATGGGTAAAGTTTACCCGGTAGACAAATAGGAAGACTTGGTTCTAAAAATTGACCTTGTGTCACATCCAGCTTGTGGCGGGGTGGAGTTTTGGATAAATACATATCCCAATACTGTCTAATATCTTCTAAATTTTCAAGCTACAAGATTTTTCTTTAATAGCCAGCTTTTTCGATGTGAAAATAGGTAGAATATACGACCTACATTAATTCAGGAAATTTGCTTTGACCTGCCACTGACCTTATCAGTACGGACGTTGTACAAAATATCATCACGTGGCCATAGCAGTACAGATAACCATGACAGTCTCCTACCAACCGCCCCTATTATTCATTGTTCTCGGGATGTCCCCTGCCCAGCATCTAGTATCCGCGCAGAGCTGGTCAATGTAGATCTTTGCTGGGCGGCCTACACTGGCGTTGCCCATATACTGATTTCCATAGGAGAACGTCATTTATTAGTTCGCCCTTGCTTCTCCAGCAGTGCCCAGCATGTCTTGTTCGTCTCTCTCGGATGGGTTGTGTGATAGGTGGCAAGTGACCTTACAACTGCTTTCTTGTAGGGTGTTGTCTCCATGATTTGTTTAATATCGCGTGCAGGATTCTTATAAAAAGATACAAGTAATTTCCTGCATAAAACAGAAATCAAATGATAGTTATTTACTAAGCTTAGCTTAGATGTGGCACAAGGCCAGAAGTATGGGACACCCAGTGAGAAACGAACTCACTAACAATGATCTGCAAATCTAGCTTGCTAACCATTACACCCCTGTGAGGTGCCCAACAAATATATGTATATGACATTCACAGTGGCTCTGAAAACTAAGCTGTAGAATATGCTGAATGCACCCCTGAAGAGGGGTAAAATCCCTCCACTTTGGCTACCTGTAAGTCGTGGGTGGCAACTCGTGATGCTTAAGGACAGAATCCTGGTGGCTGAGCAGTCCATGACCTGCAACACTCCACTTTGGCCCTTACTTAAGCTAGACGGGTGGTCAGCAGACCCCATCTGATCAGTCGGCTGGTCACATCAAGCCCTAACACCTATGTGATTGTCCCAACCCCATTGCCCTTATAGCAAACCTCCCATACTTTTTATCATATATGTGCTAGAAGGCAGTGGCTGAGAGTCTTAGTGTTCTGGGTATAACGTTAAACTGTATCTGGTGCTGATGTTTCAAATTTTGAGCTCAGGGGAATGTAGAATACCCTTTCATCACCATTACTCCTAGGTCCACTCTGATAGTACCTGTTAGGATCCTATCTATGGGTTAAATAGATAAAAAAAAATTAGTTTAAAAAAAGAAATTGAATACCCAATAAGAATGAATAAAACAAAAATGTCTTTGGCATAAAATAACCCAACAAGGGTTGACATGCTGTACAGCATGTCAATGTTTGGGTTATCCAACTAACCAAAAAAAATGAGATTATATATAAAAATTATAACATTTTATTGGCAGTAGCGATGAAGAAGTAAAGAATCAACTGCTGAAATTCTGTCCATTTATGTGTTTCTAGTTTTAGCTCAGTCGGTAGAGTGTTCGGCTAGGAATCACAAGGTTCCTGGTTCAATATTTGCCCTCGCCAACTCAACGTATGAGTAGTATAGGGATCTGTGCGGTAAAGTGAGGAGCTGATGGTAGGTGTGGGGCTCCACCTCAGACGCTAAAATAATCTCCTTGGTCTAGCACTAGTGAAAAGCGGGATAGACTCCCTAGCTGTCTGGTTGATACCGACATTAGGCTGCTCCGACAACTTTACTTACTTACTATATCTGTTCAAAATATCATATATATATATATATGAGAGAGAGAGAATGTGAGGGGATGATGGATTGGTTCTCCTACTTTTCTCTGTTTGTCTACTTCATCGGCCGCCATCTTGTTTTGGGCTTTTTTCTGTGGGTTGATTTCTTCCTTCCAAGCTGGGCAGTCTGTGCATTTCTACTTGATTAATTAAGCAAGCAAGATTTTGTTGTTTTTTTCTTTTTGTCTTTATAAAGAATAACCCCAGCCCAAAGGGTTCTTGAACTGCATGGATGAGAAGAAGCATCTTGAGTGATGGACCTCTATGTCTGCTCACACTGACTTTCTGTCAGCAACTGCTAACTAAAAATTGATTTCTGTCTCATGCCTTCTATTGGGGTCAGTTAGAGGTTACTACATGCCAATCATAACTATAATGGCTGAGTAATTTTCTACTTCCGAATATTCCGAACTTCAATTCAAATTCTAACTACACTATTTACATAATTCATAAGCTACCCATGAATTATGTAACAAACACAAATAAATCATTCAGGTTCAAAGGGTTAAATATCTGTTTTGTTTTTAAATTGAAAGAAAAAAAAAGTATAAAGTTAGTGGTAAAAAAAAAGATCCCCTTCACTTCTTAAAAAAAAAATGTGTTTCAGACTTTTAATTCCATATACATATTTTTTTCCATTCAAAATTAAAATTGGGCATGCCATGATTAATATCTAATGGTAGGTAGGTATTTACCCAACCCATTTACCACAGGTAGGATGTGACACAAGGTCACAAATATGGGTTATTCATTGAACTCGCTATTCATTAATAATGGATCTGTAAGACTAGTTTGCTAACATGATATCTGTTGGCAGGTAATTAAAACCTTATAATTAAAAATTTCCAAAATTAGCACAGCCTTTATAGGAATAGGATTCAACGTTTTAAGACAATGTTTGTGATAACTTTATAATGTATGCAGTGTCCTGGGTATGATGTTTAACTGTATCTGTATCTATGATATATCTAAGCATGAAATACCCCTTCATCACCATTACTCCTAGGTCTACTCTGACCCGGAGTGATAGCACCTGTTAGGGTCCCATCTATGGGTTAAATAGATTAAAAAAATTAGTTTTTAAAAATTTTTTAAAGAAAAAAAGTTGTTTGAAAAATTTAATACCCAACAAGAATGAATAAAAGAAAGCGTCTTTGGCAAAAAATAACCCATGTGTTGACATGCTGTAAAATCCAACCAACCAACCAATGTATGCTCTCTCTCTCTCCTGTTCCTTCTCTCTCTCTCTCTCTTGTAGTTCTAGAGCTGTGAAGAGTATGGAGTACCCCTTCATCACCATTACTCACAGGTCCACTCTGATGATAGATGCAGATAGTACCTGTTAAGGTCCCATCTATAGGTTAAATATATTAAAAAATGTCTTTGAAAAAAAAATGAGCTCCCAACAAGAATGAATAAAACAAAGTGTCTTTGGCAAAAAAAACCCAAAAAAAAACCCAATGGTTGACATGCTGTAAAATCCAACTACCAACAATGTATGCTCACACGCACACACACACTCACTCACACTCTCACTCTCACACTCTCTCACTCTCACTCTCACTCACACTCACACTCACACTCACACTCACTCACACACACACACTATTCGTCTGTTTAGCAAAGATTATAAATGTCAGCCTTGATTCATTTTGTTGACTATGGTTATATTACCAATGTCTGTTATTTGATATCATCTTTGACTTATAATTATTTTTTAATAGCAATGATCATAGACTTGTTTTAAAATTTGTTTTTTTCTTTTCTTTGTTGTTTATTTATCCTACTTTAAACCAAAGAATAATTATCTGAGTATTCTTCAGGATAAAAGCACTAGTATAACTCTTTTCGTTCTCTAGAAGGTGTATGTACCAGTCTCAGGGAAGAACAAAGTTTTCTATTTTAACTGATGTTTTATTTTGCGGTCTTCTGTACCCTTGTACTTAATTTCATTTCTTTGATACAGTCAACGATCAATAACACCATAAAATAAAATGATAGAACAATAACAACAAAATAGAATAAATGTATAAATATAAATTGGTCATAAAAAAAGGAAATCCTTGTTAAAATTAAACTTACCAAACTTTTACTCCGTCCTGGGCTGGTATTGATAGGCAATATCTTAATGGTTCTGGAGTCTTAGAACTTATGACATGCATCTTAAAGTCCTATACCACCTCATTCCACCCAGCCGGAAGTCTCATTTGTTTTCCTAATCCACCCCAATCCGCCTTTGTTTAAATGTAATATTAAACATATTTAGAAGTCTTTGATTTAAGGGAAATAACAGGTAACTTTAGATGCAAAGGTCATTTTTAGCCAAATTTCTTTTATATATCCTTATAGGAATGCTCTGGACTTAGATGTTAAGAGTTTTAATACACAGGATTTATACTCATATTATCAGTAGAATTCAAATCAAGGTGAATAACTTCTCATACTGTTACAGTGTATGTGTTTACCTAACTGTTGTGGGGGTTTAAGGGTAAAAAATAAGACAAACGACTGGTAACAATGTATACAAATGTATTGAAAAAAAAGGAGTAGAAAATACAGCAAAGAAAGTGGAGATTGCGTCCAACCATACAGTTACAAGCTGATTCGCATTTGCTTCGTGACAAGCCACAATTGTTCCTGATACTTATAGTAATTGTCGGCGCATTCCATTTATGTCCATAGGTTATATCACCTATAACACTAACCCTTCCACAGGCTGGATGTGATATGGGGTCAATTTTTCTGCAAGGTACAACTGGTTTGAATTCAGAATTTTTTCCTTCTCCAAGACAGGCAACCCAGTCTGCCCAACTATTTAGCCATAATTGGAGGAAAAACAAATGGATTTATACCATTCATAAGGGCATTAGTGTGAAGTGAAATGCAAACAGCCTCGTCCAGAATGTAAACTTAAAGCACCGATTCCATGTTTTATAGTGACCATTTCACAAAGTTAGATGCAAGTTAAATTGTCAGAGCCTTATTATTATTATTATTATTATTATTATTAGAACTAACAGTACCTGTGGAAATAACACAGTATGATAATTTAAGTATTACAACGTTTGATATATTTAATTCACAGCTATTGCAAAATAGTTCAATATGTAAAAAGTATAATCTTGATTTAACTCTGTCCCTTTTTTCTTTTCTTTATATTTCATTGAAACAGATTAGCGTTATCGCTTTCATGTGCTCACCTCTTTCTTTATCTTTCTCCTACTCTCTTTCTTATTATATTTTGTCTGTGTAGCATGTCATTTTTCTTCCTTTTCTTCATAATAAAAATGGAATGGTCCATTATTTAGCTGAGGTGATGAAACTCTTAAGAAATGAGAATTTGGCGGATACGCAACAGCAGATAATCAGGATTTACATTTTTGCATTTCATCATGGATGATTTGGATGGTCTCATTTTTAACCAGAGGGTGTTGCAAGATAATAACTGTTCACAATTAAGGAACACTAGTATTGATATTATGATTTGGCATTCACCAGGATTGATGAAAATGAATGGTATAGGAATTGAAACAATATATATCCCTTTGGGTTAAAGTGTTTCAACCTTCCTTGGCTGTAAAGGTTACCAAAAGAAAAGCTAGAGATAATATATCTGACATAACATAATCTGAATCACTCTAAAAATATCAACAGACAATGAAGCTGGTCCAAATGAATCTGATGGCGACTCATGATGATTAAGGATGGAATCCTGGTGGATGATCTGTCCATGATGGTGATATGGATATACTAATGCTATTATTGGTCCTTAGTTTGATATTGGCCCTCGCCAACTCAGAGTATAAGTAGCACAGGGATCTGTGCGGTAAAGTTAGGAGTTGATGGTAGGGTGGCGCTCCACCTTAGACGCAAAAACAATCTCCTTGGTCTAGTGCTAGTGAAAAGGGGATAGACTCCCTCACTGATTGGCTGATACTGACTTTAGGCCACCCAGACAACTTTACTTATACTACCAACCATTCCAATAATACTCTTGTTTACCTACAGAATAAGATAAGAAAAGTTAACCTGCCAAGCCAATTCCATCTTTTGCACACACACACACACACACGCTGTAACTAAAATCAACTTACTTTGTTTACTTTGACTAACAAAATTGAATGGATGTTGTCAGTTTCTGAATTCGAAGCCAATTAAGATCAGTAACCTTTACAGGTTCTTTGATTTTTGCTGCGATAACATGACACCTTTTGCACTTTGACCCTTACTTAGGCTTGACAGGTGGTTGGAGAGGCCCCCTCTGATCAATCAGTTGGTCATGTCAAGTCCTAGTACCTATATGATTGTTCCAACTTTATTGTCCTTATGGCAACCCCCAACCCTTTTTATCATATGTGCTAGTAGATAGTGGCTGAGGGTCTTTGTGTCTTGATTATGATGTTAAACTCTATCTGATGATAAAGTTCAAATTCTGGAGCTCTGGGGATTGTGGTGTACCCTTTCATCACCATTACTCCCAGGTCCACTCTGATCTGGATTGGTAGTACTGGTTAGGGTCCCATCTATGGGTTAAATAGAGAAAATTGAGTTTAAAAAAATGTGTTTTAAAAAAATACCGCAATAAAGATGAGGACAACAGTCTGAAATATCAAAATTATTCAGTTTTGAGTTGTTGGTGGAAACCATGAGAAATGTATGAAATATCTATTAATAATGGAGATTCGCTTCTGGTTTTTGTCTGTAACAAAAACTACATCACTGCTTACGTCACATTACCCAAAATTATCATAGCATAGAATAAATACACTCAAAATTTGAACATGCAACATTAGACAGTTCTCATTGTTTTTTAAAACAAGTTTTAATAAATACATGACTGGTATTATATATCTATATATAGTTTGTTTTATTTTAATACATATTTAAAGTTTACATTTCAAATTGTTTTATTTTTTAATCCTTTAATGAATTTGATGATTTTACTTACATAGGGTACAAACTCGTTGACATTGAATTTTTTTACTCCCACCCCTCAGGCAATATGTTTCAAAAATCTATTTTTACATTGCCCGGAGGGTGTTTTTTATATTGTACTAGTAGACTTAAATTCTGTAAGTGTTCAATACACTTTGATTGAAACAGAAATGCAGTATGATGAATGAATATGTAACATGTTGAATGAAATTTGCAGAGTGTTTTTGACTGAGATCTTTAAAAGTTCTTTGATGCCTGTTTGATCAACAGTCAAACTATTAAAAATGATTTCCCAGGTTGGGTCATTACTATACTTGGATACACAGGAAACACCTGGGGAAGGCCGAGGATACAGTGTCCGAAATGTTAATAACTGCCACAATAAAGATGAGGACAATAGTCATAAAAATCAAATTATTCGCTGATATTTGGTTGTATTTTTTAATAAGATCTTCAAAAGTTCTTCAACACCTGTTTGATCAACTGTCAAACTGTCAAAAATAATTTCCCAGGTTGGATTATTACTATGCTCGAATACGCAGAAAACACCTGAGGAAGGCTAGAGGATATAGCGCCGAATTGTTGTGTTAATGATTAGCACAAAGATGAGGACAACAGTCTGAAATATCAAAATTATTTTGTTTCGGTTGTTGGTGGAAACCATGAGAAAATGTATGAAATATAGACTTAAATTCTGTAAGTGTTCAATACACTTTGATTGAAACAGCAATGCAGTATGATGAATGAATATGTAACCTGTTGAATAAAATGTTCAGAAATTTGCAGTGTGTTTTTGACTGAGATCTTTAAAAGTTCTTTGACGCCTGTTTGATCAACTGTCAAACTATTCAAAATGATTTCCCTCGGATACACAGGAAACACCTGGGGAAGACTGGAGGATACAGTGTCCAAAAAGTTGTGTTAATAACTGCCACAAAGATGAGGACAATAGTCATAAAATCAAATTATTCACTGTTTGCTGATATTTGGTTGTATTTTTGAATAAAATCTTCAAATGTTCTTCAATGCCTGTTTGATCACCTGTCAAACCATCAAAAATAATTTCCCAGGTTGGATTATTACTATGCTCGAATACGCAGGAAACACCTGAGGAAGGCTAGAGGATACAGCGGCCAAATTGTTGTGTTAATGTGATTAGCACAATTGTCAAACTATCAAAAATGATTTATCAGGTTGGGTCATTACTCTACGGATGCAAAGGAAACACTTGATGAAATTATTCATTGTTTGCTTTTATTTGATTGAGGTAAAATAATCTGTCTTAATATATATCGGCATTTGATCCATTCATTTTGACCTGAAGGCATTTATTGATCCCCCTTTATTCATCCATGCTTTAATAGTTATTAAAGACAAAACACTTGAACAGACAAATTAACATCTGTCAAATAACCTAGGATATTCTACTTAAAACAAAGTGTTTTCCTATTTAAGTCAAACCAGTTCGACCACCACTAATCCTTCTGACAGTTAATACCACATTTGATTGTTGCATCAAAGTGAATACTTGCCTGATTGATATTATTGTTGTTTTATTCATAATGATTGTTTTAATTTGTCTTGTTTTTGGTAGACTTTTTTTAATTATTTTATTCTTTCTGTTTTAGTCTTTATGAATTTTTCAAACTAGGTTAATTCAAACAAGTTATTTAAATACTTGTTGAAAAAATCAACACCACTAGTTTTACAAGTGTGTCCTGGTAGCAACACCAGCAGTTTCGTTGATTGTGTTAGACATTGACAAATTTTGACCATAATCGGTTTAAAATTGCAATTTCTTGAGTATTACTGGTCCAAACTTAAAAATATTTATATGGTTGGAGAGAAAATAAATAATCTTTCTAAATATCTAATTTTTATGTGCTTTTATCCATTGCAATATTTGTTACGGTGAGGTTAAAACGGTATTTTGCTTCGAACAGCTGGAAATTCGTAATTAGTTTTTTAGACTAATGTGATTTTTTTTTTTTTTTTTTTTGTAAAATCAGAGTGACTAATCTTTATCAGTATTCTTGAAATTTTACATTTAATTAGCACACACCTTAAAATACAAGCAGGAACTTGTTTTTTTCTTTTCCAATCTTTGGAAGCGAAAATATGATAGACAAAAGTTGGAGATTTCTTCAAAAAGTAAAAGATCAGAAAAAAAAAGCACCATATCATTAATAGAAGATAGATCTCAGAATTATTTTCATATATAACATGTGACATTTGGATGTTGCTTAACCGTCAGGTTTCTTCATCAAACTTTCAATTTTGGAAAAAAAACAACTTAAAATTATGAGAAAGGTAAACAAAACTCAGCACACACCAGACCAGCTTTGTGTAAAATAGGTATTTTTTTTTTTGTATGTAATTCAACATAAGCATTTAGAAATGTATTTTTAAGTTCAAAGTGATGTTATATATTTAAATTGATACTATATATGTGTATACATGCAGTATGAAAATGTTGAATAATCTTGTCGTAAACTTAAAAAAAATGCTATTGTACCTCTTATTCTCTAAATAATGGGTTACAGCAAGAGATACATACAATTTCAGTGCAGAATCAGAAAGAATATACAATTTTACATAAGAATGCCAAGTTTTATCAAAATTGCTCCAAAAATAAAGAAATGGTGAAGAAATTACTGAATTCCGAATTGGTCCATGAGTTGACATTTTAAAAAAATCATGTCCACTTTTGTACCTCTAATTTCAGGGCTTTAAATTCTCAAAACTTTTGAACCACTGGGGATATTTGCATAATTCAAACAGTTTTGAACTCCATTTACACAACTCCATTTAACTAATATGATTAAATAACAATAACCTCAAATTAAAAAAAAATCAACTGGGAATGCTAGTCCTGGTATGAGGGTAAAATACATCTAATGGTAAAGTTCTAATTCTGGAGCTCTGGAAAGTGTGGAGTACCCCTTCTTCGCCATTACTCTCAGGTCCACCCTAACCCTGAGTTAGGGTTTCATTTCTGGGTTAAATAGAAGTTAAATGGGTTAAAAAAATTGTTTAAAAAAAAAAAAAAAGAAATTGATTTACAAAAAAGAAGTGTCAGTACCCATCAAGAATGAATATAACAAAATGTCTTTGGCATAAAATAACCCAATAAGGGTTGACATGCCGTAAAATAAAAAAAAAAACTAGACCAGTGGTTCTTAACCTTTTAATTTTTTTTTTTTTACCTATTGACCCCTTTGATTCCTATTTTAATCTGGTGGAGTCCATAGCCATTCGATATTTAAACATTTTATTATATTTTTATAATTAGATAATTCTTGCTTCTTAAAAAAAATGTTATTGTCCCCCAGCTGAGAATCACTGTACTGGACCATCTTATTTCTTTCCTTGATGGAATTATTCATTAATACTTAAAAGACATCATTATTTATTGATTTTAATGGCATGTCAACCTGTTCTGTCTTAGTTAATGAGAACCTATAAATCCGCTTACACTATTTCTTATGGGAAATATTGTTTCAGTTCTCAAACATAATTTGTTCAAAAATTGTTTGATAACCGAGGTTCCACTGTAATATTTAATTATTTTAAAACTTACCCACTTGTGCCCAGAGGGTGCATATTTTTGCTAGTAGTTATAAAGAATTGAGTAAGTTTCACTCGTATTAGAGCAGGGGATCTAAAACTTCTAAGTCTGTGAACCCCTACAAAAATTTGATTGACCTATCATGGACTCCCTCCTTATATACCCCAGCACCTTGCAGTTGTTTTGTGGCAACCAATTATGTAATTAATGAATTCTACACAAATGTAAAACTGTCAATTGTAAAATAACTGTAAAATAAAAGTAAAGTAAGCATAACATGTAAAAAAAAGAGCTGCAAATATTTAATACTAACTTAATAACTTATCAAGGAAGCACATTTCTTAATGTGATGGGTGAAGCTGATGACTTTTGATAATTTCATGAATATTGGGCTTCAAACTTTTGAAAATATATCAACATGAGCATGTTTTCTAGGATTCTTGTGGAATTAATTGGTAATTACTAAGGCTTAGTAGTTCTCATAGACACTTTGTAGACCCCCAAATTCTTAGAGGTTGTTGTATAAATCCCAGAAGGTTTATGTAGACCACTTTGAGAAACCCTGTATTAGAGGTTTTAAAAATCACAAAAACTTTTATGCTTGATAAACAATTGTATTATTTGAACCAGTGTATATTTATATTTATTTTGCTTCTGTAATGATAAATTCCTTTTGTGTCTGTGATTTTTCTGGAGAAGCATCAGATATTCTGTCAGAAGTTGGTTGGTATAAATTTAGAATGAAAAGAACATGCCTATCTTTATTCTCCTCTCTCTTCTATTCTGGTGTTTGTTACAAACACAAGCTGAAATAGAGAAGTGTATTTATGAAAACATTTACTTTTGTATTCAACTGGACCAGCTTTTTAGCAATGCTTAGTATAGAGTGGCTACTTTCTATTATTGTATCATCATATACGTTTTATTGATATTAGACTTTATAGATCTCTTCTTGTCTTATTCAATACATTATGATTGCATTCATTTTGCTGAGTTATTTTCTCTTTATGAATATAGGATGCACTTTCAAAATTATAGATGTGCAAAAATATCAGATTTTTTTTCTCTATTTTTGAGTGGGGGGATCCAGTGGTGTAGTGGCTAACATGCTGGACTATGACATCGTAGTAAGAGTTTGTACTACAGTCGTATTATGTTCACTTCTGGACTAATATCCTTGGGAAAGGTATGAACCCCCTTATCCCCTACCTGTAGGCTAAGTAGTAGCACTACTTATTCTACAAGGATGGATTTGGTATTAAATAACCCATGAAGGTTGATATGCCATTAAACAAAGAAAGCTAAACCAGATTTTTTTCCATGGGATTAGGCTCATCTGAGAGGCAAAGGGATTCAAATTTGAAACCAAAAAAGAAAATAATTTAATTAAGTCAACCTGTCTATAGTTATTTTATGCCGAGAGGTTAGAGAATCACATTCATTGTATGTTCATATTTACATGTTTGTATAGTTGTTTAAGAGTTTATTTGCACATGGTCCTATCGAATACAAATATTTTTTAAACAGATCTATTTAACCCATAAATGGTACCCTAACAGATATTACCACGTACCTGGGAGTAATGACAATGAAGGGGTACTCCACACTCCCTCAGATCTCCTGCCTCCTCATCAGATGCAGTATAGTGTCATACCCAGGACACCCACAAGGAGGGGGCTTACCTCTCTGCAAGGGATACAGTCAGATTATTTTGAGCCCCTTTGACAGGGCAAACATAGCACCAAAATTGGTACAGCTTATATCCAGTTGCAGATGTATAATGTTTAGTTGACATGAGTTCAAATCCTGGACGTGGCTGTTTGCATTTCACATAGTGCTAATACTCTTGGGAAAAGTATGCATCAAACTACTCTCCCTCCAGCTATGGGTAAATAGTAGGGCAGTCTGGGCTATTTAACCTTAGTTAGGCAACCAGTCTAGGAGAATTACAACTTTGAATTCAAACCTGTTAAAGTTTGCATAAGAAATTAACCTTGTATCACATCCTACTCATGCGGAGGGGTTGGTGTGTGTGTGTATAATATATATATATATATATATATATATATATATATATATATATATAACAGAATGTGGTTAATTAATGCCTGAAGAAGAAATCAGAAGATCTTAAACACGTGTCACTAATGTAAAATAATAATAAAATTAAAAAACAAAACAAACGGTAATCCATTTTGAGGACATTCTTCTTTATAATTTAATATTTTGAATTAGATATTTTCTCCCGTTGGACCCATAACAACACTTTATATATGTGTGTTTATATTAGTTTTTTTTCTAGTATTAGAGAATTGAAAATAAAGTGCTTGACTATGGGTGTAAGAGCTGTATTTATTTATTTATTATAGGGTACAATACATTTAAGGTGAGATTATTACCATTGGTTTCAAAGCAGTGTTTTAGCCACTTATCAAGGGTCAGAAAAAAAATCGATAAAGACATAAAAGAAACCAATATTTTCAGTTTGTTAATAATAAACAATATTTTCTGACATGGGTTTGTGTCTAACTTTGTAAATATTTTCCTCCTTTTTATGGAATTTGATGATTTTGTATGAATTGTGTTAGGGAAGCTATGCTGCAATGTTCCAATCATTGGGGGTGGTGGAGAGGGTTTGGGCTGGTGGAGAGGAAAAATTGTGACCTCAATCTCTCAAAGAATTTTGGCAGCATCTTGAAAAATTCCTTTTTGGATTTGCCCAAAAAACAACAGAAAAATAGTAGCATTCTTTACCGAAGGTGATTGGCAAAAGTTTTTTGGGAAAATTTAAAGGCAAAAAAGAAATGTTCTGAATTTTTCTTTGTATTTTTATAACTAGAATTCTGTGAAGATTGGAAATCGAACAATATTGACCCTTAATCTACCAATCCTGACTATTAACACGTTGGTTTAAAAAAATACTTGTCTTGACGATAAGTGGCTAACACAATGCTTTGAAACCAATGGTAACAACCATCCTTGAATATTTCCTTTGAAAATAACCATTATACTACGTGCGTCTCATCACCTAAGCTATAGTGATTGTACAGGGTGATTTTAAAGTAATTCCTTATTTTAAAAATCTTATTTATTTCTGAATCATTATTTTTACAAAAAATAAATATGAGTACACGTAACATGGAGTTTTATTTAAAATTCTATATGGGCACCAACATTCTACTTCAGTGTCTAACTGGGCATGCGCTTTTAGATTTAAATGTCCAGATATCTTTATTTGGCTTTGAATTTTGAAACCAAATAATCAATCTGAAAAGAAAAATAACAGATTTAAACGCCATATATTAAGGAACATACATTAAAGAATTGAGAAAAATGTGACTGCATATAAAATCTTCTTAATTAATAATGTAAAATAGGGGGCTACTTTTCAATCACCCTGTGTATAGATTTACCGACATTTTTTTGTAATTTTATTTTTATTATTATCTATTTATTTTTGTTTGTGTGTGTGTGTGTGTGTATGTGTATGTATGTATGTATGTATATATATATATATATATATATATATATATATATATGTATTGTCTTCTTTAATAAAAGAAAGCAAATTTTATTATTCATGAGTTGTGTGTCATTTGATTATTTGTTGTGTATATTCCATAAAATAAACTCTAGTAACTCAGCTTATTATTTCTTTATCATTTGAGCAAGAAACCTGCAAAAAAAAAAAAGACCAAAATTAAAAGTGGTGTTCATAGTTGATTTGAGTAAAAAATGATACAAAGAATTTTAAAAATTGCTTTGTGGTATTAAAAAATACATTTCATTAATGTAAAAGATGCTACACATCCAATAGACATATTCATTGGAAATCTGACAAAAAGGGCCTACTGGATTAAAGCAACTGGAAGCCCTGTGGTTAGAGTAGCCCAACTTTTATTACGTCTGCTGAAAATAACCCCTCAGTACAGGATATGTTTTTACACATATACTTACTAACTTGGAAACAAATAAATATATGCTTTGTGAAAACCTACACACAAAATCAGTTATAACCGCCTTCTCAAGTTGTATTACTCAAGAATCCGCCCTGTCGGCTGGGGCATTAGAATGCACCTCTGCAGAGGGGTAAGACTCCCCCAATGGGGCCACCTGTTGGCCGTGGGTGGCGGCCCGTGATGCTTAAGGATAGAGCCCAGGTGGATGAGCAGTTCATGACATGCAATACTCCATTTTGGCCCTATCTTGGGCTAGACGGGCAGTCGGAGAGGCCCCCTCCGATCAATCGGCTGGTCACGTCAAGCCCTAGCACCTATATGATTTTCCCAACCCTATTGCCCTTATGGCAGGCCCCAGCCCCTTTTTTATCATATGGGTGCTAGAAGGCGGTGGCTGCGGGTTTACATGTCCTGGGAATGACGTTAAACTCTATCTGATGGTGAGGTTCCAGTTTTGGAGGTTTGGGGAATGTAGAGCACCCCTTCATCACCATTGCTCCCTGGTCCACTCTGACCCGGAGTGGTAGTACCTGTTAGGGTCCCATCTATGGGTTAAATAGAAAAACATCAGTTAATAAAAAAAAAAATTGTATTATCCATTAAGAATTGATTTTTCAAAACTTTATCGGCATTAAATGACCCACTGAGGTTGATATGCCGTAAAACAAAAACAAACAAAACAAATTACTCAAGAATGTGTGTTCAAAGGGCCTATTCAATTTGATCATCACACCAAATCTATGCATAGGAAAATCATTTTTCTTCTTGGAATAGCTATCCTTAAAATTGGTGTTGTAAAGACAGCACACAAAGAGTCTTAAGTATAAAGTAGGCTAATATCAATAAACTTGATAAATGAAGTTAAAAGTTGTGTTCAGAGTTCTTCTGTTTTTCTGTAACAGCATTCACTCTGGGTCAGTTGAGCTGGCTCCCTCCAATGAACTCATCAGGTAACAAGGGAATAGGAAATTTTAGGAAAGAGTAACAAGGGAATAGGAAATTTTAGAAAAGAAAGCAGCTGTATGATCACTTTCCCCATATAACACAAACCACCCGAGTGAGACACACAAGACATGCTGGGCATTGCTGGAGAAGCAAGGATGAACTCATAAGCAACGTTTTCCTGTGGAAACTAGCACATGATAACGCCAGTGCGGGCTGCCCAGCAAAGACCTACCTTGACCAACTCTGCACGGATACTGGATGATGTGTAAAGGACCTGCCTGGGGCAATAAATGATAGGGACGGTTGGCGAGAGATTGTCATGGATATCTGTGTTGCTAGCATGACATGAAGGAATGCATGTTTTGTGGCTGGATTTGTATGGCTGTAACTCTTTTAACCTACCTGGTAAGGTAGCTGATATGAGATAAAAAAGAAAACAAATAAAAAACAAGTAGTGTAACTTAGAATCTTTTTGGAGGCATTCACTCCCCCTCCATTTCAAACACCTGCTGCTTCTAGCACGTGTTTGTTAAATGAACTATAATCAATAAGTTTAGCTTCAGAGGGGGCCATCCCCTCCCCTCCAAGTAGCACTTATCCTTTTGTCTAAAAAGGGGTTGGATCAGGTTTATTGCCTGATGCCTAAGTTAGCAACAAGAAGGGGAAAGTCAATGAAACTAGGCTATTTTTGGTGCTGCCCTTGACTGTGCTTTTGTGCACTTAAAATGTTGACCTTGTGTCTCATCCTGCCTTTTTAGTGGAGAGGTGTGATAAATCAATACTCATGATTTATAGAATGACACTCTGAGTATTGGGATACAAAAAAGAAAAAAAAAAAAATGAAAAAAAATGAAAAAGCTGAAACCTGATAGAAATATTGATAAAAAAAAAATGCCCAAATGAAATCAATAGTTGATATTTTATTAACTTGGTGTTTTGTCTTATCCATTCTAATATTAGTAAAATGCAGTCCTAGTTGAATATTCATTAGAAGTCTAGATCTCCTCTACAGAAAGCAATATCAATATACACATCAGAGAGGCATGGACTGCTATAGACAGATTATTGATCATATGGAAATCTGATCTCTCTGATTAAATTAAGGAAAATTTCTCGTGTGTGTGTAATATATATATATAATGTAATTTGCTTGAAGCATTGTTAAGTATGTTATAATATATTAATTTGAAAGCAATTACAATGCAAGTAAAAAATTAAAGTAAAAAAAAAAAAGATAAAGTTTTACTTTGAAATCGATAAGACAAAAAATAACATCTTTTTGTTTTTATTTTTTATTTGCATTGTAATTGCTTTCAAATTAATATATATATATATATATATATTATATATATAATAATGTTATCCAATTGCCACTTTAACCTTTCCATTGCAGTGGTATATGTAATTTATCCAAAATTAGCTAAGGAATTACGGAAATTAGGAAAGATTTAGTTAAGTATAGGGTAGGGTCTTGATAAAATCATTTGGATTGAAACCATGGTAGACCCTTAACTCTTTTCCTCTACTATTATATATATGTATACATGGTATGATTTACTGAATAAAGATCAAGTGTTATTTCTACCAATGCTTATGCCAATTTGTGGTGACAGTAGTGTTGACTGCATTTGAGATTTCAGTTTTTGTACATTGCCCACTGACTTTACAGCTACTCCACTATTTCTCTGCTTATGATAATTATTTTCTACACTAACAATATGCTATTACTAGCAAGAAAGGGACTATTCATCAGATATATATCTTCTGAATAGACAACACTCTTCTATAAAATGGATGGAGCACTCTAGGGCTACCTTTACATATGTGTGTATTTATCAATTAAAATCCTTGTCCCAGTCTGTAGGTATTAAAGGCTGAGTGGTTAAGTTTGACTAATGATAAATCGATTGGGTTTCCATCCCGCCTGGAGGTAGCCTGCTAATGTCTAGCTACACTGAAGAGATGTGATGCATCGAAACAGTGTCTGTGGATGACTCTCTCTCTCTCTCTCTCTCTCTCTCTCTCTCTCTCTCTCTCTCTCTCTCTCATAATCTCCTAAATACTTATGTTTGTCTTCTAGTCCTGTTGGCTTAGAATATGCTGACTCTATTCAATACAGAGGGGTAAGACCACCTAAAAAGGGGTGTCCCAAGTATGACACTAAACTGTATCCTGGGGAGTACTCCTTCATTGCCATTACTCCCAAGCCCACTCTGCCCTGGGATGGTTATATATTATGGTCCCATTTACAAATAGATCTGTTCGAAAATTATTTGTATTTGATGCATTTGATGATCGGATGCAAAAAGAAAAACAAAAAAACAACCTTTAAAACAAATACACAAAAAATGTAAAATGAATGTATGACATAAAATATCCCTAGATGTGTTGACATGCCATTAAAATCAATCAATCTGTTATCTTGAGTAACTACCATGTTTCCTTGAAAATGAAACCTAAGACCTAGTGTGATTTTTCAGGATGATTTTAATATAAGCCATTCCCTTAAAATAAGACCTAGTTGAGAGTGGTTAATAGATGAAAGAAATAAGCATTCTTCCCAATCACATCATGTAACTCAAACACTCGACATTCCCTGAAAATAAACCCTAGTGTTATATTTTGGAGTGAAAATTATTTTCAGAGAAACATGGTATATTTTCCAATTACAGACAATACACTTATTGGAAAGGATGCATTTGTAATTTATAGAAATTACCATAACTTTGAGATATTTGGATAAGAAAACAAAACAAAACATGAGCAAAGTTATTTTCTGCCCTAGAGAATTTCTAGTATAAATTTAGATTGGCTTTTGAAAGTTGTGTGTGAAAATGTCTTTATATTTTCTTTCTGAGTAAGAAAAGTCCTGGGAAGCTTGAAACTTTTTGAAGGACTTTTCATCTCTTCACAGAACTTCCTGCTTTTAAGACTAAACATAACAATAACTGTGGTGTTAGGGCCACAATCTGGCCAAAGTGGCTCCTGCAAAAATCCAAAGGGTATCTCCATCATTGTCAAGAATCACTGGTTTTTGGTGTACTTGTCACTGCGTCTATGGAAATTCTGTAGCAAACAAGGGCATCACTTTCCCATGACTGGGATATGTATGTGGGGGTTTGGAGGCCGCTTGTGAATTTCCTATTCCCTTATTACTCCTTCCATGAATTCAACATGGGTGAATTTGTTGGAGGGAGCCAGATCAACTGACCGGTGTTTTTTTAATTACCTTAAAATAAATTCATCATTAAACGAAAACGTTGAGTTCAAATGTGGTTTCGGAGCTAAACTCAGGGTTATCATCTGATGATTTTATTTTAAGGTTATTAAAAAAAATACCTAAACATAATCCAAGTTTACAGTGGCCTTAACATTGTTTATACATACCACATTAAAGATGAGAACAACATAAATACAGACAAGATGACTTATTTTAAGGTTATTAAAAAGACACTTAAAAAGAACCCAAGTTTACAGTGGCCTTATCATTATACCACAATAAAGATGAGAACAACAGTCCGAAATATCAAAATTATTCACCACAAGCCTCATCTCATAAATACAGACAAGATGACTTATTTTAAGGTTATTAAAAAAAATACCTAAGCAGAACCCAAGTTTACAGTGGCCTTAACATTGTTTATACATACTACAATAAAGATGAGGACAACAGTCCGAAATATCAAAATTATTCACATCAAGCCTCATCTAATAAATACAATTATACATTATAACTATTGTTAATGTTTTTGTCTTTGATGGTGTGCTATTTCTTTTGTGAAATACATTCTTGCTTCAGTGAATCTTTTTGTTCTTTAAATACTACATGCAAGACAAAAGATGAATGTTCCTGCATGAATAAATAATAGATGCCACTCATTCTCTATCTTTTCTGGATTATCAAGATCCATTGTGTGCTCAATGTGACAGTCTTAAGATTACCTAGTCCGCCTCTACTTCGGATCTGTGCGCTTATCAAGTGTTACCTTAACACATCTTGGAAACTTTACATCTCCGCCCCTCTCACTCTCTCTCTCTCTCTTTCTAATAATATATATTACTAGCAAAGCCTGTGGATATGCCACGGTATGTTAATTTAATTATTACAATGTTTGATGTGTTTACTTAAGAGCTATTGCAAAATAATTCAATATGTAAAAAGTTTAATGATCTTTATTTAAATCTCTCACTCTCTCTTTTTTTCTTTCTTTTCATCATGATCAATTGAAACAGATTAGCACTATAGCTTCTGCTCGTTCAACCCTCTCTATTTCTGTCTTTCTTTCTTATTATATTTTTTTTCTGTGTAGGATGTCTTTTTTCTTTCCTTTATTTCTTTATAATAAAAAACGGAATGGTCCATTATTTAGCTAATAAGAATTCGGCAGATAAGCAACATCAGATAATCAGAATTTACATTTTTGCATTTCATCATGGATGATTTGGACAGTCTTATTTTCAACCAGAGGGTGTTGCAACATGATAATGGTCATACATTTTAGGAAAAAGAGTATTGATATAAGATCATAAAGAGAATTCTATTTGGGTCTTTGTACAATTGGTTTCTTTAATCATTTGTCATTTTGGTAGGGAGGAGGAAATACTTGACCCCCTTTTAAAGTTTTCAACTTCAATTGCATTTTCCTGAACCGTAATGATAATATTCTTTGGGATTTTGAGATACAAACGAATCGCCAAATCCTGGCCAGACCTTGCGTTAATTAACAAGAAAGAAAAATCTGTGCTCTTCCAAAATGTGATCTACCGAAGGTTTGTGATCTACTATTGATCTATATTGGCATGTGATCTACCGAAGGTTTGTGATCTACTATTGATCACTATTATTATGTGATCTACGAAGGTTTGTGATCTACTATTGATCTACTATCATGGCATGTGATCTACCGAAGGTTTGTGATCTACTATTGATGGCTTGTGATCTACTATTGATCTACTAGAAAAAAAAGTTAGGGTTTAGTGTTAGTTTAATGGGAAAATAATGGGTAGTTAATGGGTAGATTACATATTGGAATGTAAACAACTCGGTAGATCACATATTGGATTAGAAACTATTCGGTAGATCACATATTGGAAGAGCACCAAAAAATCTGTTTTCAATTAGGATTAAAGAATTTCAGCTAGATTTATACAAAGAAAAAATGATAATATTTACTCAAACCAATTATTCAACCTTTCAAAAAAATGTTATGTGTTTATCAAAACTATGTACATAAGATAAGAGACATCTAAAAACATTCAAATGTATCTTATCTCTATGTATATGTATATACATGTATGTTTACATCCAGATACACACACAGATATTTATTTTCTTATACATCTCTTTCTCTCTCTCTCTCTTTCAATTCTTTTCAAATATACGTGCAATGATTAGTATATATGCATATATAATGAGAAACCAGAACAGACGAAACACAGGGAAGAATAAGTGTTAAGAAAATAAAGTTGATATTAATTACATTGGGTTACAGTACTCAATCGGAATATAACAGAATTTATTATATATTATATTATTCCTTTGGGCAACTTATGTGGTGTTAGCCCTCTAGATTCAAAGACCATTGTTAGTGAGTTCAATTCTCACTGGGTGCCCCATACTTGTGGCCTTGTGTAAATAATTATATCATATTTCTTTGTTTGGTGATCCACTTCTTTTTTTTTTTTTTTTTCATAAAAAGGGCAAAATATTACAGACATTTGATTTTGTTCAGTCACAATTGGTCACATTCTATTACTAGTAGGACCTATGAATATACCACAGTATGGAAATTTAATTATTACAACATTTGATATATTTACTTAAGAGCTATTGCAAAATTCTTCAATATGTAAAAAGCATAATCTTGATTTAACTTTCTTTCTTTTCATTATGTTTGATTGAAACAGGTTAGCATTATCGCTTCCACTTTCTCACCCCCTCTCTTTATCTTCCTCTACTCTTTCTTTCTTATTATATTTTTTCTGTGTAGCATGTCCATTTTCTTCCTTTTCTTTCTTTCTAATAAAAATGGAATGGTTCATTATTTAGCTGAGATGACAACACTCATAAGAATTAAGAATTCGGTGGATAAGCAACATCATATGATCAGGATTTACATTTTTACATTTCATCTTGAACAATTTGGATGGTCTCATTTTTAACCAGCGGGTGTTGCAAGATGATAACGGTTGTACAAATAAAGAACACTAGTATTAATATATAGATTTGTAACTAATGTTGATATTTAATTGGAATCCTGTGTGTGTGTGTGTGTGTGAGAGAGAGAGAGGCACACACACACACACACACACAGCCTTTGCTGCTTATTTCATTGTTATTCTGTCTGTAACTTCTGCTTGGATGTGTCATATTTGTGTGCCCAGCTAGACTGATTCTAGGCAGGAATACAAATGTGTAGATTATCCTAATTTAAACTTTATTTTCTTAATGGAAACTGTGTGTGTGTGTGTGTGTGTGTGTGTGTGTGTGTGTGTATATATATACACACACACACACACACACGCACAGTGATGCTGATAGTTTTTTGATTTAGTGTATCCTGGAACACACATATTTGCTTTAAATGAGTCCCCAGGAAAATTTATGGGACCCAACTAAAGCCGACTAACTCTTACTTTGTAACCTATCCTGTGTAATTCGTTCCTAAGAAACTATTGAAATGTATTTACAGTTAGCTTAAAATGGTGGGGGAAGAAAAAAAGAAAAACACTGGGATGCATGGATATGATTTTACTGTGTCCTTTTAGATTTTTGTGTGTCAGGGATGTCAGGACGTGTACCTATCTGTGTGTGTGTGTGTATATATATATATATATATACACAAAGTAATTGAAAAACATGTTAGCACATCTATGGAAGTACCTTTTTTATATGATCTCAAATAGTCTCCAACTGTTCATCATCTTTGTCAACAAATTCTTGGGATCTTTCCCAAATGATTTCCATAATATCAATTATACTATTTCTCAATGTTTGAGATGAGGCTTGATGATTAGTATTATCTGTGTTATTCGGACTATTGTCCTCATCTTCATTGTTATCTGTACAACATTTTGGCTGATATGCCCTCCGGCCTTCTTCAGGTATTTCTTGTTCGACCCTGGAACCTTTTCGGACTCGGGACCTTCTTTGCGGACTCGTGAGCCATCACAGAACTTTGAACCTAACCCTTTATTCAGTCCACAGGGGTATCTTGTTCTCATTCCGCTAACCATAGCTGGAGTAGGAGTTGTGTTAATTATTTTTCTATGTTACAGCAGCCGCTCGGGATTGAACCTGGAATCCAGAGATAACTGTCACTTAGAACTGTCTTAACCTAACTACCTTATCCACTAGGCCATGTGTCCAATTGGACAAGAAATACCTGAAGAAGGTCGGAGGGCATATCGGCCGAAACTTTGTACAGATAACAATGAAGATGAGGACAATAATCCGAATAACGCAGATAATACTAATATCAGTTATGTTTTTCTAATAAATAATAATAGAACTTCATTTTTATTATCCTGTTTGTGTATAATCTGTAAAATCAGCATCAAATAAATCATTCTTTGAACATTTGACAACTTTAACTCTTTGCCTACTTTAAACCGCTCATAGCAGCTCTCCCACCACGTCCTAGCAAAGTACAAAAACTGATGGTTAGTTCATTATAATTGAGCAGAAGGACTCTGATTATAATAATCATAGGACTTTATTTGAATAGAATTAGTGCTGAGGTGAACTGATAGTGAACTTTGAAATATCCCATCATGCAGGTAAATGATACCAAGAAAATTTGGTACAGGTATGGAGGGAAATTTGGTCGGCAGAAAATTAAAACAGAAATTTGTTTTCAATCATTAAACATAGTTTGAGTTCAAAAACTTTTCATAAAAATTTAATCTGATATTTATTTGAACTAACAAGAAATCGCACCCTCCCCCCTCCGGGTGTAAGTATTTAAGTTCTAATGTAATATATTAAATAAGAAAGACTAACGAAATTAAATAAGAATGCATATAAAAAGATTACACTTATTTTAATTTTTAGTTTCTATATTAAATCATTCATAGGATTGATCTTAATACGTAGAATAAAACTATATTAGAGATCAATAACACCAAGTAATCATTTATTAAACCTGGTGTTGTTAAAAACAGTATGCAAATTAACCACACCATATATTATGTAAGCCTTTATTTTTTAGTGATATATTAGATACATTGTCGGGTTTTAAATGCACCGATAACATGATCTGTTTTGAGGTTAATCTAACTCAGATTTTCATAGAGACATCCTTAATAAATAAGGTTTATTCTATTTTATATATCAATTATTTGACTCTAAATACTCATTGATGAACTTACTCAATTCCTTAGGGTATTGTGACGTAAGCTGTGATGTAGTTTCAGTTACAGACAGACAACAAATCTCCATTATAATGAGATTTATATGAAGGAGAATCGACTTCTATATCCAATGATCTAGGCTTTAAATTGAACATATTAAATGCAAACAGTGGGATGGCCTTCGATGCTATCAAATATAGTAATGTCTATGCTCTGAACTGAACCTAAATTGAACTTTGCAATTATAAATATGTTGCCCTGGAAATTGTAGTTAGTTCATTCTTAGGGTCAGAGTACATTAAAATAGGGGGGACAAAAATTTGTGTAGCAACAGAAAGAGAAAGGTGATATTTACAATCTAAAATTCCAAGTAATCAGATATGAGTTTGGGGGTGGGGGAGCAAAAGAAGCAAGGATGACCTGTTCCCTCCTTAACCACCAAAATAAAGGATGACATTAAAACATTCATTGGATCTACTGAACATTTTTGAGGGTTGAAAAAAAAAACAACTTTTTTTTAGTTTTTTTTACACAACCTATTTTCTGACTATTTTTTTAAAACCAAGGAGGTGTTTGTTGTGCAATGGTTATTGTCATTGGAAATGGACCAGGTGACCCAAGTTGAAATCCTAGACGAGGCTCTTTGCATTTCACAGTGCTAATACCCTTGGGAAAGGTATGAATCTAATTATTCTCCCTCCAGCTATGGGTAAATAAAATTGTAGAGCAGACTGGGTTCTGTAACATTGGTATGGCAACTGGTCTAGAAGGAAAACTCTGAATTCAAACCTGGTGAATTCCACTTAAATATTAATTTTGTGTCGCATCTTGCTTGGGGTTGGGTAAATACATATATATATATATATATATTTACCACGAGCAGGATGCAACACAAGGTCAATTTCTTAAGCGGAGTTTAACAGGTTTGAATTCAGTTTTCCTTCTCCTAGACTGGTTACCTAGCCATGGTTAAAGAGTCCAGTTTGCCCTTCTATTTACCCATAGCTGAAGGGAGAATTGGATTCATACCTTTCCCAAGCGCCATGTGAAATTCCAACAGCTTTGTCCAGGAATTGAACTTTACCAACCCTCTCCGCATTAGCAAGAGGTGACACAAGGTCAATTTTTAAGCAGTTTACCATGTTTTAATTCAGTTTTCCTTCTAGACTGATTGCCTCATAGTGAGTTCAATCTTTGCTGGATGCCCCATACTTGTGACTTTGTGTCACATCCTACCTGTGGAGAATGGGTTGGGTAAATAATTTTATTAAGACTATTTTTCTCGTATTATTCATTACATTTTTAAAATAAGAAACTTTGCTTTGTCTCCTATGGAATATTTCCTACACACTAGTGTTGGCCAATCAGTAAAAAACTTACATTTATGAGCTCTGTGCAGACACTGGATGCCGTTTAGAAGATTTACCCAAAGTGATGGTTGATAGGGACTGACGGTGAGATTGTCAAGGAATCTATGTTGTTGGCATGTTTTGATGATGATGGTGGGGTAGATTATAGCAAACTGTATTTCAAAACGGCTGTACGGCCACTTGCCTCCATCACAGAAACCACCGAGTGAAACAAACCAGACATGCTGGAGAAGCAATGACAAACTCATAAGTGATGTTCCCCTCTGGAAACCATGGACATACCAGTGTGGGCCATCCAGCAAGGACTTACATTGACCAGCTCTGTGCAGATACTGAATGCTGCACAGAGGACCTCCTGAGGACAATTAATGATAGGAACAGTTGGCGAGAGATAGTCATGGATATCTGTGGTACTAGTGCAACATGATGATGTATTTCGAAAGTACAGTTTTTAAAAAATTTATTTATTTATTTAAAAAAAAACTTTATATATCAACTAGCAGCGGCTACCCAGCGTCGCCTGGGTAGACGGGGATTTTTTAAAAGTTAGTCCTGTAGATCCATTATTACTGAATCCTGAGTTGAATTCTCATGGGATGCCCCATTTAAATCCCTATGTAAAAAAATAGACCTTACATTGATCCAGCTACTCTGAAAAGACATGTTAATGTCTACTATCTAAAATATTAAATGAAAAAAAAATCCATGCTGTTATCATTTGAATTTTACTTTTTAATTATCTTCACAAATATAAATCAAATCTATTATTTTTGCTCAAAAACCAAGCCCTGGTGATATTTAATGTGTATATATTTACTTTGTCGTTAATTGTTTTATTTTTGAAGTTTCCTCCGGACATGCATATACACACAACTGCCCTTTTATATATGTATAGATTTGTAATAACAGCCTAAAGCAAATGTTAAATAAAAAGGGTAAAGGACAAATAAAGATAACTCTTGATATTTATGTAAGAAGGGCCTTTTAATCCTTCCCCCCCCATTCCTTTTAGGTCTTGTTTCTTTGCGTTGTTGCCGAATCAAAAATATCAAATTTGTTTTTTGTTCCTTGTTAGTTCTCATATTCTATCTCCTCTTGTTTGTAGGTGTTATGATGATCACATGTTTAAACCAAACTCTATTTTTCTTGGCCCTTTGACAATTAAGAATCTCTTCTCCCCCACCCCGACCCCCTCCTTTTTTTTTTTACTTGTTTATCTAATCGAGAACCAAGCAAACATGGCTAATCTGGTAGCCTCTTTGTTTTATTTGGCAATTGCTTTTAAATATTTAACGTATAAACTGAGAAAAGAGAGTTAAATTGTATTCATGATTGTTTTTCTAATGCATTGATGTAGTTGAAATAATTATCAAGAAGTTGATATGTTTGAATAAGTTTTTCAAATGCCCAAAGACATGAAGAATAAGTGGCTGACTTCTGATTTAGGTTGGAAAATTAAAATGAAAGTTTTTTGGTGGTACCCAATGACAGTTTAACTACAGTCTATAAATCAACATTTTGCGAATTGGGTTAAGGTTTCAGGGGATTAAGGTTGTTTTTAATTACGTACTGCTTAACCCCCCCAAAAAAAACCCCCAAATTACTATACATTTAATTAACCATTGAAATTAATTATTGAATCTATTATTGAGACAGCTGTTTGTGTTGGTATTGCAATGTATAATTTCAATTAAACTTAGTTTAAAAAAATATTTTTCAACATTAAATGTATAGTAATTTGGGTTTTTTGTTGTTTATTTTTTTTATTTTTTTTTTTAAGCAATACGTAATTAAAAACAACCTTAATCCCATAAAGCTGTAACCCAATTTGCAAAATGTTAATTCAGACTGTAGTTAAACTGTCATTGGGTACCACCAAAAAACTTTGTTTTAATTTTCCAACCTAAATCAGAAGTCAGCTGAATAAGTTTCTATCAACACGGTAAATACAAGATTTAATTCTTTCTTGGGCTAGACGGGAGGTCGGAGAGGCCCCCTCCGATCAATCGGCTGGTCGCATCAATCTCTAGCACCTATATGATTGCCCCAACCCTATTGCCCTTATGGCAAGCCGCAACACTTTTTCATATGGGTGCTAGGAGGCGGTAGCTAAAGGCCTACATGTCCTGGGAATGATGTTAAACTCTATCTGATGGTGAGTTTCCAGTTTTGGAGGTTTGGGGAATGTGGAGCACCCCTTCATCATCATTGCTCCCTGGTCCACTCTGACCCGGAGTGGTAGTACCTGTTAGGGTCCCATCTATGGGTTAATAGAAAAAACCCAAATTTATAAACAAAATTGATTATCCTTTAAGAATGTATTTATTTAAAAACGTTGTTGGCATTAAATGACCCACCGAGGTTGATATGCTGTAAAACAAACCAAACAAGATTTAATTAATGAGAATGATGGATAATTCTTAAGACTACTATATGTACTAGCAAAAATATGCACCCTCCAGGCATAAGTATTTAAGTTTTAATGTAATGAAATATATTAAATTAGAAAGACTATATACAAAACTATATAAGAACACATAAAGATTATACTTATGTTTTAATTGGTTTCTATATAAAATCATTCATAGGATTGATTTTAATATTTGAGAGTAAAACAATATTAGAAATATTTAGAATACTATATGTACTAGCAAAAGTATGCACCCCTCCTGGGCGCAAGTATTTGTTTTAATTTAATAAAATATCATATTAAATTAGAAAGACTGACAAAACTAGATAAGAACGAATATAAAAAATATTGCATTTATTTTAATGTTATTTCTGTATAAAATTATATATAGGATTATTTTTAATAAGTTTGAGAATAACCTGATAGTATTAGAAATCAGTAACAGCAAATAATTGTTTATCAAACCCAGTTTTGTTAAAAATCATTATGCAAATTATTCTCACCATATACTATGTAAATCTTTATTTCTTACAGAGATATATAACACATATTTCGGTACTTTTAAATGCATTAATAATATGGGCAGTTTTGCGGTAAATCTAACTCGGCTAGACTTTAATGGAGACCTCGTTAATAAATAAGATGCTAATTAAGATTAAATAATGACAATTTCATAATTGTTGAAAATGTAGCTTAAATAACTAAGGAAATCGTGATGTCAGTGGTGATATAGTTTCAGTTACAGACACACCAAATCTCCATTATATGAAGATTCACTCAATAGAGAAAAGAACAGCAAAAAGGCATCAGTTCTGCTACGATTTAAAAGATGCAAATTCCTCTTGTGATGAGGGTTGTGTTGAGAAAGAGATTGTTTTATATTCAGTTAGAGTGTACGCGATTTGGTGGAGCTCATCTGCTCAAGTTACTTTTCACTACCCTGCAGGTAAACATTCTGACACCCTCCCCCTCCCCTGGGGCAAGTGCCCATTCTTCTACATTTGACCGATCTGTTAGAGGTGCTCAGAGAACAACCTTGGGATGATCCTCTTCCTCTTCTTGCACATTCCATCACTAATGTTACATATTGAGCTTTATTTGGAAACTAGAAGCAGCTACCCGGCGATGCCTGGGTAGAGAGCGGCGAACACTGGTGCAAAGATGCTGATAGGTAAATGTCCTGATGCACAAAAATATTTAAAAAAAAAAAAAAAAAGCAGTATAATCCTATCCATGTGTTCCAGTGTTTTTCTTTTTTCTTCCCTCACCATTTCAAGCTGACTGTAAATACATTTCAATAGTTTCTTAGAAAGGAATTACACAGGATAAGTTACAAGGTAGGAGTTAGCCGGCTTCAGTTGAGACCCATAAATTTTCCGGGGATTCATTCAAAGCAAATATATATTCGTCCCAGGACGCACTAAATCTAAAAGCTATCAGCATCACTGCTGGTGTATTGATTTGTTTACTTTTGAGATTTACAAATGCTGGACATTTTTAAGTAGAATTTCAATGCTATTTCTATGTATATTTCAATTTTTAATGATCTTCAAATATAAACTAAATCTTCATAATTTTTGTACAAAAAGCAAGAACCGGTGAAATTTAATGTGTATATATATTTACTTTGTTGTTAATTGTTTTATTTTTGTAGTTTGATCCGGACATCCATCCATCCATCCATACATACATACATACCAACTGCCCTTTATATGTGTATAGAATAAATAAATAGATAGATATAGATGGTTGAAGAAATTCATTTACATTCTGCTTCCTTTTTCTGAAATAGAAATGGGATAAACTTTGTTGTTACTTTATGAATGGAATTTAATGGATTTAGTTTGGTTGGATTTCATGGCATATCTACCCTAGTTGGGTTATTTTATGCCAAAGCTATTTTGTTTTATTCATTCTTGTTGGATACTAAATTTTTTTCTTTTTTTTTTTTTTCTAACTCAATTTATAAAAATAAGTTTTTAATACTCAATCTTTGATCTATTTAACCCATAGATGGGACCGTAACAGGTACTACCACTCCATATGTATGTAAGCATATTGGTTGCTAAGATGTTAATTCTATAAAAGTTTCCATTACTGATTAAAATAGACAACTGAATTTTACTTATATTTGAGAGTTTAGTTTAAATGATTAAAACAAAACTATTTTTATTTAGAAATATTAAAAGATCACTCTTGCATGATAGATATCTTTTTTTTTTTTTTTTTTTTTTCCCCTGTATGATTTAGATTTTTCAGATTAGGGCCTTATCTTTATTGTTACTAGAAAAATAAAAAACACCATCCGGGCGATGTAAAAATAGATTTTTGAAACATTGCCTGAGGGGTGGTAGTTAAGAATTCAATGTCAGCGAGTTTGTATCTTAGGTAAGTAAAATCATCAAATTCATTAAAGGATTAAAAAATAAAACAATTTGAAATGTAAACTTTAAATATGTATTAAAATAAAACAAACTATATAGATATATAATAGCAGTCATGTATCTATTAAGACTTGTTTTTAAAAACAATGAGGACTGTCTAATGTTGCATGTTCAAATTTTGAGTGTATTTATTCTATGTTATGACGATTTTGGGTAATGTGACGTAAGAAGTAACATAGTTTTTGTTACAGACAAAAACCGGAAGCGAATCTCCATTATTAATACATATACAATTTCTTGTCTTTGAACTTTGGCACCTTCATGGAACTTTGAACCAAACCCTTTATTCAGTCCACCAAGGTAGACACTTCTTCTCATTTCATTAGCCATGACCGGGTACAAGTGTTAAGCTATGTTAAGTATTCTATGCTGTTATCGCCCTTGGCCAGGATTGAACCTGGAACCCACAGATAATTGTCACTTAGAACTGTATTGAACTCAACCCTTATATCTATTGTGCCATGTGTCCAACTGGAAAATTCAAAATTCTGTCAAAATAAAACTATTTTTATTTGGAAATATCAAAAGATCAGGCTGAACTTGCACAAAGGTGTAAAAATTAGAGTGACCCAGAAAAAACAGAACCCACAAATTTTGTAATAAAACTTAATTTTAACTATGGGGGGTTAGGGTTGGGGTTTAGGGTTAGTTTAATGGGAAAATTAATAAATAATTTGGGTTCTGTTTTTTTCTGGGTCAACCTGTATACCGTCGACCCAGAAAAAACAGAACCCACACATTTTGTAATAAAACTGTTAATTTTAACTAGGGGGGGTTTAGGGTTAGGGTTGGGGTTTAAGGTTAGTTTAATGGGAAAATAAATAATTTGGGTCCTGTTTTTTTGGGTCACCCTAATTTTGATACCTTTGTGCAAGTTCAGCCAAAGATCATTATTGCATCATAGATGGCTTTTTTTTTTTTCACGCTTAATATTCATCTCTAGGTGGTGATTATTCTATCGACACATTTTGTAGCTTGAAATGTAAAGCAAGTTAGTATTAAGAGAAGGAAAGAGAAAAAAGACTGACTGATATGGATGAAAGGTTCCATTGTTTTTCTTGTACATGTAACTTAATTCTAGATATCAGATTTTGTTCCTGACTTGTGGGTAATATTAGAAGTTCAGTTACTTAAAAGAAAAATCTCTAATATCAAATTAATATAATTCCCTTTTTAATGGTTAGTATAACACTTTTAAAATCCAAGTTCTCTAAATCCGATTTCAAACAATCCAGTAAGCTGAGGAGACAAAGGAAAGATTTTAGTTAAAAAAAAAAATTCTACATTTTAAAGATGATGTAATGAATAATACAGCATAAATCTACACACACACATACACACACATACCAACCACTCTGCACAAGTAGGATGTGACACTAGGTCAATTTCTTAAGCAGTTTAACAGGTTTGAATTCAGAGCTTTCCTTCTCCTAGACTGGTTACCAAGCCAAGGTTAAAAAGTCCAGTCTGCCCTACTATTTATCCATAGCTGGAGGAAGAATAGTTGGATGCATACCTTTCTCAAGGGTATTAGCACTATGTGAAATGCAAACAGCTTCGTCCAGGATTTGAATTCTGAAAGATGAGTCAATTTCCTGTAACGCTAACCATTAAACGGTATACCATGCGCCTCCATAAAAAATTCTACATGAGCAAAAATCTACATTTATAAAAGAAAGTCTGTCTGTTTGTACAACGATGGAGTGCATGTCCCTCTTTTTTTTTTCTTTTTTTTTAAAAATTTTTTTTTTTTTAATAAATTTGGTAGGCAAAGAGTTAAATCCCAGGCAACACTAGGTAGCTCTGCTAGTAATCTCTAAGTATGAGGCAACATGATTACCATGTGATCTTTTCAAATAGTTTTTAACTTTACTTGATGTTTATTATCATAGAATGGATTCCCTTGACTCGCTATTTTTTCCTATCGGCTATCACTCTTGGTAAGTCCTCTAGACGGCATCTAGTGTCTGCACGGAGGTGATGAATGTAAGTTTTTGCTGGTTGACCAACACTGGTACGTAGGAGAACATTGCTTATGTGTTTGACCTTACTTCTCCAGCAGTGCCCAGCATGTCTTAAACCTCTTACTAGAACAGTTCGTGAGATGGGAGGGAAGTGGCCGTACAACTGGAGTTTTGTGTGGTGCTGTTTCCAGGATTTGTTTCAACCTGTAGAATACGCTGTCTGCACCTCTGTAGAGGGTTAAGACCCTCCCATTGGTCCACCTGTTGGCTGTGGGTGGTGACCCATTGTGCTTAAGGATGGAACCCTGGTGGCTGAGTTGTCCATAACATGCAACACTCCTCTTTGGCCCTTATTTAGGCTAGATGGGCAGTCAGAGAGCCCCCCCCCCCGATCAATCGACTGGCCATATCAAGCTCTAGCATCTATATGATTGTCCCAACCCTACTGCCCTTATGGCGAGCCCCAATCCTTTTTATCATATGTGCTAGAAGAAGGTGGCTGAGGGTCTTGATGTCCTATGTTTGACATTAAATTCTATCTGATGGTGAAGTTCCAATTCTGGATATCTGGGGAATATGGAGTACTCCTTCATCACCACTGCTCCCAGGTCCACTCTGACCTGAAGTGGTAGTACCTGTTAAGGTTAAATGGAGAAAAATGAGTTTTGAAAAGTTTAAAAAAAAAAAATTGAATTTTAAAAAGAATTTATCGAGAATAAATAAAACACATCTTTGGCATAAAATAACCTAACAAGAATTAACATGCCTTAAAATCCAACCAGGATTTGTTTGGCACGTCCTAGCTAGCTTTTTATGCAGGCGTTTCGTTAGAGTAAAAGACTAGAAGCGGCAACTGGGTGTGCCTGGGTGTGTGGGTGTAACAAAAAATTGTCTCGCAGATCCGTTATTACTGAATTGCTAGTTGGATCCTCGCAGGATACCCCATTAAAATCCCTGTGTGTAAAAAAAAAAAAAAAAAAAAAAAAAAAAAGCCTTGGGTTGATCCAGCCTGGTGGGCATCAGAAAAAAGTGCACAAACACTTTGAAAAGAAAAATCAGTGTCTCTTATTTAAAATATTAAATGCCAAAAAAAAAAAAAAAAAAAAATATCATGCTGTTAGTATTTGAATTTTATTTTTTTAATTATGTTCACGAATATAAATCAAATCATTATTTTTGCTCAAAAATCAAAATCTTGTGAATGTGTGTGCGTGCATATATATATATATATATATATATATATATATATATATATATAAAATACACTTTGTTGTTAATTGTTTTATTTTTGTAGTTTCCTCCGGACGCATACACACCAATTGCCCTTTATATATGTAGAGATAGATAGATGTTAAGTGTTGTCTTTCTTAATCTGTACAAAGAGCTTTTTAGTTTTAAAAAGAAAATTACTACTTTTAAAATAAAAAGGGTTTGCAGCATGTTTTTATCGGAAAAGAAACCAGAGATGCAAGTGTGAAAGACAAAATGTCTGTTATTTAACATATGGTTTTATAACAGAACAAACATCTTCTTAAATTTTGATCTTTCTATTTACAGTAAAGCAATTGTGAAAATATTTAACTTTATACTCAAATTGACATGCACATTTCCTTGGTCAGTTATAAGTAAAATCTGGACACCCTAATCTGATTTTTTTTTCAAAATTAACCTACCGTTTATACTTGCGTATCATACGTCCCTCTAATACCATGTTTCCTTGAAAGTAAGACCTACATGCAAAATAAGACCTCACATGATTTTTCATGATGATTTTAATATAAGCCTTCCCCTTAAAATAAACCCTAGTTGAGAGCAGCAGACAGATGAAAGAAATAAGTATTCTTCACAATCACTTCCTGTTACGCAAACACTTGTCTTTGTCAACGATTGAGACGAATCCCCCCCCCCAGTTTGTTTGTACTATTTATCCAGATGTCCAGGAAAAGCTATAGCTACGCCCCCCCCCATTCCAAACTACAGTCTTCCAGGTTGAGGTAAATAAGGTCACTTCATAAATAAAATAACATGTTAATGATAAATAAATGTAGATCGTTTTTCATAATTTCTGTTTATTTTGAAATTTTCTACTTCATAATGTCGTTTTTTTTTTGTTTTTTTTTGACATATGAATAATAAGACATCCCCTGAAAATAAGCCCTAGTGTTATATTTCGGAGTGAAAATCAATCTCGGCCCTGAGTTATTTTCGGGGTGGGAGTGAGGTGGAAACCAGGTATTATGGCTAAAATCTAAGTCTCTGAAAGTTGCATGATACGGTATGTATAATACGTTATGTGCGTTGGTGTAATGGTGGTGGTAGGAAATGGATTCGTTGACCCGAGTTCAAATACTGGACAAGGCTATTTGCATTTTCACATTGGGCTAAGACTCTTGGGAAAAGTTTGCATCCAACTACTCTCTCCCAGCTATGGGTAAATAATAGGGCGGACTGGGCTAACCAGTCTCGGAGAATGAAAACTCTGAATTCAGACCTGTTAAATTCTGCTTAAGAAATGAACCTTGTGTTGCATCCTGCTTGTGTGGAGTTGTTGGTGTATGTATGTATGTATATATATATATGTATATATATATATACATACACACACACACAGACACACACACACACAATGTAACAGTATTTTTCCCTCTATTTTGGAGATGATTATTTTTGGGTCAGCGATTAAGGATAATCTAACTAATCCAATGGCTTATATCAATTGTTAGATGGATAATCATAATAACATTTAATGTATTAATCTTGAATTAAAACAAATTGTTTATTATATAAGCATAAACTTATGTTCTGTATTCGGTACTTACTACTTGTTTAGAATTAGTCTGTTTGGGAATGCGGATATTAATGTACACAACAAATGATGATGTCACACAATGATGTGTACAATGTGTTAAATTCAACAGTTGTATTATTATCAGTTAATTGTTTATTATTTGGTATCCAATCATATGAATGGGCTTAACTTTAAAATATACAAATCATATAAACAATACATTGTTTGTTTTTTATCATCACTTTTTGCTCAGTTAGTAGAGTGTCCACCTGGGAACCACAAGGTTCTGGTTTCGATACCGACCCTCGCCAACCTGGCGCATGAGTAGCACAGCTTGGATTTATGCGTTAAAGTGCGGAACTGATAGTAGGTGTGACGTTCCATCCCCGATACAAAAACAATTTCCCTAGTTTAGCGTAGGTGAAAAGGAGACTGACAATAAGCCTCTCATTTATTTATTATTTGTCGACACGTGTATCAACCAAAATTTCATCCATACCAATATATATATATATATATATATATATATATATAATGTAAAAATGGAAAAGGAATTGAATCCGACAATATGAGGAAAAATGAGTAAAGAAAAGAAATGTAAATGGATAAAATGAATTTAATCGATATCACTTACACATGTGTTTCGGTCAGTTTATGTGTGTGAAAATATTTCGCACACATAGAAGAATCGACCTTCATCAGAGTGAACATTTATTTTGAATATTTTTCAAAATAAATGTTCACTCTGATGAAGGTCGATTCTTCTATGTGTGCGAAATATTTTCACACACATAAACTGACCGAAACACATGTGTAAGTGATATCGATTAAATTCATTTTATCCATTTACATTTCTTTTCTTTACTCATTTTTCCTTTATATATATATATATATATATATATATATATATATATATATATATTTTCCAATTACCTTTTCAACATATGTATTTTGTTTTATTTTTAGAATGATATTTATATTTTTGTTTAGTTTCAATACTGTAGAGTTTGTGAATAAACAATGTCTAATTTTTATAGTAAGATATTTCACTAGAAATAATTAAATCCTGTATTTTCTGTTTAGAATACAACACAGAACTGTATTAAAATATTTTTAGGGGTGTACTTATTTATGAGCGACATTTTATATTTGTATATACTAATTTGACCATGAAATTTCCAATTGTTTTCCAGCTTGTAAATTAAAAAAAAAAAAGATATATTGAAATGATCCATGATCAATATTATCTAAAAACAAAATAAACTTGATAAAATTTTTACTGAATAATTTTGAACTGTCCTCATCTTTATTGTGGTATGTATAAACACGACTATTCGGCTGGTGTATCCTTAGGTCTTCCTCAAGTGTTTCCTGTATATCCAAGCATAGTAATGACAAAAAAAAAAAAAAAAAAAAAAATAAATAAATACAAATTGAATTTTCACTGTTTATAATTTGAAGAAGTCCGGATCATTATAAGATTTATTTGGACTACGGATTCTCTCTCTCTCTCTCTCTCTCTCTCTCTCACTCACATCACATCACATCACATCACATCACACGTGTATGTGGTTTATTTTATTCTGAAGCTGATATTTTATATTTTTAGTTAGTTCTATAATATTTGTATATATTAATTTGGCCATGAAATTTACAATTTTTTAGCTTGTAAATTAAAAAAAAATATTGAAATGATCCAATATTATCTAAAAAAAATTGTGGTACTAAAAGCGGTTACCCAGCAACGTCTGGATAGGTGTGGGGTGGGGGTAATCCTGATGTATTGATTTGTTTACTTTTGAGATTTCTAAATGCTGGGCATTTTTAAGTGGAATTTCAATGCAGTTTTTATATATTTTTTTTAAATGTCTCTGAATATAAATCAAATCTTCATAATTTTTGTACAAAAAGCAAGAACCGGTGATATCTAGTGTGTGTGTGTGTGTGTGTGTGTATATAATATATATATACAACGTTTCGGCACTATTATATTTCAGGTGTTCCCTATGTATCCAAGCATAGTAATGACCCCCCCCCAAAAAAAAAAAAAAAAAAAAAGAAATACAAATTAATTTTTACTGTTTATAATTTGAAGTCCTGATCACTATAAGATTTATTTGGGTCATGAATTCTCCTTATTTTTTTATTTTTATTTTTTATTTCTTTCCTTTTTTTCTTTGCTTTTCTTATCACATTTCAGCTGATACCTTCTGGTTTTCTTCACATCTACATTCTCTAAATTTTTAAACTTTTTTGATTTTTTTTGATTTAGAAATAAAGAAATGTCAACTATTTAAATCATTGTTAACAATGTAAGAAGCGGAACTGATACCATTTTTAGCAACCTGTATAGGTGATTCTAATTTATGTACAAGGTTTCTCCTCTTTAAGTCCTCCCCCCTCTCTCCCTGCTGAGTAAAAAAAAGGAACCACCCCACATTGAAATCTACACTGACCTGAATCATACATTTGTCTAAGCGGTTTTCTTTCGGCTACTTCTTCCAATTTTCTCATTCTTCAGCAAGGTTCCTTCCTATCTATTATTTATACCTACATTCCACAGAGAGTAATGTGAGATTTTGATATATACACATTTGGTCGGCCAGACTTTTTATATCTACTCCTTGGATATAACTCTTTTTCTCTCTCTCTCTCTCTTCTATCTATCTAAGAGGATACCAGTTTTTTCCTTTATATTCACTAGCAAGAATATGCACACTCCGGGCATAAGTGTTAATGTAATATATCCCATCATACAGGTAAAAAATACCAAGAAAATTTGGGTACAGCCGTTGGGGGTAATTTGGTCGGCAAAGTTAAAACAGAAATTTGTTTTCAATCATCGGGGATGCTCAAAACACGCTCTTTTAATTTGCACGCACATTGTTAAAAAATATTTTAAAACGTCAATAAAAAATGAAATATTAACTTTTTAATGTTTTCTTTTACGTTTAATATAAAGAACAATTCCAAGTTTATGTGTTAAAGAAAAGAAGAAAAAACTAATTTCTGTTACATATAACCTAAATTTTTGCATTTTAAATTTAATTGCCGTAAATTCTTTATCTTTGTTGACATAGTTATCACATCTTGACGCGAACAATTAGTCCCAAGTGATTTTTTTATGGAGTATCATTAGGTACCACCAATTTGAACCTGTGAAATTTACCCCCCCCCCCTATATGAATGAACAATGAAACTTGAAAACAGAAAATTTAATATTTTCTTAAATTTTTTTCCATTCTAAAGAAAAAACATAAAATAAACTCCTGATGATTTAAAAAAAATTTTTTTCAGCATGCGGAAATAATGAAAATTATGATTGAAAAACAATGTTTTCATTTTTGCACTGTTAAATCAACTGAAATTTAACGTAGCTAAAAACAAGTTACGATAAGAGGATTTTTTAAAAATTCTATGAAAAATCAATTAATAATCTGATTTTCACGAAAATTTCCATAAATGTTTACCATTGGATGTAAATACATCTGAAATAGTTTTTTTCTAAAATATATTAGGGGAAATATTTTTTACGAGGTCTATTCCCCCCCCCCCATTTTATTTTATGAGATAAAAAAAATGACGCGTCAGAAAATTTTTTTTCTTTTTTTCTATAAAGATAAGAGTCTGAATAACTATATCAATGAAATTGTATGAATGTACGAGGTGTAGTTTTTCGAGGAAAAATTAATGAAATCGGAAATAAAAAGTGCAAAAAAATGTCATATTAATATTTGAAAACTTTTTTTTGCTTTTGTAATTGGCATGTACTATATTCTATTAAATTGTCAAAAAAAAAATTTTTTTTTTTTGAGAAATTAATTTTTAAGAGATTTTCAATCTTTTGTGTGATTAAATATTTTTATTTTCTGCGTGAAATAAATTAAATTTTTTTTTTTTCCTGCGTCAAAAAATCGAATTTTTGACGGATATTTAAAAATATGAATTTTATAATTTAGGTGAACTAAACATTGGTCCGATACGAGCTCGATTAATATTTTTAAAAGAATTTGTAATTTTTATTGTTGAATAGTAATGTATGATCCTTAGAATATACGGAAGAGCATAGCTGACATATTTGTTTTACAAAGAGACGAGACGCTTCTAAGTAACCGAAGTTTGTTCCTGTTAGGCTGACAGTGTTAGCGTGAAAAAAATTATTTTATTTAACTTTTTTTCAATAATTAAAATAAAAAGTAAGTATAATAGATTATTTTATCAGTTTTTCTCTTAGAAAAAATATTCAAATTTTCATTCCATACTTTTACTGGTTAATCGTAAAAGGGAAATAATTAGTAACTTTTCTGTTTATATTACGGTCTGAAAATTACCCTTTCGCATGTAATACGGGCAGGTTTGTTTATTTTTTAAGATAACGATGTAATTTTTTCACTTCGGATAATTTGATCTTTGAATTAACTATTTTTCTTTGTAACAACCCAGTACGATCTTTTTTTTTAAAAAGTTTTTTTTATAAACAAAGTTCGGAAATATCTATTTCCATTTTATTCAAGATGGCCTAAACGGTTTGGTGGTACCTAAGTATCATACATGGAATATTTTTTTTATTCCTTTTATTATTGATTTCAAAAAGAATTAATTTCTTCAAACAAACACTGTTTGAGCTCTACAGGTGTCACGGATTTGAACTTATTTGAAATTATTCACAGCAGCAGCAACAACAACTGTTTTCCCAAAAAAGAATAGAATATTATGTTCCCTACATTCTTCCATTAACAAAAATGACAACAATTTTTAATTCAAACATTATTTTCAATGTTTTTTTTTTATAAAGACTGTACTATATTATGTCATTATTTTTAGCTAAATATTTTTTACAAGTAAATAAATACGATTTTGCTATACACTAAACAAAAGTATTTATTTTACATTTTTATAAATTAAAAAAAATCCCTAAATAAAAAAAGTAGACAATGGGAACTTTTAATTTCCTTAGAAAATAATCTAACAATTAAAAAAAAAAACATATTTTCTTAAACCTTGATACTCAAGTCTCATAAATAAGACGCTCTATTACCAAACCTGGTCTAGTATCGACTTATTTATTTAAAAATTTTTTTTACATGTTTCCAAAAATGTAAAATTTATTTTCATACAGAAAAAAAATTACCAAGATATTTGTATGGGGATCAATATGCAAAACAAAAACAATAAAAATTATTAGCCTTTTCTCTTTAGTAAACATTTATTTACAATAAAAGTTTGTCTTTTATTACTTTTATATACTGAAAGTTTTATTAAAATCAGTTTATTTTAGATGATTTTTAGAAGAATTTCCTGTGATACCCCTCAGTAGCAGGTGCGTGAAAAGGAGCAAACGTACTCATTGATAAACTTATGCAATTCCTGATGGTATTGCGACATAAGCAGTAACATAGTTTCAGTTACACACAGAATCTCTATTGTAATAAGATTTCCACATTTGTATCTGATAATAGTGATTTTTTTTTTTTTTTTTTTTCTTTTTAAATAAAATCTTAATACTTATGGATGAGGTGCTAAGAAAATTTATTTCCAAAACTTCATAAAAGTGATAAATATTTGAAGTAGTCTTTTTCAAAAAAAAAAAAAAAAAGAGACTAACTTTTCTGTCCATCCCCACATATAGTTACTAAGATTCTCACGATGCACATATGTAAGTTTACCTCAGTTGGTAGAACATCTGCCTAGGAGCCGCAAGGTTCTGTGTTTGATACTGACCCTCGCCAACTCAGCACCAGTGCAGTACAGTATGGATCTGTGGGGAGCTGATGGTAGGATTGTTGTTTTGCATCTGACACCTCAGATGCAAAACAACAATCTCCCTGCTCTAGCACAAGTGAAAAGGGGGATACTTACTTGTTGTCTGGTTGATACCGACAACAGGCCACGCCACTGACTTTATTTTAATACTTTCATGAATCATATGTAAAAAACAAACAAACCAGCCCAATGGGGCGGGGGTCCAGTGGCTTCAGCCCTGGATCTTTATAAGTTAATAGAGTCGATCCCAGGGGGCTATCCCCCTAGGCAATACCTGCCCCCTTGACTTAAAGGGGCAGGGCTGAGTTTATTGCCCTGTGCCTGAGGCGCCCCTCTTGAGGGGAAAGCCGAAGGGATCAACGCAATTTTTGTTCTTTCCCACCCATGAGCTTCGGCTTGTGGGTGGGCCCACGTTAAAACGAGGCCTTGTGCCCAGCCCATACAAGTGGGGTATGAGGCAAATACCTGTAAAAAACAAAATAAAAAAACTGGAACCCAAAACTCTTCCAATCTATAGCTGTATCAGTACTACTGTAAGTATTTATTATTCAACTCCTCTGCATGAGTAAGATATGACACAAGATCAATTTTTTAAAGTAGGTTTAACAGGTTTGAATTCAGTTTTTCTTCTTCTGCACAGGTTGCCATACCAAGGTTAAAGAGCTCAGTCTTTCCTACTATTTATCCATAGCTGTAGGGAGAATAGTTGAATATATACCTTTCCCAAGAGCATTAGCTCTATGGGAAATGCAAACTGCTTTGTCCAGGATTTGAACTCAGTTCAGTCAATTTCTTGTGTCAGTACTACTGTATGGTTGCACCACTTAGACTCTAATGAAACGCCTGCAGAAAAAGCAAAAATGTTTTTGATTTCAGATGTATTTTCCCCATTTTTCGAAAGTCACCCACCCTTACCACACAACACATTTTCCACCTCAAATCTTGAGGAAAGTTTGTTAAAATAAAAATAAATGTTATAACATTGACTTCACCATCAACTATAAATTCTTCTTCTTTTGAATACTTTGTGTTTTTCTATTTTCTACATACATGTTGAATTTAATTTACTCTCTCTATCTATCTCAAAGATTGATTGAAGTGATCTTCCTTATGACATAGTAGTTTTCAGTTGTCATAATTTACAGAGCTCAATGTGTGCTTTTACTGTCAGTCACAGAGCAAAATTATATTAGGAAAATTTATGTTGAAAGCATAATGGACTATTTCAGAGAACATCTAGATAAACTGAAATTATATATATATATATATATATTATATATATATATATATATATATATATATATATATATTTTATTTATTTATTTATTTTTTTATATATTTATTTTATTTAAAAAAAAACTTTTTTGAGGATATATGCTTAATTGAAGTCATATCTAATTTTGAAAAATAATTAGTTAATAATGAATGAATTTAGGCAGGCATATATGTTCAAATGTAAGGCTAAACAAATCTAGAAAATGTCAATCCCTGTATGTACATTTCAACCTATTAGGTCTCATCAGCAAGGTTATAGACTGATTCGACCTAATAGGTCGAAATGTACATACAGGGATTGACATTTTCTCGATTTGTTTAGCCTTACATTTGAACATATACGCCCGCCTAAATTCATTCATTATTAACTAATTAATTTTCAAAATTAGGTATGACTTCAATTAAGCACATATCCTCCAAAAATTGTCGGCTAAAAAAAGCCATATAAAAAATAAACACATCGTTTGTTTACTTTGACAGTTTGTCTCTCTATATTTGGCATTATTCCCTGTGTTAAATGGTAGGGTCAATAATGTCCTTTACATTGGTGTTAATCATGAACATTTAATAAAGCGAATTGAGTGTAAAGTATTCCATTTTGTGACTGGTGTTAAGTGGATTGGATTTGAATCTCCATTTGTCCACAAATCATAGCAATTTCAATGCATCATACATACATTATTGATTTGCATAGCTATTTTCCCAACTTGAAAGTTCAGTCATTTGTCAAAAGTTATTTCCAAAAGATAAGATGTTGCTATTTAAATTCATTCCTTTTAAGTAAACTAATCATTTTGATATCATTGTCCTTATGATTGATCTGTGAGATACAATTTGCCCAAGCTGTCGTTTCTATAAGTATGTACTCACCAATTATGTGGACTAAAGAATAATAACCAAGTAGTATGTGACACAAGGTCAATTTTTCAGGGAAATAAAGCTGGTTTAAATTCAGAATTTTCCTTCTCCTAGACTGGTTGTCATACCAAGGCTAAAGGTCCCAGTCTGCCTACTCATAGTTTGGAGGAGAACAGATGGATATATATTAAAATTTTTCCTGTTCTAATTGAATAAGTTTTTAAAGAAGGAAAGAGAAACACTTAGAAGAATTAGAAAAAAACAAGGAGTAACAATGGAATAGGAAATATACAAGAAGTCCCCAAACCCCATATGCATATCCAAATCAGAGGAAGGAGATGCTCTTGTTTGCCGCAGACACAGTTGCAAGTACACCAAAAGCTGTTTATTCCTGACACAGATGGGGACGCCCTTGTGGCCCTAATACCTTTGGTGCCAGACCTGTCCGCCTTGGGTGATCTTACCAGGAACTCGAGTTCCTGACAGCATGGTTCTGACACTACAAAGTTTACACAGCCCTACCAAACTCAGGAGGGATTGGATTTTAGAATAAATGTGCTTCCTCTGCCATTTTACAGGTCTTATTTTTTGTTCTGCAGAGTGTCTAGCCACCCTCCTCACCAGACAAAATTTGTGGGGTTACTGGTTTAGTCACTGATGATCTATGAAATGGGTAGTAATGGGTTACATAGTACCAGTAACACATTGAGTGACCTGACACAGAAATAATTCTTTTTTTAGCTTTAGACCAGCTGGAAGAGACATTTTTGAAAATTAATTTTCTTTATAAAAAGGGGAGAAAAAATCTGTTTTAAAATGTGTTTAATGAATTTCAATTTTCAAATTAAGTTCACAGATTTAAATTGTTTTGAATTTGAAATTCAAATTTTATAAAACCAAGTTTCTTTCAGTATGAAATATCCTTGGTGGTAGTTTAAGGTGTCATCTAATTAAGTGTACAATTTCAAGAATATTGATAAAGATTGGCCCCTTTGATTTTGAAAAACAAAGTAAAGTGTAAAACTTTCTCAAAAAAAAAAAAATTCATGTTTTGTGTTTTCGAAGGAAAATACCATTTTAACTCACTGAAAGTTGAACTGGTTAAGGTGCAAATTTGTCAATGTTGACTGATTTCAGTTAAACTGCTGGGAATGCTAATAAGAGCCACTTCTAAAAGACCTACAAAGTGTGATGGCTGATAGGGACAGATGGCGAGAAAGAGTCAAGGGAATCCGTGCTGTTGGCATGCCATTGAATTCAATTTTCTTTCTCCTAGAGTGGTTGCCTAACAAAGGCTAAATATAGTTTTTTTTATGTATAGTGAAACATGAGGCATTGGAATGCTTTGCAAAATCTTTGCCTCTTTTACAATCTAATTTAATAAATGATTTTAGAAGGTCATTTATCTAAGTGCTTAATGCGGACCAGTATCGATCTGTGCGGTAAACTAGGAAGCTGGCACTAGGTGTGGCACTCTACCTCAACAAAAACAATCTCCCTGGTCTATCGCTAGTGAAAAGAGGATAGACTCCCTCGTTGTCTGGCTGATACTGATAATAGGCCACTCCACCAACTTTTTACTTTATATTTACCCCCCTCCACGGATGAGCAGGATATGATACAAGATCAATTTCTTAAGCAGTGTTTAACAGGTTTGAATTCAGAATTTTCCTTCTCCTAGACTGGTTACCTAGCCAAGCTTAAAGAGTCTAGTAGTCTGATCTACTATTTATCCATAGTTGGATGCATACTTTTCCTAAGTGAATTAGCGTTATATGAAATGGAAACTGCCTTGTCCAGGATTGGAACTCTGGGCGACAAGTCCATTTCCTATGACTCTAACCATTTTACTATGCACTTAGGGGGATTGTAAGACATTTTAGACTTCCTGGTTGTGATAGTTGCAAATTTATCACCATCTGTGGTAAATGTTTTTTTTCGCAGGTGCTAAAAGCCAGGATTTTCAATACAAAATGGATCTCTTGGGAGATTGGCTCAACATGATCTTTTGTACCAATTAATTTTGTGCTGTACTTTTTCAGAGGTGCTAGTGGTGTAATGGTTATTATCATAAGGAAACGGATATGTTGATCAGAGTTCAAATCCTGGACAAGGCTGTTTGCATTTCACATAACTTTCTCAAAGGTATTACTGCTATGTATTAAACCATTCCCCCTCTAGCTATGGGTAAATATTAGGGCAGACTGGGCTCTTCAATCTTGGTTAGGCAACCAGTCTAGGAGAAAGAAAACTCTGAATTCCAACATGTTAAACTCCACTTGAAAAAAATTGACCTTGTGTCACATCCTGCTCGTGCAGAGGGATGGATAAATACTTACTAAACTAAGCTCATTTAATATAAAAATTATATATATATATATATATATATATATATATATATATATATAAAGTATGCAGAGTGGCCTATTGTCTGTATTAGCTGGACAGTAAGGGAGTCTATGCCCTTTTCACTGGCACTAAACCAAGGAGATTGTCTTTGTGTCCAAGGTGGACCACCAAACCTACACACTTTACCTGCACAGATCCACGCTGTGCTACTCATGCACCAAGTTGGCAAGGGCCGGTATTGAACACGGAACCTTGTGAGTTGGAGGCAGATGCTCTACCAACCGCGTTACTCAGCAATAGATAAGATAATTCTAAATGTGACGGTTAATGTGATAAGAATCTTGTAACCCTTTGAGAATTCACTTGATTAATTATTTCTCATGGGTCGTCTAATTTCACACAACATTGTCAATTGTTATTTTAAGACATTTGTAACTATACAAGTGAATTATGGTTTAGTTTGATTGGTTGGATTTTATGGCATGTTAACTCTTGTTGGGTTATTTAATGCCAAAGACGTTTCGTTTATTCATTCTTGATGGGTAATCAACACTTTTTAAAATTCAATTATTTTTTCCATTTAATTCACAGATGGGACCCTAACAGGTACTATCACTCTGGGTCAGAATGGACCTGGGAGTAATGGCAATTAAGGGATACTCCACATTCCCCAGAGCTCCAGAATTGGAACTTTGCCACTCGTAGTTTAATGTCCTACCCAGACACAAAGACCCTCAGCCACCACCTTCTAGCACATATATGATAAAAAGGGTTGGGCGGTGGCATAAGGGCAATAAGGTTAGGACAAGTCAGTTATGGTTTTGCATTAACCTTACCATGCTTTTAAACAGCACTAATATATATATATATATATATATATATATATATATATATATATATATATATATATAATTTTTTTAAATACTCTCAAACCAAATTAAACTAGTTATTAAATAATTTTAACTTGTCACCTTTTAACTATTAATACGACCCATAACATATCTTTTATTAAATAATAATTGAAAAAATAATTCCCATAAATTAATCTAAATTTTTAATCCAATAAACAAAAACCGTTCCTGATCTACGAAAATATAAATAAGCGTTCCTCTACTAAAGTTAAGTCCCATTCCAACGGGCATGTTTATAACACCTAAGATTAATCGAAAACTCGATTAATTTAAAGTAACACTGAAGAATCAATTGATGAAACTCGAGTAGGTTACTCCTTTCCATTGTTAAAATAAATTTATGCTCTACATTGTATTGAGCACTTTGTATTTGTTTTTTCTCAACCTTAGCCTCTGGATATTGTGCGCTTCCAACGATCGTACTTATACCCACCGGTAAGTTAATACTTATACATATATATATATATATATATATATATAATATATATATATGAGAGAGATATGCTGATAGGTAGGTGTCCTGCGTCCCTGATGCACAAAGATCTAAAAGGAAAATCGTATCCATTTGTCCCAGTATTTTTCTTTTTTCTTCCCTCATCATTTCAAGCTAACTGTAAATACATTCCAATAGTTTCTTAGAAAGGAATTACACAGAATAGGTGACAAGGTAGGAGTTAGCCGGCTTTAGTTAGGACCCATAAATTTTCCTGGGGACTCATTCAAAGCAAATATCTGCTGGGGTGTTAGAATGCACTGACTGCACCTCTGCAGAGGGTAAGATATCCCCAAATGGAGCCACGTGTTGGCCGTGGGTGGCGCCTCGTGATGCTTAAGAATGGAGTCTTGGTGGATGAGCAGTCCATGACCTGTAACACTCCACTTAGAACCTTACTTAGGCTAGACGGTCGGTCGGAGAGGCCCCCTCTGATCAATCGGCTGGTCACGTCAAGCCCTAGCACCTATATGATTGCCTTAACCCTATTGCTCTTATAGCAAGCACCAACACTTTTTATCATATGAGTGCTAGAAGGCGGTGGCTGAGGGTCTACATGACCTGGGTATGACGTTAAACTATATCTGATGGTGAGGTTCCAGTTTCGGAGGTTTGGGGAATGTGGAGAACCCCTTCATCACCATTGCTCCCTGGTCCACTCTGACCCAGAGTGGTAGTACCTGTTAGGGTCCCATCTATGGGTTAAATAGAAAAATGTATTTATAAAAAAATTGTATTATCCATTAAGAATTGATTTATTTCAAAACTTTATCGGCATTAAATGACCCACTGAGGTTGATATGCTGTAAAACAAAACAAACCAAACCAATCAAAGAAAATATGTGCTTCCAGGAAGCACTAAATCAAAAAGCTATAATCATCACATCTATCTATCTATCTATCATATATATATATATATATATATATATATATATATCTCACCCCCTCTACAGGAGCAGGATATGACACAGTCAATTTTTTTAAGCGGAGTTTTACAGGTTTGAATTCAATTTCTTAAAGTTTAACATGCTTAAATTCAGAGTTTTCCTTCTCCTACATTGGTTGCCTAACTAAGGTTAAAGAGTCTAGTTTGCCCTACTATTTACCCATAGTTGGAGGGAGAATAGTTGAATTCATACCTTTCCCAAGGGTATTAGTGCTATGGGGAAATGCAAACATCCTTGTCCAGGATTTGAACTCCTCTTAACATGTCTATTTCCTACAATGCTAACTATTACACACCACACCTTTTTTACTTTTATATTCTTCTCATTCTCAATTAACATTTTATTTTTATTTTTTATTTAAGAACGTAAATTTTCAGATGTTTTCTACAACTAAGTAGGTTTTATTTCAGCTTTTTTTTATCCTTATTTTTTAGGTATAGATATTTCTGCTACAAGGTTATACAAATAAAAGAAATATCTTTTTCATCCTCCCACTTATCTTAATTTGGCTTATTCAAGACATGTTCTTTTTTATCTTTCTAAGAGAAGAGTTCTAAATTCTTGGCATCTTGAAAGATGAAATGTGGTCTGAAAAATGATATTTAACTTTAAGCTTTTTGTACTTGGTTTTTTTGGAACCATTTTGAATAATGGTTGGCTTTTTGGGAAGAAGGCCAATGCAGCAAAAAGCGCCAGTCTTATGAATTGGTATTTTGATATTAACAAGGAAGGAAGGAAGATGTTTAAGAGGTCGGTAAAAGAAATTATTTCTTGTGATAACAAAATGTTATATTCCAAGGATTTTTCTTGTTTCTTTTTTTGCTTATTTTATTTCTTGAGGAATCTTCAAGAAAAAAAAGTTGTATTAATATTTGTTTTAGAAAAAAATAATAAAACATTTTTGAGAATCCTGTTAATATAATTGTAACTACGGGCAAAAATAACATAGAATACTTAGTATAACTTAACACTTGTACCTAGTCATGGTTAAAGAATGAGAACAATCTACCCCAATGGATTAAATAAATGATTCAGTTCTATGTTTTATGAAAGCTACCACTTATGACATGAAGGTTCCAAAGTTCAATAAGAAACATATGAAGAAGCAGGGCTCTACATTAACGCCGTCCTGTTGTCCCGGGGATGATAAAAATTACATCTGGGATGATCAATATGTCATCCGGGACAGTTTGCTAGGGACGGTAAAATTTTTTCCTAAAAGTTAGTACTACATTCCAATAATGGCCGTCCAGTGATTGCCCGAATGCTGACCTCAAAATGAGGCTACGGCACCGCAGGTCTATTCTCAAAGCCATGTAATGAATAATGGTGGAGGGATATAGTTTAAAAGGACCGAATTATGTACAACTAAGCCTACTCAGGGTAACTAAAGTAAAAAAGTTTTTTTTATAGCTCAAAACACACTAGGAAATGGATTTTTTGTCCAAATATCCAGAATTATCACTGCTTCAGCTTAATGTTTTATTACATGTTATTATGCTACTGATGACTGACAAGTATAGATGATGGTAATGAATTAAACAAAAATATTTTGATTTCGGGACGGTCTAAACCCCAATCAGGATGGTTGATAATTTTTGTTTGGGACGGTCATGAAAAAAGTTAGTTCAGGGCTTGTGAAGAAGGTTGGAGGGGACATCGGCCAAAACATTTTTTTTTTCCTCCCTCTAAGGATTATTTTGTTTACTTTTTTTTATTTATTGCTGAAGCTTCAGAAAAAAAAAGTATTATTTTTTTTTTTTCTTTCTAAAAGAAATATTTTTTTGAGAATCCTGTTTATGTAATTGTGATTCAAAATTGGTAGGTATAATAGAATTATAGATGTTTAGACAAGATTAAAAAAAAAACTTTACCTGTGCTGTTAAAACAATTGAGGTGTTTGTAGTGTAATGGTTATTGTCATAGCAAATTAATTCGGCAAACAGAACAACTCCTGGGCTGTTGCCCTCATCTTTATTGTTATATACATAACTAGCAGGACCTGTGGATATACAACAGTATGATAATTTAATCAAAACGTTTGATATGTTTACTTAAGAGCTATTGCAAATTGTTCAATATGTAAAAAGTATAATAATCTTGATTTAACTCTTTCTTACTCTTTTTTTTTTTTTTTTCTTTCCTTCTTTTCATCATGTTCGATTAGCGTTATCGCTTCTGTGCTCACCCCCCTCTTTCTATCTTTCCCCATCTCTCTATCTTTTTCTTTCTTATATTTTTCTGTGTAGCATAACCTTTATCTTCCCTTTCTTTATAATAAAATTGGAATTGTCCATTATTTAGCTTAGGAGACAACACTCATAAGAAATAAGAATTTGGCGTATAGGCATCATGATTATTCCCAAGTCCACTCTGATCTAGAGTGGTAGTACCTGTTAGGGTCCCATCTATGGGTTAAATAGAACAAAATGAGTTTTTTAAAAAAGTGTTAAATAAAAAAAAAAAAAAAAAAAAAAATTGAGTACCCATCAATAATGATAAAACGTTCAGCATAGAATGACCCAACAAGGGTTGACATGCCGTAAAATCCAACTAACCAGGATGTGCAGTTGTTTTTCGTGCAGATAGTTGGAATGCATATAGTCATCTGATTTGATACCATGTGGTTACAAGCATTGAAACAAAAAGTAAAGATAAAACAAGTGATTTATTAAAGACCTGTGAGATACTGAGTAGTGATGGTGGTGGCGGCGGCAAATGTTTAAGATATGAGGATATTCCCTTGTGTGTACTGATAAGGATAATACTCATCGCGCGAGATGAGTGTGAAAGCTGTAAACAACCTCCTTGGGCAAAAATTTACCAAATGTCAGATCACCTGCTCTGAAGGCGCTTAAATCTCTCTGCCAACTTTTCTCCTCCTTAATCGCACAATACTTAAGGATAGAACCCAGATGGATGAGCAGTTCATGACTTGCAATACTCCACTTTGGCCCTATCTTGGGCTAAACGGGCGTTGGAGAGGCCCCCTCTGATCAATCGGCTGGTCATGTCAAGCCCTAGCACCTATATGATTTTCCCAACCCTATTGCCCTTATGGCAAGCCCCAACCCCTTTTTATCATATGGGTGCTAGAAGGCGGTGACTTAGGGTCAACATGTCTTGGGAATGACGTTAAACTCTATCAGATGGTGAGGTTTCAGTTTTGGGGAATGTGGAGCACCCCTTCATCACCATTGCTCCCTGGTCTACTCTGACCCGGAGTGATAGTACCTGTTAGGGTCCCATCTATGGGTTAAATAGAAAAACATGAGTTAATAAACAAAATTGTATTATCCATTTAAGAATTGATTTATTTCAAAACTTTATCGGCATTAAATAACCCACTGAGGTTGATATGCCGTAAAACAAAACCAAACAAACCAAACCAAACTTAATTGCACACTCAACATTTTTCATCTAAGAACTGAACTGATTTCTTGTCTATCATCTTAAGAACTTGTTGGAGGTGCGTGGTGTAATGGTTAGTTGTAAGAAATGGACTCGTCGTCCCGAGTTCAAATCCTGGACAAAGCTACAGTTCACATAGCGCTAATACCCTTGGGAAAGGTTTGAAACCAACTATCCTATGTGTATATAGTAGGACAGACTGGGATCTTTAACCTTGGTTCGGCAACCAGTCTAGGAGAAGGAAAGCTCTGAATTCAAACCTGTTAAACTCTGCTTGGTGTGGTCACTACTAGAATAGGCTCAGTCCTAATTAATGATTTATTTTACTAATAATTTAATTTTAACCAGGAGATTTACCTAGAATTGAGTGTTCTTCCTTTCTTTCTTTAACCCTTTGCCTACTTTAAACCACTTGCAGAAGCTCTCTCACTACTGCGATCCTACCATAAGCCACTGATGGTTCATTATAATTGAGCAAACAAGAAATGCTCTGAATGTTTCTTTTGTATTTTTATAAGAATTGGAAATCGAACAATATTGACCCTTCCCCTACCGATTCTGACTATACACACATTGATTTTAAAAAAAAATGTGACTACTGTAAAAGTAAGTAAAGTCGATGGGGAGGCCTAATGTCAGTCAGCCTGACAGCAAGGCAGTCTATCCCCTTTTCACTAGCGCTAGACCAAGGAGATTGTTTTTTTTTGCACCTGAGGTGGAGCGCCACACCTACCATCAGCTCCTCACTTTACTGCACAGATCCCTGTGCTGCTCACATGCTGAGTTGGTGAGGGCTGGTATCGAACCTGGAAACTTGGGGTTCCTAGGCAAACACTCTACAAAAAAAAAAGCTACTGTACTACTATTCTATTATTCATAATTTGAAATAACATGTTAACTTTTTGTCTACTTTAAACCACTCACAGTGGCTCTCCCACTACTATGTTCCTACCGTAAACTGCTGGCAGTGGCTCTTGTACATGTCATGTATTAACCTGAAAAATCACAATGTGCACACTCCTGCCATCTTTTGTTTTGTCTGTAGGTGAATAGTGAATTTTGAAATATCTCATCATACAGATAAAAAAAATACTAAGAAAATTTGGTACAGCCATGGGGGAAATTTGGTAGGCAAATAGTTTTGGAAAAAATTAATCTTGAACCAAATGATTTATATATATTACCCGCCCCCTCTACCCCCCAAAAAACAACCCCTATCCCCCCCAATTTTTTTCTTCGATGTTTACTATGCAGACTTATGTATTTACCCAACCCCTCTGCTATGAGCGGGATGTGGCACAAGATCAATTTGTAAGTGGAATACAGCTGGTTAGAATTCAGTTTTTCTTCTCTGAGACTGATTGCCTTACTGAGGCTAAAGAACCCAATCTGTCCTATTTTTACCTATGGCTGGGGGGGGGGGAAGAAGAGATGGAATGATGGAGCCAAGTTTTGTGTGTGTGTTAGTGAGAAAGAGAGATCAGATATAGGGTTTCTAAAAGGGGCGAAGATTTAATCTATTTAGCCAACCACTCCGCGAGTGTGCGACACAAGGTCAATTTTTAAGTGAAATTCAGAAGGTTTGATTTCAGAACTTTCCTTTTCTTATTGACATAGCAATATTAGAGCCCAGTCTGCCCTACTATTTACTCACAGTTAGGGTGAGGGTGGAGAAGAGATAGATTCATGCTTCTCCGAGAGTATTAGCACAAAGTGAAATGCAAACAGCCTCATCCAGGATTTGAACTCTGGTCGTTGTGTTCATTTCCTGAGATGATTTTTTTTTTTTTTTTACGCTCTTCACTTCCTAAGGGATAATTTATTGTAACCTTAAAGTAGTAAAAATATTTTTGGTACTTTTACATTTTTTACTTAACATTGTTTACTAGCACTGTCAGTATTTTAAACAAAAATCTTTGGTATAAAATAACCCTAGATGGGTTGACATACCATAAAATCCAACCAAACAACAAACAAAACAGCAATTTATTATGTACATTTTGGTTTGTGAAATTTAAATTTAATGATCTCTCGATGGCATCATGTTTAGTAAAAAAAAAAATTGAATACCCAAGAATGAATAAAACAAAACGTCTTTGGCAAAAAATAACCCAACAAGTGTTGACATGCCGTAAAATCCAACCAACCTCTGGTGATTCCAAACCAAAGATTATCATCGGTATAAGCTTATTTCTAGAAGATCTTTCCCAGTCAGTACCTCTTCAAACTAGCAAAAGGTCAGAATATATATATCAGAATATATACCTTTTTGCTTGCTGCTGCTGCTGCTGGAATTGGATAATTTCTGCCCTTTCTTCCTACTTAAGCACCCTCCCCCCGGCACATCAAGCCCAACCTTGTATTGCATTTGTCCTTGTGGGGGAGGCAAATTATGAAAGTTACCTTGAAACAACGTGATGTCTATTCTGTTTTAATCATTTTAGATGAAAATCTGGAAGGAAGTCTTTTAAAGAAAGGAAGGAAAAAAAACCACAAAAAACAAAACAAAAAGCCAAAAAACAAAAACAAAACAAAGAAATCAGTGAGAATTACCAAAAAGTTGAATGTTCTGTTATGTGAGGTGTTTTCAAAAAGCAAATTCATAGATTGTTATACTAGCGGGACCTGTGGATATACCACAGTATGATAATTTAGTTATTACAACATTTGATATGTTGACTTAAGAGCTATTACTAAATAGTTCAACATGTAAAAACTATAATAATCTTGATTTAACTCTCTCTCACTCGTTTTTTCTCTCTCTTTCCTTCCCTTCCTTCCTTCCTCTCTCTTCCTTCCTTCCTCCTTCCTTTCATTATGTTCAATTGAAACAGATTAGCATTCCACATGCTCACCCCCTCTCTATCTTTCCCCTACTGTCTTTTTTTCTTTTTCTGTGTAGTATGTCCTTTTTCTTCCCCTTCTTTCTATATAATAAAAATGGAATGGTATATTTAGCTGCGGTGATAACACTCACAAGAAATAAGAATTCAGTGGATAAGCAACACCAGATAATCAGGATTTACATTTTTTTGCATTTTATCTTGGATTCTTAGGACTGTCTAATTCTTAACCAGAGGGCTTGTTGAATTTTACAGCATATTAACCCTTGTTGGGTTATTTTATGCTGAAGACATTTTGTTCTATTCATGCTTGATGGGTACTCAATTTTTAAAATAAATCCATTTTTTGTTAACTCATTTCCTTCTATTTAAACCCATAGATGAGTTTTTGAATAAAATTCTCTCTCCAGCTATGGTAATAGTAAACTGAGCTCTTTAACATTGGTTAGGAAACCAAACTAGAAGAAATTCAAACTCTTAAGAAATTGACCATCTGTAAAATTTCTGGCAATGAAATAGTCATGTTATATTTTTATTTTTTTTAATTTTTTTTTTAAATTTACGTTTCTATTTTATATTATGATTCGGCCATATACATTCTGTTATAATAACAAAAAACTAGCCTATGAGTAGGATTTGACACAGGGTCACAAGTATGGGGTATCCAGCGAGAATCGAACTCGCTTTTAAGTAGTAACGGATCTGCGAGTTAAGCTTGCTAAACATTACACAATGACGGAACACCATCTAACAAAACAAGTAAAATTCATTAAAGAGTTGTCTCCCTTCCGACTATCCAGTTCTAGCGTTTTTTTTTTTTTTTTTTTTTTTTTCTTTTATGAAAATCATTTTTATAAACTTGCAGAATATATTTTAATTTTAAAGATTTTTTATTTAATTTTATAATATTTTTTTATGAATTACAAATCTTTAGTTTTGACATTATTAGGCTTTTTTGTTGTTATTAAAGAGATATTGAAAAGTTAAAACATGTCTTGAATATTTTGTATTTCTTTTGATTTTAAAATATCCAAACTAACGAATACACTCTAAAAAATGTAGACTGATTATTACTTGAGGTAAAAAAACAAAATTGTGTTAATGGCAAATGATGATATTAGTTATTTGTATTGCACCTACATTCCTTGTTTTAGTTTTAAGGTTTCTAAACATGTTTTGACTTAATGTGTTTAGTCCAAATTTTGATTAATTCTTGTTCCCTTTAACTGGTGGCTGGGGCTGTAGAATACACTAACTACACTCCTGCAGAAGGGGTAAAATCCCCAATAGAGCCACCTGTTAGCCATGGGAGGTGACCCGTGATGCTTAAGTGCGGAATCTTGGTGGCTGATCAATCCATAACATGCAACACTAATTTGGCCCTTACTTAGACTAGACAAGCAATAAGAGAGGCTCCTCTGATCAATCAGCTGATAACAAACCCTAGCACCTATATGATTGTCCCAACCCTATTGCCCTTACAGTAGAGTAAAATGGAATTTGTGAACGTTCTCACTGAGGTAGTTAGTTTAATTCATACTAATTTTTTTAGAGAAAAGTATGAATTCATCTTCTTTCCTATTGTTACCATGTAACCCAATATAATCTGTTGCATCTTACTTGATGCCCCCCCCCCCCTAAAAAAACTATTTTACCTTGAGAAATACAATGAAGGACTCTAATGGTTTGACTAGTCACAGGATATTTACACACACACACGTATATATATATATATATATATATAATATAATAAAAAGAAAGTTACATAAAATTGAACTCTACTCTATTTAATAACTAGAAGTAGCTACCCAGCATCGTGCGGGTAGAGGCGGGGGGGGGAACCTCGTGTACTGATTTGTTGACTTTTGAAATTAACACATGCTGACATTTTTAAGTAGAATTTCAATGCTATTTTATGAATATTTTGATTTTTAAATACCTTTGAATATGAATCAAATATTTTTGCACAAAAAGCAAGAACTGGTGATATTTAATATGTATATTTGTCATTAATTGTTTTATTTTTATGGTTTCATCCAGACATGCATACACACTAACTGCCCTTTTATATATGTATAGATATAGATGATTAACTTTTAATAAATTTAATTATTCATAAACTGAACACGGCAGCAATGATTCCGACAAAACATTTTATTACATGTGACTGTATTAGTCTCAAATTGTCAGAAAATTTGAATATAAAATTCTTTTAGTTGTTTAAATTCATTGAATGTTAATTTTGTAATTTATTCGAAAATTGGGATTTGAGCTTCAAAGTTATGTGTAGCTTGTATTTGACCCCTTCCTCCAATTTTGTAATAAAATAATTTCTTTGCCTATGTCGATTTAATTCAAGGGAGGTAATCTCTTCGTTTTTTTATAGTGAGAATTTTTAAGTTGTGTAAACTGTCTTCAATGACTGCTCTCCCCTTATTCAGTCATCGTTTAGTAGGTCGGCACAAATATACGAGTTGAATAGTTTTATAGTATTAAAAAATATCATTTAGTTTCATGAAAATGTAACAATTAAAATAAATTATGTTTTATCCAGTTTGTAAATAGATGTGTATTTGCCTTTTTTTATTTTATAAAACAGGCTACTTTATTCAAAAAAGATTTTAAGAAAATTTAAATCTTTTATGGAGAAACATTCAGAGACCCCCCCTCCCCACAAAAAAACCCTCTACGAAGTTCCTAAAAATAGACTTAGGATTGATTGATTTTAACGGCACTTCAACCCGTCTTGGGTTATTTTATGCCTAAAGGTTAGGGAATCGCTTTTACATTTTTGTGTATTTTCTGAAGTTTTTTTTCTTTCTTCTTGACGTGGCTATATGATGTAAAGTAGGATACCTATCTGCTTTTTATTTTAAAAACGAATTAAAATTAATCAAATCGATTATTTAAGGTCAAATTTTTGTCTAAGTCGAAAAGTAGTAACATAATGAGCATCAGTAAAAAAAGGCAAAATAATATTACTCATGTAATTTATTTTAGATACATTTGAAACTATTTTTTCGGTTAATTTTAATATATCTTAATATGGCCGCAGTAGTTGCCATAAAATCCATGTTTACAAAATAAATTTGAAAATTAATTGAAAATTTTTAACAAAAATCAGGGAATTTTCCGATTTTAATGAAATTTTCAGTATTGATTTATTAATGAATGAATTTTATAATGCATCAGTTATTTTTTGTTAAAACTTTCTGATTCAATTATAAATTTGATCCCCCCCCCCAAAAAAAAAACAAACAAAAAAAACAAAAACAAAACCCAAACCCACCAACACATAAACAATGGTATTTTTCTCCACTTTACTGAAAAAAATATATCACTTGAGAAAATTTATTTTAATACCAACACAAGAGCATAAATAAGTGTTCTTGTTTTCAAGCACATTCTTAAGTCTTGGAGAGGAGCTGCTAATTAAACCAATTTCTACAAGTGTCTTGCTTGCTGCCAAACATTTTGGCAATTTTTATATTTTTTTTTTTTTGGTCCTTGTTTCACAGAAACAATGGACATGTCAATAAATTCAATAAACATACCCCCCCCCCATGGTAAAATAATGGATATTTAAATTTGATGATTATGATTTTCTTGTAACCAGTTTTCTACATGAAATTCCATGGAAGGTATGATCAAAAAGTATCAAGACTGAAGCTTAAAGCTTTTTAAAATTTAAATAAAAAGGTCAAACTATATTATAAACTGGGCGGTGGAGTCTGAACATCAGACCTTCAACAACTCTGACTCCTTTATTTTTGGCAAACATTTAACTTTGTGCTAGACCGAGCAAACATGAACAGCATGTTTGCCATCATCTCTGAGAGACGCTTGCACTGGCTTGGTCTTGTCAGGAAGATGGACAAAGGCCGCATCCCCAAAGACCTACTGTATGGCGAATTAGTAAAAGGTTCCTGACCGGTAGGGAGACCACCAACACATGGGAGGTTGGTGCAGAAAACTGAGTAGCCTAGCGCCTCCTTGTCAAACAAGGAGTGAAAAAGAGAGCCAGAAGGAAGGAGACAACAGCAAATTCAGCAAGCATCACTGTTTGTTTGCAGTCACTGCACCAGAGATTGCCATTCAAAAATTGGTCTGTTTAGCCACTCGTGCAGTCCTGAGTATTGGTAATCGTCCGGTATTGTAATTCCCAGTAAGTAGAAGAGTGCATTTAGAATTATGGCCAGTGTGGGGGTTTAAGTAGTGTATCAGCCATGCAGTATGGTTGGTGATTGGCGAAGTAATAAACCACGTGACTTAGGCTAGTCTATAAATCCACGTGGGGAATTAAAGCACATCTTACATGTAGAAATATTCCAACACAGACATCATGTCTTATTTCTTTCTTTTTTCCTCCATTTGAAAACATTCTATACTAAAATGCCCTACTATTTACCTATAGCTGTAGGGAGAATAGTTGGATACATACTTTTCCCCAAGGGTATTAGCACTGTGAAATGCCAACAACCTTGTCCAGAATTTGAACTAGAGCTGCCAAGTTCATTTCCTAAGATGATAACCATTACGTCACTCACAAAATAGCATTTCTGTGCTTTTAGCATTATCCTGAAAAAATTAAAATATTTTTATGAATTAAAAAAAAAAATTGTTTTAATTTTCTTGCTTGCTTGAATGTTTGCTCCTTTCATTATAAATAAACGTCTTTTATTGTATTTTAATTTTTCTTATTTCTTTTTTTCTTTTTAGGTAAGTTTGGAGGAAAATTCCTAACTTTGGTAATGTAGAGAGAATTTTCTTTTTCACCTATTTAATCTGGATTCCTGATCTTGGAGCAAAAAACATTGGTGGTCCAATGTTTAATTTCTCTTTTGTATGGGTTTATATTAAGCACAAAAAGCCATTGGGTCTTTCAGCTGAATCTTTCCATGTTCAAAGTACCACTCGCTTATCAGTCGACTCGAAAACATAAGCCCAACCGTTTCTCACCACTGTAAAAGACGTTTGCCAAAGGGGCTGAAACACTTTTCTTTTATTTCTGTAAACACTTTTCTTATACAAATAATAATCTCACCCAATCAAATGCAATCAACAATAATCAAGAGGTTGTGCAGTGACTGCCCGTCTTCGTAGTCAAATGGATTAGAGTTTGTGTTGGACTAGACGACGCCTAGATATGCAGCACGTCACTCGTCTTTTTGAATGACGAAGACGAGCTGACTCATCGAAGATAGCTGGATGTTTGCCATGTCGGTCTTTTTCCACTACAGATTTTTTATTTCTTATTTTTTGTACTAGCAAAAATATGCACCCTCCGTCGGTATAAATATTTAAGTCAGTCGGTAGAGCGTTCGACTAGAAACCACAAGGTTCCTAGTTCGATACCGGTCCTCGCCAACTCAGCGTATGAGTAGCACAGGGATCTGTGCGGTAAAGTAAGGAGCTGATGGTAGGTGTGGCGCTCCACCCCAGATGCTAAAACAATCTCCTTGGTCTAGCGCTATTGAAAAGGGGATAGACTCCCTCGCTGACTGGCTGATACTGACTTTAGGCTGCCCCGTCGACTTTACTTTACTTTTATATATTAAAATAGACTAACGAAATTAAATAAGAATGCATATAAAATGATTGTATTTATTTTAATTATATTTTGATTGGTTTCTATATAAAATCATTCATAGGATTGATAAAACAAAACAAAAAGGGAATAAAACAATATTAAAAATATTTATATGGTTGGAAAGAAAATAAAATAATCTTTCTAAGTATGTAATTTTTATGTGTTTTTATCCTTTAAATTATTTTTTTACACCAAGTTAAAATGGTATTTTGTTTTGAACAACCAAAAACATAAAATGTGACATTTTTATTTATTTATTTTTTTTTTTATAGAATAAATTTTACACGCTATTTTGTTTTTTAAAAATTGAAGTGGTTACTTTTTATCAATATTCTTGAAATTTTACACTTAATTAGAAGACACCTGGAATTACAAACAAGGACTTTTTTTTTCTTTTCCGACCTTTGGAAGTGAAAATATGATTGACAAAAGTTGACTGAGATTTCTTCAAAAATATAAGATAAGCAAAAAAAAAAAAGAAGCACTATATCCCTAATAGAAGACAGTCTCAGAATTATTTTCTTATATAATATGTGAAATGTAAACGTTGTTACATTGTCAGGGTTTAGCTTTGAAACTTTGAATTTTTTTTTTGGGGGGGAAACCCAAAAAAAACCTTCAAATTTACTTGTCTTCGGAACATTAACAATATCTCAACAGGTGTCGTAATTCAGAGCGTATCAGTTTAAATAGTGATTTATCGCTTATTTCTGGCCAATTTTAGAAATATTCATATGGTGGGAAATAAAATAATATTTCTAAATATCTAACTTTCATGTGTTTTTATCCTTTGAATTATTTTTTTACAGTGAGTTAAAATGGTATTTTGTCTTCAAACAGCCAAAAACGCGTTATACAAATTTTTCCATGTTACTTTTTTTTTGTAGAATGTAAGTGGCCAATCTTTATCAATATTCTTGAAATTTTACACTTAAATAGGAGACACTTTTAATTACAAGCAAAAACTTGTTTTTTTTCTTTTTTCTGACCTTTGGAAGCGAAATCACAACAGACCAAAGTTGCTGGAGATTTCTTCAAAAAATGTTAAGCAAATAAATAAATAAAAATATATATATATATATATATATATATATATATATATATATATATATATATATAATATAATAGAAGATAGTCTCAGAATTATTTCCATATATAATGTGTGAAATTTTAATTATTGTATACTGTTAGGATTTTTGTCAAACTTTCAATTTAAAAAAAAAAAAAAATACTTACGTAAACAAAACTTCACATACAGGACAGGCTTTGTTAAATAAAATTATATAAAGTTATTCTATTTCTTCTATGTAATACAACATAGCAGGTATTTAAAAAGGCATTTTAAGTCCAAAGTGATGTTATTTATACAAATTAATACTATATATGTGTATATATGCTGTATTAAAATGTTGAATAATCTTGTGGTAAACTATTAAAAAAAACAACAACAACAAATCTTGATATCCCTACTTCTTATTTTCCAAATAATGGGTTCCAGCATGGAGATACATAAAATTTAAGTGCAGAATCAGAAAGAACATACAATTTTACTTAAGAATGCAAAGTTTTATCAAAATTGCTCCAAAAATAAAGAAATGGTGAAGAAATTACTAAATTTCTTGTTTTGAATTGGTCCATGATTTGACATTTTTTTTTAACAAAATCATGTCCACTTTTGTACCCTCTCTTTCGGGGCTTTAGATTCTCATAACTTTTGAACAACTGGGAATATTTGCATAGTTCAAACATTTACAGAGATCTATATATCTAATGTGATTAAATAACAATAATCTCAAATAAAAATTTAAAAAATCAACTGGGAATGCTAGTTATATATATTGCAGAATTTTAAATGCTCTAATAACATGGGCTGTTTTGAGGCAAATCGAGCTCAGATTTTCATAGACATCGTTAATAAAAAAGATTTATTTTATGTATCAATGGTTTTGACTATAACTTAAATACTCATTGATAAACTTAGACAATTTCTGAATTCCTGTGACATAAGCAGTGATGTAGTTTTGGTTACAGACACTGACTCTCTATTATAATAACATTTTATTTCTTAAACAATGTTTCTTGCCAACTTAAATTTAAAAAAAAACTGACAGCTAATAAAAGCAGCTGTTAAATATTTTTTATTTCATTGTACAAGAACAATATTTAGATGAAAAAAAAAAAAAAAAACGAAAAAAAGTTCTGTAAGGCAAAAAATATATAAATGTAGAATTGAATTTTGTTTTGATCTTAATTTTATTGTTGCTTTTATTATTCAAATCTTCTAGGTTGAATATTTTCTTTTAAAGTAAATTAAATGTGAAAATACTTCATTATTCAATGCTTTCATAATTTTACTAGGAAGTATGATATTTGTAAATTGATCCCATAATTGCTTTCGCAACAATAACACTGCAGTCTCCAATGTAAACTCCATAGCACACTTCAAATCATCTCTCCTCAAAAATATTATGTTCAGAAAGCAACTATTGAATATTTTTATTTTATGGAACTAGGGAGTAAAAACCAAACTATATCAGTGATGCTGATAGCTTTTTGATTTAGTGCATCCTGGGATGCACATATTTGCTTTGAATAAGTCCCCGAGAAAATTTATGGGTCCCAACTAAAGCCATCTAACTTCTACCTTGTAAACTATCCTGTGTAATTCATTTCTAAGAAACTATTGAAATGTATTTATAGTTAGCTTGAAATGGTGAGGGAAGAAAAAAGAAAAACACTTGGATGCATGGATATAATTTTACGGTGTCATTTTAGATTTTTGTGCATCAGGGATGCAGGTCACATACCTATCAGCATCTCAATGTCCATCAAAATTAGCTAAACTGCTGGGAATGCTATTCCTTGTCTCTCTACTATTGGCAAGATTTGACAAAAGGTCATTTTTTTTTTTTTTTTTTTTTTAATTTAAAATTTTTTTTTTTTTTATTAAAGTCAAGTCCTTCCCTTGAATGAATGCACTGGTGGGCAGTCGTAAAAAAAAAATTCTTAGCTCCATCCACATTTTTCATTTGAATCACCTCCTGTATAAAGGAGCCAAACAGTGTCTGTCTATATTTTATGCTTATTTGATTACTCTATATATTGTGTTAAAATTTGGAATAGAGGTGGCAATGTGAACGTAAATTTGTATCTTCCATGGCTGAATTGGTTAAGGTGACATTCCTGAAAAACAAAAGCTCCTAGGATATGGAATTTAAATTCTCATCTCATTGGAATATACTTTTATTTATTTGTTTCATTTTTTTACCTTCCTTTTAAAGGTCATAGGGTATTGTAAACCTTTCAAGATGTGATAATAATAAAAACAAAACAATAAGATGAGAAAATGTCAACATGAATGACATTTTTGTCTTCTTGAGAGAAATGAAATTACACCAAAGATTGTAAATGTATCTATGATCAATACCATAGAAGATGATTGCTTAGAAAACAATCTCAGAGGATTTTGACATATTCTTAAAAGGAATTAACAACTTTTATAAGAAATAACTACATAAAAAATATAAATATAAAAACGCCCCATATTCAGGATTTTTCTAACCTCTAGACATGAAAAAACCCTAGATGGGTTGTTAAAATCAATCAATTGATAAAATCAAACCTGATATCACAGGTAGGACTTGTTAAATAATAGGTTAAAACTTTGATCTGGAATTTAAAAAAAAATCCATTGAGTCTTCAAATTGTCTGGTCTTCAGGTCTCCCTCATTACAAGGGTTATCGTTCAGACTGACACAGACAACCCCAATAAGAGTATTTACGGGATTCGAAGGAGCTCTTATTTCTCCGTAGTTGTAGGCAAATTGTCGGACAAAGAAGGAACAAACACGAAAGTAAATGCAGACACTTGTATTAACAAAATTACATATGTTTTGGCAAATTTTATTGGTATTTGCTATCAGACTTATCTGTGAGTTAAGCAGAGTTCTTGGAGTAGTGGTGATAACAGGGGTATTCTGTTTGTTGGTACGAAATGTTAAGACGCTTCGTCTCGGTAGTTTCTCGTCCTTCAGTCAGTATGCTGTTGTACCCGCCTTTTAACATTTGCTGGTACAATGCCTTAGAAGTGAGCTGGTTGTAGAGTTCTGTGATAAGTGGGCCCTGTTTTGGGCTTGGTGATGAGAGCTTTTACTTTTACGTCTCTCTCCAGTAACTGCAATGCAATAAATGAAGTTTAGGGACTGCTATTTACGCAACTACCCTCAGTGAGTGCTCCGTGATAAGTGAAGAAATTTGGTTTTGGCGCCAACATTGTATGTTGGCGATTCACCCTCTGGCGGCAGGGTCAGATAATTCACTAGGGAATTTCCGATACCAACACTGCATGAAAGTAGTAGTAAACTGGTAAAGGTTCTTCCGGTTCCCAAAATGTCATTCTCCTCTAGAGAAACTGTTCTGGTTTTTATCTCTTTTCACTGGCTGAACCATTCCAATAACAGGGTTGACAGGGTACTTACTAAAAGACACTACTCATAAACTAGAGATTGTGAATTTATGGTTATTTTTGTGTTCAGTTTGGATTGTCACCAATTTTATGGTGGGTAAGGTAGGGTTGTTTGATGTAAGTTGTGAGGTCACCAGTTTAAAGTTAAAATCATGAAATATTCATCAAAACATAAATCACACCATAAGAACATTTAAATATGTAGGCACATAGCATAGAAAACAGAACTCAGTATTGAAACAAACAATTTTATTAAGATTAAGTTTACAAAAAGGTAATGCAGGATACCGGGTAAAGTTCTTTCATCAGTCTTTGAACAAAAAGATAATTTTTGTTAAAGTTCATTATGACAATGAGAAAGAAAGGGTAAGATTTCAGAGTCACACAACAGTCAGGCGTGGATAAATTGCTGATTAGAGAGAGACAGAGAGAGAGAGAGAGACAAAGATACAATTATTCATACCTTCTAAACTTGAATGTGATTTAATCTTACACAGGAAGATGTGGATTCATTTAGACAAGTAAATTCTCTCTGCTTGATGTCTGAAAAAGGTTTTAATTTATACAAATAGGGTAGGCTCCAAATTGAATCTATTTGGTAAATTTCTTTTTAGGCGCGAACGTCTCTGATTGGTCGAAAATGTACAAATATTTATTTCAATTTTTTTCTTTTATGATGCATGAACCCAATGCGCATAAGACATATTTTGTCATTCGACTCTCAATTGTCGTAGTGAAAACTTCCGGTTCACCACAAGTTCAATCTCTGTACTAGGCAGCACCATTCACTCCGCTTAACCTCTCCTACAAACTTTCATTCATTCTAATGATTCAATCATTTCCAACTGGTTGAGATAGAATAAAATGAAAATTTTTAATCTGTTGACAACTGTATTTGAACCCAGTATGTTGTGTTTGCATTTTTAAAACTGCTAACTCCTTTATTTCCACTAGCAAATATATGCACCCTCCGGGTGCAAGTATTTAAGTTTTAATGTAATAAAGTATATTAAATTAGAAAAGCTAATGAAACTAAATAAGAATGCAGATAAAATGATTGGAAACAGAGGGGTGCATAATCGAAAAAATAGAACTGAAACTTACTCTTCTATCACTCTCGTCTTTCATTGCTAAATTTTCCTAATTTGATAACTTAGTTAAAATAGGAAGTAAAGAATAAAATTAGAATTATTTCTTCTCGTTAATCGATTTCTTTTAAGATTTATTGAAGAGATTTTTTATCATATTCATTAAGATAAAACCATACAATTAAAAATCAATAATACTAAGCACATATTTATTAAAATCAAATTTTTAATTTCAATATGCAAATTAGCCTTCCTGTTCACTCTGTAAAATGCTATTTTAGTCTATATATATAAATAAAAGTAAGTAAAGTAAAGTCGACGGGGTGGCCTAAAGTCGGTATCAGCCAGTCAGCGAGGGAGTCTATCCCCTTTTCAATAGCGCTAGACCAAGGGGATTGTTTTTTTAGTATCTGAGGTGGAGCGCCACACCTACCATCAGCCCCTTACTTTACCGCACATATCCCTGTGCTACTTATACGCTGAGTTGGCGAGGACCGGTATCGAACTAGGAACCTTGTGGTTTCTAGCCGAACGCTCTACCGACTGAGCTAATTGCATATTATTCATTTGTATATATGATTAACAGTATTAATAATGTAATACAATTTTATTAGAAATTGAGGTTTAGATAAAAATAAAATCATGGAGAATGTAACGTAAATAACAAAGGGAATTGTGACTTAAGTAGTGATATAGTTTCGGTTACAGACAGAAAAGCACACAATCTCCATTATAATAAGATTTCACTTTGACACTAACAAACTAAATATTTCTGTTTCTCTGAATTTTTGAGATGTGGGTTGATGATTAGTATTATCTGCATTATTCAACCCTTACTTAGACTAGGTGGGTGGTTAGAGAGACCCCCTCCGATCAGTTGGCTGGTCACATCAAGCCCTAGCACAGATATAATTGTCCCAACCCTTACTTAGACTAGGTGGGTGGTTAGAGAGACCCCTCCGATCAGTTGGCTGGTCACATCAAGCCCTAGCACAGATATAATTGTCCCAACCCTTACTTAGACTAGGTGGGTGTTAGAGAGACCCCTCTGATCAGTTGGCTGGTCACATCAAGCCCTAGCACAGATATAATTGTCCCAACCCTTACTTAGACTAGGTGGGTGGTTAGAGAGACCCCCTCCGATCAGTTGGCTGGTCACATCAAGCCTAGCACAGATATAATTGTCCCAACCCTTACTTAGACTAGGTGGGTGGTTAGAGAGACCCCTCCGATCAGTTGGCTGGTCACATCAAGCCCTAGCACAGATATAATTGTCCCAACCCTTACTTAGACTAGGTGGGTGGTTAGAGAGACCCCCTCCGATCAGTTGGCTGGTCACATCAAGCCCTAGCACAGATATAATTGTCCAACCCTTACTTAGACTGGTGGGTGGTTAGAGAGACCCCCTCCGATCAGTTGGCTGGTCACATCAAGCCCTAGCACAGATATAATTGTCCCAACCTTACTTAGACTAGGTGGGTGGTTAGAGAGACCCCCTCCGATCAGTTGGCTGGTCACATCAAGCCCTAGCACAGATATAATTGTCCCAACCCTTACTTAGACTAGGTGGGTGGTTAGAGAGACCCCTCTGATCAGTTGGCTGGTCACATCAAGCCAGGCTTACTTAGACTAGGTGGGTGGTTAGAGGGACCCCCTCTGTCAGTTGGCTGGTCACATCAAGCCCTAGCACAGATATAATTGTCCCAACCCTTACTTAGACTGATCAGTTGGCTGGTCACATCAAGCCCTAGCACAGATATAATTGTCCCAACCTTACTTAGACTAGGTGGGTGGTTAGAGAGACCCCCTCTGATCAGTTGGCTGGTCACATCAAGCCCTAGCACAGATATAATTGTCCCAACCCTTACTTAGACTAGGTGGGTGGTTAGAGAGACCCCCTCTGATCAGTTTGGCTGGTCACATCAAGCCCTAGCACAGATATAATTGTCCCAACCTTACTTAGACTAGGTGGGTGGTTAGAGGGACCCCTCTGATCAGTTGGCTGGTCACATCAAGCCCTAGCACAGATATAATTGTCCCAACCCTATTGCCTTATGGCAAACTCCAACCCTTTTTCATATATGTGCTAGAAGGCTGTGGCTGAGGGTCTTAGTGTCTGGGTTAGGAAGTTAAACTGTACTTGATGGTGAAGTTCCAATTCTGGAGCTCTGGGGAATATGGAGTACCCCTTCATCACCATTACTCCCAAGTCCACAGTGGTAGTACCTGTTAGGGTCCCATCTATGGGTTAAATTTAAAAAATGAGTTTAAAAAAGGTGTTTAAAAGAAATTGAGTTTTAAAAAATTGAGTTCCCATCAAGAATGAATAAAACAAAAACGTCTTTGGCATAAAATAACCAAATGGATTGACATGCTGTAAAAACCCAACCAACCAAAAACTGTCTTAGAAGAATGGAAGTTGATTTCTCCTTTTTGAGAGAGAGAGAGGAATGAGAAGCTATTTATCTGACTAACCCAGCAAAAACAGCAAACACAATGAGCATTTTAGTAATATAATCTCTAGATAATTTGATAATAGAAGAGGCCAAATTACATTTAAATTTTTTTTTCTTAGCAAAATAAATTCTTTTGTCTTAATAGGTGAATGTTGTAGCTAAGAGAAGGGAATTTAATTACCTGTACACAAGAAAATCTGATTACATTTTTCTCTAAGAATTCCATTGTCCTTTTTTTTTTTTTCAGAGACTATGCAGATTGTGTAAATTTTTTTCTTCTCTTCCCTCAACTTAATAGGTATATTTTCCTTGTTACATTCCCAGTTGATATACTGCTCTCCTTTTTTTTTTTTTTTTTTTTTGTTTACTTTTAATATTAGCTCATAAGTTTTTTTTGTTGTTGTTTCACCCCCCCCCCCAAAAAAAAATGAAAGTTCCACAAAAAAGCCCGACATTAAAGCATTATCAAAATTTCCCACATTATTAATCAAAATAAATCTGAGTCTATCTTCTTGTAGTGAGATAAAAGGGCAAAATTCACAAACCTGTGATGAGCCAACAACGGTCTGTCGATCGAAGAGACAGCGGGTGGCATGTTGCATGTGTGGGCGGAAGAACAAAACGTGTGACGAGTCCGACTAGTTGTGGCAGTAAAAATCGTGAGTGTCCTTGAGGCGGCAATTTATAGTGGCAAGTCTCGTAGCTGGCGAGATGAGAGTTGTGATGTCTCGGCCAGACTGAGTATAAAAGAACAGTGGTGAGGGAGCAAAGGACGACAACCTTATTTCTTTTAAGATCTTCACAAGTGTTACAGTGTCTTTGGTAGAGGTGAATTTCATTAGCTAATTAGACTTCTATTAATGAAAAGTGATCTTAGAGCGTTTGGCTAGAGACCACAAGGTTCCTAGTTCGATACTGGCCCTCACCAATTCAGCGTATGAGTAGCACAGGGATCTCCGCCGTAAAGTAAGGATCTGATTGTAGGTCTGGCGCTCCACCTCAGATGCAAAAACAACTCCTTGGTCTAGCGCTAGTGAAAAGGGGATAGACTCCCTCTGACTTTAGGCCACCCCGATGACTTTACTTACTTGATACTTTTTGAAGAAACCTGTGTCAACTTTGAATGGGTGTGGTTTCACTTCGAAAGGTCAGAGAAGAAAAAACAACTTACTGGTTGTAGGTTAAAGTATCTTCTAATTGAGTATACAATTTCCAGAATATTGATAAAGATTGGCCACTTTGATTTTGAAAAGCAAAGTAACATTTAAAATTTAGTCTTGAAAAAGAATTCATATTTCGCATTTTCAGCTGTTCGAAGCAAAATACCATTTTAACTTGCTGTAAAGAATAATTCAATGGATAAAAACACATACAAATTAGATATTTAGAAAGATTATTTATTTTATTTTATTTTCAACCAGATAAATATTTTCAAGATTGGACCAGAAATGTGAGATATTGCGATTTGAACCGATTAAGGTCTGAATTTGTCAAAATGCTATTCCTTGTCTCTCTACTATTGTTTGACAAAAGGTCATTTTTTTTTTTTTTTTTTTTTTATTTTAAAAATTTTTTTTTATTAAAGTCAAATCCTTCCCTTGAATAAATGCACTGGTGGGCAGTCATAAAAAAAAAAATACTTAGCTCCATCCACATTTTTCATTTAAATCACCTCGGGTATAAAGGATCCTAACAGTGTCTGTCTGTATTTTATGCTTATTTGATTACTCCATTTATTAGTCTGCACTAAGCGACCCTGGGCCAAAAGACCCTAACAACATGCAACCAACTAGGTGAGCAGATATTATGAATCTCTGGCAGATATGAGGTTTTTATATGACCACGTTGCATTCCAAACCTTGCTTGTATTTAAAAAAAATTTCTTCAACATGAAGGGAAAAAGTTTTGATTTCCTAGTAAGGATATCTGGCACTGCCCAGAGAAAATAACTTGAAATATAACAGTTAAAATATATAAGAGGGTTGGTTAAGTTCATATGATGATGTCATATCTGCTGTTAGTGGCTTTTTTTTTTTTTTTTTTTTTTTTTTAAAAGAATGGGATCCAAGTACTGCAACACCGATGGAAGAAGAGTGTGGTCTGCAAAGGGAAATATTTTGAAAAATAGACCTCATTTGGTCACATTCCATGAGAGTATCTTAGCCAGCCTATGAACTTTTCAGTCGAGAGAAACTCTGAATTCAAACCAGCTTTATTCTGTTTAAAAATTGACTTTGTGTCACATCCTACCTGTGGTAGAGGGGTTGGGTAGCAGTGTTAGTAATATTAGTAGTAATCATTTAATAAACTGAATATCTAGTATTTGCTGGGAAACACACACACACACACACACACACACTTGCAATCAGTGAGAAAACTCAACAAATCATATTTGGCTATTATAGATTTATTTCAGCTTGTACATCTATAAAAAACAACAGTTTCGTCAGATAGCCATCACACAATGGAGAAAAAACAATTTTCATTTTCCATGGATTCTTCCTCATTTAAAAACAACAATAATAACATATATATATATATATATATATATATATATATATATAGCATTCCCAGTTGATTTTTTTAATTTGAGGTCATTGTTATTTAATCATATTGGTTAGATAGAGCTTTGCAAATGGAGTTCAAAACTGATTGAATTATGCAAATATCCCCAGTGGTTCAAAAGTTATGAGAATTTAAAGCCCCGAAATTGGGGTAAAAAAGTGGACCTGATTTTGATTAAAAACATATTGTCAAGGACCAATTCAGAACAAGAAATTCAGTAATTTCTTCACCATTTTTTAATTTTTGGAGCAATTTTGATAAAACTTGGCATTCTTATTTAAAATTGTATATTCTTTCTGATTCTGCACTGAAATTGTATGTATCTCTATGTTGTAACCAATTATTTAGAGAATAAGAGGTACCGACAGCAGGTTTTTTTAATTAAAAAAAAAAAAAAGTTTACCACAAGATTATTCAACATTTTCATTTTTATACTGCATGTATACACATATATAGTATTAATTTAAATATATAACATCACTTTGAACTTAAAAATAAATTTCTAAATGCCGATGTTGAATTACATAAAAGATTACCTATTTACATATGCTTTTACACAAACCTGGTCAGTTTTGTTTACATTTCTTGTAATTTTAAGTTGTTTTTTTTCCCCCAAAATTGAAAGTTTGATGAAGAAACCCTGACGGTTAAGCAACATCTAAATAGCAGGTATTTGCCTCATACCCCACTTGTATGGGCTGGGCACAAGAAGGCCTCGTTTTAATGTGGGCCCACCCACAAGCCGAAGCTCATGGGTGGGAAAGAACAAAAATTGTGTCGATCCCTTCGGCATTCCCCTTGAGAGGGCAACATCTAAATAGCATGTTATATAGGAAAACAAAAAAA
>CM042143.1:86925469-86945469 GCA_023376005.1 Doryteuthis pealeii | reverse complement strand
TTGTGCAAAAATTATGAAGATTTGATTTACATTCGAAGATATTTAAAAATTAAAATCTACATTGAAATAGCATTGAAATTCTACTTGAAAATGTCCAGCATTTGTAAATCTCAAAAGTAAACCAATCAATTCACCAGGGCACCCCCCCTACTCTATCCATACGATGCTGGGTAGCTGTTTCTCGTTATTATATAATTCATAGACTTCTTGCATTCAATTCCTCTTTCCGATGTGTCTCGCAATCTTCTTTTTCCTCAATTGATTGGCCTGTCAGGTGCTCTCTGCTAATGACCTGTAGTTGTAGGTAAATATTGGGAGAGTTTCGTTTTCTTTATAACTAGCAGAATGGTTCCATTATTTAGCTGAGGTGACAACACTCATAAGAATTTGGCGGATAAGCAACACGAGATAATCAGGATTTACATTTTTGTATTTCATCTTGAATGTTTTTAACGGTCTCATTTTTAACCAGAGGGTGTTGCAAGAATATAATGGTCGTACAATTAAGAAACATGAGTATTAATATGTAGATAAGTGTATCTGAGCCCACTTGTACCTCAAATTTTAGCTCTTACCAAAAAGCAAAAAATTGACCCATTCACAACTTGTAACTCGGAAAGCTCTTAAGTTAAGGTGCCACTGTATTATCATAAATACAAATATCACTTGCATCTGTATTAATTCAAATAAATGACTATTTTTACTACTACTAACATCATTAGCATCACATTTAGTATATTATTAACATGCAACTCCACTTTAACCCTTGCTTAGGCTAGACAGACGGTCAGACGCTCCGATCAAATGGTTGGTCATATCAAGCCCTAGCACCTATATCATTACCCCTGTAGAATAATCATATTAGTTCCAATGACCGTCAAATTGGTAAGACAAGGCAGCAAGCAGTTGTAACTTAATATGAACCTGGTTTGCTGCAAAAACTACAGCAAAATGGCAGGTTATTTATGAAGCCTCAAAACATCATACAAACCAAGCAGCCAATCAGGACTCAAGGAATGGAATCACCCAAATGCACGAGTGGACTATTCTGAATTCCCATAAGTACCAGTTGTCTTGACACTGGTTCAGTTGTGCTTGGCCAGTTGCTTTTATTCAAACCAATAGTAGACTGACTGACTGACTGACTTCAATAACCCCCAACCCTATTAATTACCCTCATGGCAAGCCCCAACCATTTTTATCATATGTGCTAGAAGGTGGAGGCTGAGGATCTTCATGTCCTGGGAATGATATTAAACTGCATCTGATGGTGAAGTTCCAATTCTGGAGTTTGGAGTACCCCTTCATCACCATTACTCCCAGGTTCACCCTGATCCAGAGTGGTAGTACCTGTTAGGGTCCCATCTATGGGTTAAATAGAAAATTTATTTACCAAAAAAAAAGTTTCAAATTTTTTTCTTCTATTGTTACAAATCTTTCAAAACTTTGCCGGCATTAAATGACCCACTGTGGTTGATATGCCATAAAACAAGACAAAAGGATGGTCGGAGAGGCCACCTTCAATCAATTGGCTGGTCACATCAAGCCCTAGTACCTATATGATTGTCCCAACCCTATTACCCTCATAGCAAGCCCCAACCCTTTTTTATCATATATGTGCTAGAAGGTGGTGCCTGAGTTATGTATAGGTACGTCCTGGTATGATGCTAAACTGCATCTAATGGCGAAATTCCAATTCTGGAGCTCTGGGGGGAGTGGAGTACCCTTTCATTACCATTACTCCCAGGTCCACTCTGACCCAGAATGGTAGTATCTGTTAGGGTTCCACCTATGGGTTAAATACAGAAAATTGAGTTTAAAAAGAAATTGAGTACCCATTAAGAATGAATAAAACAAAATGTCTTTGGCATTAAATAACCCAGGAAGGTTGACATACTGTAAAATCCAACCAATTTTTATTAATTCAGATAAATGACTATTTTTACTACTATTACTGTCATCACCCGCAGCACATTTAGTACATAATAATTATTATGACTACTTTTGTCACTGCTTTTAAGCCTTTCCCATCAGCCTATCCCTCTTGTTATAATGTTACTAATTTTCACCTGGCTTTTTCTTTGATGATGTTTGTCTTATTTGATGATGTTGCTTTACTGTTTTTAACTGAAGGATGCTGTAAAGAAAGGATTGTAAAGAAACAAAGAGAGAGGGGGGAAAAAGTAAGTACTGATGAAGTAACTGAGAAGAACAGGAAGATCAAATGGGAGTAGATAAAAAGGAATGGAAAACGAAGAAAAGGGGAGGAAGAAAAAAAAAAAGCCAATTTTTTTTTTTTTCCCCCTTCACTTTTCAGTCTAAGAGTAGACAGTGCCAAGTGTGGACCTCAGTAGTGTGGTATACTGAATATTCAGCTTCAGTTCACCTATTTTTTTTTTCTTTTAGTTTAAAAAAAAACAAACTTTATCTCTTTATTAAGATATTTTTCTTCTTCTCACCTTTCTTCTGGGATTTTTACAATTTGATGTGTTGTTGCTGTTTTTTGGAGAATAATCTATGGATCAGGAGGAGAACGATGATAACTTTCATCTCAATCAAAAAAATGTATGTAGCATCCGATTATGGATCTTTTCAGTCTTTACTTTAAATTATCAAATCTCTCTCTCTCTCTCTTCCTCCTCCTTTTCCTTCTACTCCTTCTTCTCCTCCTCCTCTCTTTTTATTTTTTTTATTTTGGTTGATTGTTTTCTTTTAAAGCATATCAACCCTTTTTGGGTCATTTAATGCTGGTTTACCTCAGTCGGTAGAGCACCCACCTGGGAATCGCAAGGTTCTGGGTTCGTTACTGGTACCTGCCAATTCGGCCCATGAGTAACCCAGATTGGGTAATCTAATTTCTGCGGTAAAGTGGGAAGTAGGTGTGGCGCTCAACCTCAGCAAAAATAATCTCCCTGGTCTGGCGCTAGTGAAAAGGAGATAGATTCTCTCGCTGTCTGGCTGATACTGACAATAGGCCATTCCGCAAACAACAACTTTATGCTGAATCAAGTCTTTTTGGTAAAAGTTTCTATATTTCAAGTTCTTAATATCTTCAAATACTTATTCATGGTGTACATTTCTGCACAGTTTGTTTCATTCAGTAATTGTGTTAAAAGAAAATTAATTTAACTGTAGGAGCAAAAAAAAAAAAAAAAAAATAGAAACCTTTTTTTTTTTTTTTTTTTTTTTTTACACTTAGTTTACAGCAATTGAAAATTCCAAATTCCTCATCTCAGCCAAAAAAGAATGTAATTATCAACTATTTTGTTTATTTCAGAAACCCTAAAATCCTTGTTGCTTTGCATTAAAATTGGTTGGCTGATTATTTTGTTTTATGGCATATCAACTCTTTTTGGGTCATTTAAGGCTGCATCAAGTCATTTTAGTAAAAGTTTCTTGTGTTTCAAATTCTTAATATCTTCAAAATACTTATTCATGGTGTACATTTGTGTGCATTTTGTTTCATTCAGTAATTTTCAGATATTGCATTTATATATTTTTGTATTGTTTATTTTTTATTTTTTATTTGTCAGATCTTTAAATTTTTCCATGTATGTATTTACCCAACCCCTCCACACAAGCAGGATGCAACACAAGGTCATTTTTTAAAAAGTGAATTTAACAGGTTTCAATTTAGAGGTTTTTTTTGTGCTGAGTGGAGGTAAATACATAAAATATTGTGTGTATTTTTAATGATTATGAATGAGTTTTAGTTTTTCATTTCTGAATAATAGACTTGTTTATCTTTATTCTCTTTGGGGTTTTTTGGACCCTGTGTCCAGTGGTTTTGGCCACTGGACTGGAGAGGAATTAAATAAATGGTGTGATCCCAGGGGGCCATCCTTCCAGGCAACACCTGCCCCCTTGATTTAAAAGGGCAGGGCTGGGTTTATTGCTCAGTGCCTGAGGCACCTCTTTAGGAGGAATGCTGAGGGGATCCACCCATATTTTTGTGCCCGCCGCACCATGAGCTTCAGTTCGTGAGTGGCCCCCACAAAAATGGAACTTTTCTGTCAGACCTGCATGGTGGGATGCGGGGGAAAATAACAGACTTATTTATCTTTCTATATTCATTGACTTTTTCTGGTTGGTTACAAAAAACAAGGGTTAATTCCTATAAGTCTAACATGATCAACTCTTGACTGATAAATTATTTATTTATTTATTGATCTACTAGGAAAAAAGAAGATTGTGTTAGGGTTAGTTTAATGGGAAAATAAATAAATAATTTATCAGTCAAGAGTTGTTCCCCTTTGATCATGTTAGACTTATAGGAAATAACCAAAACAAGGATATTTAATATGCAATGAAATATTTCACTTTTATAAAATCCGAGGAGCAAATGTAAATTAATTGGCCATTTTCTTGTTGCATCAGATAAGATATTTGAAATTTTCTAATCTCTTGTAGAAAGAAAAAAAAAAAAGGTAAATGTTTAGAAATGATGTGAAAACAATGCAAGAAAATAAGAAAAAAATCAAAATTTTCCATCTACAAGAAATCACTTTGACTATTGCTGAAAAAGAAAAGATAATTTTCTTTATATAAACTAGAATATTTGAAATTGCTTTTCTCCAGGAATCAAAATATTTTGATTTAAAAAAAAAAAAAAAAAAAAAAAAAAAAAGTCATCCAACTAAATCTTCTATCTTCAACTCTACACACACACAAAGTCATGATTGGTTCCCACTAGATCAGCAAAATTAAGCAGCACTATTGCGGTCTGGCCTATTGTCGGTATCAGCTGAAAAGCGAGGGAATCTATCCCTTTTTCACTAGTGCTAAACCAGGGAGATGTTTTTTATAGGTGGAGCACCACACCTATCTTCAGCTTCCCACTTTACTGCACAGATCAAATTACCTAATCTATGCTACTCATGCGCTGAGTTGTTGGGAACCGGTATAGAACCTAAAATTTGGCATTAAATTACCTGAAAAGAGTTAATGTGCCATAAAACAAAACAACGAACTCATGTCGGTTTACTTTTATTACTTGATTAATTTTTAATGGCATGCCAACCTGTCTAGGGTCATTTTATGCCTAGAGGTTAGGGAATCACATTGTATATTCATATTTACATTTTTTTGTGTATTTTTTTTTACACGTTCCTATCAAATATAAATAATTTTTAAACAAGTCTATTTAACTCCTAGACAGGACCTTAACAGGTACTACCATTCCTGGTTAGAATAGAGACCTGGGAGTAATAGCAATAAAAAGGTCCATAACTGGAATCTCACCATCATATGCAGTTTACTGTCATACACACAACCCTCCATTTTTTTTTGGGGGGGGGGTGTAGGGTCTTACCCCTCTGCAGAGGATACAGTCAGTGTATTCTAAGCTCTGCTGACAGACTGATTGCTTTTATTAAAGATTTTGCCTAAAAGTTTTGGATAATTCCAGAAATATATCGGTTAAACATTTTTTTTCGGTTAAATTGCTCATCTCTAATTCTGATTTGTGGAAATTGGGATTTGTTTACATTTTGACTTGGAATGGCATTTCTTCTTATTTTGTTATTTTGGTCAAATGATTGATCCTTATCTTCATCATCATCGGTTGTGATGGGATATCTGAATCAAAAGGTCATTATTATCATTCCAGCTGTTAGGATACACTGTCTATTATTTTTGTTCTATTTTGTAATATTTTAAAAGAAGAAAAAACAAAAATAAACTTCCTTGAGTAGCTTGTACATCAGTCACATTTCTTAAAATGAATACATACTCACTTAAAAGCCACCATTGGCCACCACTATGCTCAATGCCAAATCACGTGCTATTTGCTTTAGTTTATGACATATCAACCCTTTTCGGATTATTTAATGCCGAAACAAGTCATTTTGATAAATGTTTCAAGTTCTTAATATCTTCAAATTGGTATAAATAATTTTCATTAACTTCATTTGGTTTGTTTAATGGTATAATAACCCTGTGGGTTATTTAATGCCAAAAACTGTTAGTGTGAGATAAACGTTGGTACTCGAGTTTCCTTTATAGGTGTATTTTTGTAGATCTATTTCATGATTGTATATCATATCTGATTCATAATTTTCCATATTTTTATTTCTTTCAAGAAAAGGTTTAACCCACAGCTGGGGGAATAACGGGGTTCATACCTTTCCCAAAGGTATTAGTTGGAAAATTAATGTAATAGTGAGACTGAAGTCAGAACTTGGTTACTACAGTGTTACAATCCAGTTTGTGAACCATTTCATCACAGGGGCACTTCCTAAAATGATTAGGGTGAGCATGAATGCTGACCCCCCCCCCACACACACACACACTTACACACTATTAAGTTGGAAATTGAATTATTGTTCCAGCTGAAGCATTTTAAATCTATTATGTTAATTAATATAAATGTCGGTGTTATGATTCATATTTTAAATCTTTATAGTATTATGGAAACATTGATATATTGGATAATTATGATATAGATAATATTGACTTTATTAATTATTCAAGACATAATTAAGAGAAAAAAAAATCATTGAATGGTCTTGAATTTACTTGATTAGTCTATCCTGCTAATTATATAATCACTTTGTTTACAGATAATCACTTATGGCATAATTTATATTAAATACAAATTATTTGTCTCTTAAATCTGGTGCTTTAAAAACTGGTTTAGCTCAATTGGTAGAGCATCTGGCTCTGAACCACAAGGTTCTGGATTTAATACCAACCCTCGCCAACTGGGCATATGAGTAACACAGGGATCTGTGTGGTAAAGTTGGGGAGCTGATGGTAGGTTTGGTGCTCCACTTCAGATGCAAGAACAATCTCCTTGGTCTAGTGCTAGTGAAAAAGGGATAGACTTGCTCGCTGTCTGGCTACTGACAATAGGCCACTCCATTGACAAATAATACTTCATTTATTATTAACTAGCAGGACCTGTGGATATATAATATGATAATTTAATTATTACAATGTTTGATATGTTTACTTAAGAGCTATTGCAAATAGTTCAATATGTAAAAAGTATAATAATCTTCATTTAACTCTTGCTCACTCTTTTTTTTCTTTCTTTCCTTCTTTTCATTGTTTAATTAAAACAGATTAGCGTTATCGCTTCCATGCGCTCACCCCCATCTCCCTTTCTTTCTCCTACTCTTTTTTCTTTTTTTCTTATATTTTTTCTGTGTAGCATGTCCTTTTTCTCTTTCTTTATAATAAAAAAAAACCCCCAGAATGATTCATTATTTAGCCGAGGTGACAACACTCATACGAAATAAGAATTATTCATTATTATATTAGCGGCACATGTGGATATACCACAGTATGATCATTTAATTATTACAATATTTGATATGTTTACTTAAGAGCTATTGCTAAATAGTTCAATATGTAAAAAGTATAATAATCTTGATTTAACTCTCTCACTCTTTTTAAAAAAAAAATTTTTTTTCTTTCTGTCTATAACCAAGTACCATTTACTCCATGTTTACGCTACCTCAACTTAAATATAAAAATAATTATATACATATATCTTTTTTAAAAAAAACCAAACCTTTTAGACTTCTAATTCTCAGATTAAAACAAAAACATGAATAGTTTTGTCTTTTTCTTAAATTATAATTTACTTTATCACATATATATAATTAGCGTCTTATGTTTTTCTTTTCGTGACAATAAGTAACCATGGCAACTCTCACTTTGCTGACGCTCCCCCCCATCTCTTTTTTTGTATTATTCTATGTAAGACATGTATTTCCTGGCTCAATATTCTGGAGACTTGACAAAATCTTGTTAGGTATTATTTTCTATTTGTCAGTGTCTGTTGTATGCTTACTTCACATTTACCAACTACTGCCTTTCTAATAAGGTGACTCTGGGAATGGAATTCTATGATGTCTGTACCCATCAATGTTTTTGATACCCTTTATGAATATATATCCCCAATGTTTTGCTTTGGCGGTTTGTACAAGTCCATCACCGATTGTTGTGTTGCTTCTCGCTATGCACAATTTCTATCAAAAATGTGCTGTAATTGTTTTGGCAAAGAGGTAAGTCAAATTCTATCCGTGAATTTTGCTACAGTTGGATTTCAGAAGGAATATTTTTACAAATCTCTGCTTAGATTAAGGTAAAGTAAAAGTAAAGTCATCGGGGGCCTAAAGTCGGTATCAGCCAATTAGCAAGTGAGTCTATCCCCTTTTCACTAGCGCCAGACCAAGGAGATTGTTTTTTCACATCAGCTCCTTGTTTTACCACGCAGATCCCTGTGCTACTCATATGCTGAGTTGGCGAGGGCTGGTATCGAACTAGGAACCTTGTGGTTTCTAGCTGAACACTCTACTGTCTGAGCTAAATTACCATTAAAGTTGCAATTGTCACATTTATATGATGTTTATAAAAAAAATTGCAATATTTGTATATACTTTGTATATTTGTTTGCATTTCACATAATGCTAATACTCTTGGAAAAGGTTTGCATCCAAATCCTCCAGCTATGGGTAAACCAGTCTTGAGGAAGGAAAACTCTGAATTCAAACATGTTAAACTCCACTTAAGAAATTTACTTTTTGTCAAGACTTTCAGACCACCCTGTAGATTTTATTATCAAATCATAAAATAATGTTAAAACCGTATGTAGGGGTGACAAGATTTTTGGATCACCCTGTATAACAGAAACCTGAAGAAAGCCAAAAAGTACCAAGACCAAATGTTGTTGTTTTTTTTTATTTAGTTTTTATAAAAGGATTATCTTTTTTTTCTGAACAAGTTTTAGAATGTTTATATCATTTTTCATTTAGTTTTTATCTAACTGTATATTTTTCAAAATCCAAATGGTATATTAAATTGCTTTTAACTCTTTGCCTACTTTAGCTGCTCACAGCGGCTCTCCCATCACTGCACATACTCCACCCAACCAAAGTACAAAACTGATGGTTAGTTTATTACAATTGAGTAGAAGGACTCTGATTACAATAATAATAGGACTTTATTTAAATAGAATGAGTTCTGAGGTGAATAGATAGTGAACTTTGAAATATCACATCATACAGGTAAAAAAAAATACCAAGGGAATTTCCAATGGAGCCACGATTGGGCCTTAGTGGCAATCCGTGATGCTTAAGGATGGAACCCTGGTGGCTGAGCACCATGGCATGTAACACTCCACTTTGGCTCTTACTTAAGCTAGACATGCAGTTGGAGAGGTCCCCTCCAATTAATTGGCTGGCCATGTCAAGCCCTAGCCTCTCTATGATTGTCCAAACCCTATTGCCCTCATGGCAAACTCCAATCCTTTTTTTTATCATATATGTGCTTAGAAGGTGGTGGTTGAGGGTCTTATAGTCTTTGGTATGATGTTAAACTCTCAATTCTGGAGCTCTGGGGAATGTGGAGTACCCCTTCATCACCATTACTCCTAGGTCCACTGGAGTGGTAGTACCTGTTAGGGTTCCATCTATGAGTTAAATAGAAAAAAAGGTAATCTTCAACTTGTTCCTCGTAAATTCCTACTATAAAATAAACTGAATCCTCATTTTATGTCTGTGTTTTTGTAATAAATGTTTTAAATATGTTTGCAATAAATGTTTTTAAATAAAGAAAATATATTCAGTATTGTAAAATAACGGGTGCAAGAAAAATAAAACATTTATTGCAAAAACACGGACATAAAGTGAGGGTTCAGTTTATTTTATGGTAGGAATTTACGAGGAACAAGTTAAGGATTACCGAAAAAAATTAGTTTTAAAGAAATGAGTTTAAGAAAATAGTTAAAAAAAAAAAAAATGAATACCCATCAAGAATGAATGCAACAAAAATGTCTTCAGCATAAAATGAACCAATGGGTTGACATGCCATAAAACCCAACCAACCAACCAAGAAAATTTGGTACAGCCATGGAGGAAATTTGGTAGGCAAAGAGTTAAATGAAGATATTTATTTTATATATACACTCTGCTTTATAAAATTTTCTTGACACTTTTCCAACGATCCAAAGAATTAACCAAAAAGGTTTTCTGTTGAATTCTAAGTAACTCAAACAATTTTACCTAACTTGGATATTATTTAAGAATCATTTCAGAGAATTTCTAGTTAATTTAGTTAAATTTGTTTTAATTTTACTTGAAATTACAAGATCTTATCTCTTTTTTGTGTGTTGGCACATTTGGCAACAAATTTAATGACTCGAACGCACTTTTTGATAAAATAAAAAAGCTTGAAAATAAAGAAAAAGATTTAGTGAAGTTTTGCAATTACAATACTACAATACACTATTGACATTGGTGGGTATATTGCACTTTGGTGTGTGTCAAAGTTTAGGTACCAGGTATGGCGAAAAGGGGGAGGGGTCTCTTAAATAATACAGACTCACTGTGCTTCATAGATTAAAGTGTTGATCAATTATAAAAGTCTTTCAAAATAAATCATTGCTCCAATACATCTGGTTATGAAAAACAATGCTATAAAGAGCAATTAAACTTATCTAAGAAAAATTTCTAAATATTTTCCTAAGAAATTTTTAGGATTAACCATTCTGGTGTGGTGCATTTGGCAACAAAATTAATGGCTGGAATTAACTTTTGACCATAGAATAAAAAAACCTTAAAAAAGAATTAGTGAAGTTTTACAATACTACAATACACTATTGGCATCGGGGATGGGGGTATAATCACACAATAATTTTTTATTCACTAATACTTCTAAAAATGACTGTTTTACTAAATTTTTAGAAGTAATAAATTTTTTTGATTTAAAAAATTTTTTTTTAATTTTTAGGGCCAGCGAAACAAAAGCCCCACTTTTTAAGTGAGGGTATATTGTACAAGTTCTAAATTAAAGAAAAACCAAACTTTTAAATGGACTAAAGTTGTATTTTGCCCTCACTCATTGCGTTTATTTGAGTGATTAAGGCCAGTTTAGTTGAGTTGGTAGAGCATTCACCTAGGAATCGCAGGATTTTTAGTTTGATACCAGTTCTTACCAATTCAGTGCATAAGTAATACAGCTTGGGTAATCTGATCGGTATGGTGAAGTGTCTGGGAGCTGATGGTAGGTGTGGCGCTTCACCTCAGCTAGCAACAACGCTAGCGAAAAGGGGATAGACTCCCTTGCTGTTCAGCTGATATTGACAATAGGCAAATCTGCAGACTTTATATATTCATATATATATATATATATATAGTGTAAAAAAACAAATAGTCTGCGAGCCTGTTTTCAGTAATAATTTTTTTTTTCCATAAACAAACGAAAGCCCTGATGAAGGTCTATCTAAACAGACCGAGACACTAGAGCATAGGCATAATAAACATTATTTGTTTATGAAACTTGTGTTTTTATGATATTACATACTGTTGGATTTACTTCCATTTTTTCTTCATATATATATATATATATATATATATATGTGTATATATGTGTATATATATATATATATATGTGTATATTTCCATTAAACCAAAATATAAATTTTTATGGTGGATCTATTTTGTACAAGCAGAAAGATATCCAGTTGTCATTTGATGAATGTAAACTGATTAATAAATTGTTCTCTCATCTTGAAATTATTTTACACGAATATGAAGAAGATTAGTTTTGTTGTTGATTTTTAATTTCCTTCATCTTTGATGCATGTCAAATTTATCATAATTTCAATCTTTTACATCCACACATTTTATCATGTTGTTTGCTATATTTTCTTGACAGACTTTAAAACTGCATATGTGGAAATTCAGTTGTTTTATTTGGAGAAAAATATTTGATTATTTTATTTCCAGTGAATTAGAAATTTACTATTTTATTCAAAGTGTATGATATTAAAACCAAACATACATATATACAAATTAGTTGTTTGTATAACTTGTGATATCACTGGTAGGATTTCGTAAACAAATATGTCGAATTTAATTTCCTTTAAAAATATAAATCCTATTTATCTGGTGTTGCCTATCCACTGAATGGTTATTTCATATTAGTGTCGTCACCTCAGCTAAATAATGGACCATTCCGTTTTTATTATAAGAGAAGAAAAGGGGCATGCTACACAAAAAGTATAAGAAAGAAAGAGTAGTGGAAAGATTGAGAGATGTGTTGTTGTTGTTTCAATCAAACATAATGAAAAGAAGGAAATAAAGAGTGAAAGCGAGATCAAGATTATTATACTATTTACATATTGTACTATTTCGCAATAGCTCTTAAGTGAACATATCAAACTTATCATACTGTGATATATAATGAAATAATTTTGTATAGATCCATTTGATTTCTTAATTTGTATTGGGGTTTCTGTTTTTTGTTGGATTGGGTTTTGACTTTTTGGCTGAGGGTGTCTCTTTCTGGGTCCCATCTTGTGTTCTTAAATTAGGAAAAAAAAACATACATTTTTCTGTGTACACAACTTTACCCCCTCCTCCACATGCCTTTTCACCCGATAGATTGCCCCCCGCCCCGCACCTCCAGCAAAAACATGTATTGTCCAAATGGGTCTCTAGACTCAACTGAACTAAAAACTAACTCTCCTTTCCCAGCATTGCCTGATCATGTGACTCTCTAAGCCAATGAAAGGTCCCATTCCGGATGATCCTGAGGTGAATCTTTGTCAATCAAACTATATGATTTTCCACTGTTTTACAGTTATTTCAAACTACTCTACACTACATTTTACCAATGGGATAAAAGCACAGCAACACTGATGGAAGTAGGTTCCATCTTGTGTTCTTTAATCAGAAAACAACACAGACATTTTTCGGTTATTTCCTATAAGTCTAACATGATCAAAGGGAACCACTCTTGACTGATAAATCATTTATTTTCCCATTACCCTAAACCCTAACCTTAACCCGTTTTCTTTTTTCCTAGTGGATCAATAAATAAATAAATTTATCAGTCAAGAGTGGTTCCCCTTTGATCATGTTAGACTTATAGGAAATAACCCATTTTTCTGTGTATACAAATTTGTTCCAGCCTGTATGCCTTTTTTGCCCAATACATTGCCCCATTGGATAAACATATCTTGTCCAAACTGGCTGCTAGACTCAACTGAACTAAAAACTAAGTCTACTTTCTCAGCATCACCTGGTCATGTGATCCATTAGCTGGGTGAAAACTAGAAAATACTACAACACAAAACAAGGCTAAGAATAGCCACCTGAAATGTCTGGACACCTCCCGATCTTGAGAGATTGGGAAACCCCAAACTACGTACTGGCATCGTGACAGGGAAGTATCTTGATAAGGGGCAGACACCGATGCTCTTGCGGAAATCAGCTTCAGCTATAAGGACCAATTGACAGAAGGGGTAGGCTGGATACACATCCTCATGGAAAGACAGGCCGATGATAGCTGTAAGAAGTTTGAGGTAAGGTGACTCGAGCCCTCCATTCTGAAGCGACACATGACGGACGCCATGGAAACATTTCCTACATTGAAGTCTGACCTGTGTGGCAGCGCCTCTACGTTGAGGATTTCATATGTGTGACAGGGTACATAAAAACAAGCTGGATCTGTGGGCCATCTGCGTGCTCACAACTGCTCACATCTGGACTAACTTGTAGAAATGCTATATTCTGTCAAGAAGCGGCAATCACCAATATATATATATATATATATATATATATATATATATATATATACTTCAAACTAACCACCAACTAATTGTGAATATCAGTCACAGTAAGGAGTGAGGTGAGAAAACAGAATTTACGATGTGCAGGAAGTTATCTATATATTAATACTGTTATCCCTTAATCTTCCAACTGTTGTTATCCTGCAACACCCTCTAGTTAAAAATGACATCCAAATTATTCAAGATAAAATGCAAAAATGTAAGTCCTGATTATCTGGTGTCGCTTAATCGTTGAATTCTTATTTCTTATGAGTGTTGTCACTTCAGCTAAATAATGAACCATTCTGTTTTTACTATAAAGAATGGAAGGTAAGAAAAATGACATGTTACACAGAAAAAATATAAGAAAGAATATGGTAAAGAGAGAGAGAAGTGTTAGAGCATGCAGACACAATAATGCTAATCTGTTTGAAAGGATTATAAAGAAAGGGAAGAAAAAGGACATGTTACACAGAAAAGGATAAGAGAGTATGGGGGGGGAGAGGGTGAGTGCGTGAAAGCAATAACGCTAATCTGTTTCAATGTTATAAAGAAACAAAGGGAAGAAAAGGGACATGCTCCACAGAAAAAAATATAAGAAAAAAAGAAAATAAAGTACGAGAAAAAAAGAGAGGGTGTGCGTGCAGAAACAATAACGCTAATCTGCTCCGATTGAACATAATGAAAAGATGAAAAGGAAAGAAAGAAAAAAAAAAGAGTGAAAGAGATTTAAATCAAGATTATTATACTTTTTACATATTGAACTATTTTGTGATAGCACTTAAGTAAACCCATCAAACGTTGTAATAATTAAATCATCATACTGTCATATATCTACAGGTCCTGCTAGTTTTTAAAAAATATTTTGCTTACCTGGGGGTGTATGGGAGGTGAGAAACATTTTGTATCAGTTTCAATTTCAGAATCTCATTTTGCATCCCATTTCCTTTGCAAATTTTGTCGCTAATTCAAGCAGATCAAGTGCTGATGCCTGGGCAGGTTCAATTGATATAGTTACCAAGCCAACCAGTTCCTTTCCCAACATTTCACAGCATATGTATGGGTTTTGTTTTTATTTTTTTTAATAAGCTTTGAGAAACTACACTCAGCACTTGCCACCAATGCTGAAAGAGCAATGATGGAAATATTAGGCACATCATCATCATCATCATCCAGGAATTTTTGTTGTTGTATGAAGCCGGGCTGTGGAGTCAAAACACACAAAACCTTTGACTCCAACTCCTTTATTTTTGCCACCTCTGACTCAGATTCCTCTTTATGTAATTAAATGATTATGGCCTACAAATCTGATAAAGCTTATGTCTATGCTTCTAACTTGAATATGCCTATATTATTATAACTGGTTTATTTCAAAGAATAAAGATATTGTGGCTTTTATATTGTTTCTATTCATTCTTTAATATTTTCTAAATGAATTAGACAAAATCAAAGAAATTACAATAAAAATAAAAATGAAAATTATAATAAATAATTTGTTGCATAAAAAACACCTGCAATTCCGCCTAAAAAAAAAAAAAAATCTTTCCCCCCCCTCATTCATTCAGGGACTTCATTGTAGGGTGGGGTTTTTTTTCAGCTATCACCACTAGTGTTTTAAGGCAGGACCACAATACTAGAATAGCACCGAGAATATGACATAAAGAATGCTAATATGTGTGTGTGTGCGTGTAGAAATTCCTCATAGAATTGCAAATCAGGTAATTTATGAGAAGTTCGTCACCGGTCCCCTGCCTCCGAAATTGCTGCCCGGTGAACTTTCAAATAACAACCCCAACTATTGCCGCTACAGCGGTGTTACTTGAAAAAAGAAAAATAAGAATTACGGACAAAAAAAGGTTTAATGGTTTTTTTCTTTCGAATGGAAAAAATAAATAAACAAGAATTAAGACAAAAGAGCCCCCCCCCATCAAATAGGCACCGAACGATAGTTGGGGTTGTTATTTGAGTTGGTTGTTTTCTTTCAAGTAACACCGCGTAGCCAGCAATAGTTGGGGTTGTTATTTGAAAGTTCACCGGCAGCAATTTCGGAGGCAGGGACCGGGACGAACTTCCTCATAAATTACCCAAATCAGAACACATTCCTTAGATTAACAAGAGAAAAAAAGAATTGAAATATCCGGAGAATATGTCTCTTCCTACTTTCAGAGCAACACTTGTTAGTTCCTTCCCCCATGAAAAATGATTACAAGTTAAAGCAGCGGTCCCCCAACCTTTTTCGCGCCATGGACCGGTTTCATCTAAGACAATATTTTCACGGACCGCCTTCATATGCTCCGGCCTACATTTGCACGATAATCGTTAATGACGTAATCTAATAATAAATCATCCGCAGTGTTCTTATGGCAAATGCAAACATCAACAGACAATTAAAAAACCTTTTGTCATAAATTAATAATCAACAACACATCTCTGGTAAACGAAAATATTTATTCTAGAACGAAAATCCTTTTTAATAAGAAATAATTATAATAAAAAAAAAACTCAATTCAAGTGACAATACTGTCATTTCTATATAAAAGAGTGAACAAGTGAATCAAAATAATAATAATAATGACAATTAGTGAGAGCCCTGAGCTTGTTTCTCTGCAACGAGCCGGTCCCATCTCAGGGTAATAGGAGACAGTGACACACAAAGTGTGTTCCGTACGTTCATTCAAACGTTCTGTGCGGCCCGGTACCTAATGGCCCGTGGCCCAGTGGTTGGACCATGGAGTTAAAGCATGAAAGGGTTTATCAAAAAACTAAAAAGATTTTTTATGAAGAAAAAAAATTGTTTGATAAGACAATCATAATTATATCTTAATTCAAGGAATTCCAATATAAAGTTTGTAATTGTTGAAAATTGTATACAAAATGGCCAATAACATTTAAATAACAACAATAATAAACTCTTCCTTGTAGAAATTCATATAAGATGATCAGTATTCAGCTGTGTTTGCAAGTTGAATCTGTCTAAAGAATCGGTAGATGGTTTATATAGCAGGTTGGGCTATTCCATTCTGTACCTTGTCCAAGCTCATTGCCAGGATTCTGATTAGCAGCTGGTTTTAGTGTTGATACTTTGATCTATATATACCCGGCTTTTGCCGGGAATCAAGAGAGCTTCGACCACTGGACCAATAAAGTAATTAACAGCATTGATCCCCGTGGGCCATCTCACCAGGCAACACCTGTCCCTCGATTTAAAGGGGAGGGCTATGTTTAATTGCCCAGTGCCGGGGCGCCCCCCTTGCAGGGGAATGCCGACGAAATCAACATATTTTTTGCACCCACCTCCCATGAGCTTCAGGTTTGTGGGTGCCCCACATTAATAGGGCCTTGTGCCTAACCCGTACACATGGAGTACGTGGTAAATATCGACATGACTGTTCTAGCAGTTAGCACAGGGCCTGTATTCAGTTACAGTCCACTTTTTTTTTTGTCTGGTAACTGTACGCTAGTTACAGCCTTCCTGTGAAGGTGAGTATGAAATGTTGATTCTACATTCCTGATAAAACCTACGCTAGGAAAATGGAAACCAACTTTCAGAAAATCCAAAAAGGAACAATTTCTCTATATCCTAAGTGTGAATTAATCACACAAGACTTACACACTCTTTTATGCTCAAACAAACACGGTATATATAACAGCAAACATTATTACTGTTAAACATTTTTCTCATAGAATGCAGAGAGATCTAGGTTTGGTTTGTTTACGGCATATCAACCTCAGTGGGTCATTTAATGCCGATTAAGTTTTGAAATAAATTCATCCTTAATGGATACACAATTTTTTATAAATACATTTTTCTATTTAACCATAGATGGGACCCTAACAGGTACTACCACTCCGGTCAGAGTGGACCAGGGAGCAATGGTGATGAAGGGGTGCTCCACATTTCTCCAAAACTGGAACCTCACCATCAGATAGAGTTTAACGTCATTCCCAGGACATGTAGACCCTCAGCCACCGCCTTCTAGCAACCCATATGATAAAAAGGGGTTAGGGCTTGCCATAAGGGCAATAGGGTTGGGAAAATCATATAGGTGCTAGGGCTTGACGTGACCAGCTGATTGATCGGAGGGGCCTTCTCAGACCGCCCGTCTAGCCCAAGATAGGGCCAAAGTGGAGTATTGCATGTCATGAACTGCTCATCCACCTGGGCTTAACGTCATTTCCCAGACATGTAGAACCTCACCACCACCTTCTAGCACCCATATGATAAAAAAAAAGTTGGGGCTTGCCATAGAATGCAGAGAGATCTAGCTCTCATGTTTTCTACACAAGCAATTTTGATAAAAATAAATTTCTATATGTTTACACTGTTTGCAAACAGAGCAACATTTGTTGTTAGTTGGTAGTGTTCAATGTATATATCTACCATATTTACCATCCCTCCACACGAACAGGATGTGATATAAGGTCAATTCTTAAGCGGAGTTTAACAGGTTTGAATTCAGACTTTCCTTCTCCTAGACTGGTTACTTAGCCATGATTAAAGAGCCCAGTCCTCCCTAGTATTTACTCATAGCTGGAGGGAGAATATATGTATTCATACCTTTTCCAAGTAATTAGCGCTACGTTGAAAAGCAAACACTTGTTCAGGATTTGAACTTGGTCAACAAGTCCATTTCCTACGACTCTAAACTACTAAAAACCTACTGAGAAAATGTGAATTGTCCAAGAGAAATAAAATATACAAAAATGTAAACATTTGATCAAACCATATAAGATAATATTAAAAAACTATTTATTTTGTCATTGAAATTTGCACGTCAGAGTTTTTGGTAATAATAATACCTGAATAATATCCATTTTGAACTGCTACATATCATATTTTTATTACAGTGCTTCAATGCTGTAGAGTTTGGTAATAATAATACCTAATAATATCCATTTTTGGACTGCTAACATGTTCATTATTATTAATCTCAGAGGATGTGATATATCGTTAAGACAAAATATTTTTAAATAAGCTATATATAAATTAAAATAATAAATAAATATACAAGTGTAACATGATTCTCTAACCTCTAAGTATAAAATAACCCTGGATAGGTTGACATGCCATAAAAGCAATCAAACAATCAAGGAAAATTTATTATCCATAAATAAAGACACATTTTTATTTTTAATAAGGGTTTGTAAGAACTGTATGTGTTATAGAGTACCAATACACTAAGGTAGATTGTTTACCATCTGGTTTCAAAGCAACATACTAGTCTCACTTATCAGACATGTTGATTTTTATTTTTGAACTTTGCGCCCATCATTCTCAAGAAAAAAAAAAAAATCAGCTTGTCCCTGCATCCGCCATATTCCACACTAACACGTTAGCATTTTAATAAAAAGTTAATTTTCTTCCTAACGAAAATTACCAGAATTTTATTATTTCTAAGAAAAATATTGTACAATCAAAATACTATCGGATCATCATGGAACTCCAATCTCACAGACAAGTTAAAGAGACAGTTCTTCCAGGCCGGATGTGTATCAGTGCGCTGATGGCGTGCACCACCTGGACCCTAAAACTAAGCGACTGACTAGAGAATAAACTAGATGGAGAGCTGCACAAGAATGCTGAGGGTATCCTGAACAAGACGTGGCGAAACCAAACCACCCTACAGAAAAAACTGACGGTCTCCTTTGCCACATATCACCTAAACCATCCGATGACAAGACACACAGACACTGCTGGAGAAGCAAGCACGAACTCATAAGTGACGTCATCCTGTGAAGCCACACACGGACACGCCAGTGTGGCCGACCAGCAAAGACGTACAATTGATCGCTCTATGCGGATACAGGTTGCCTGCAAGAGGACCTCCCGAAATGATGAGTGCATAGGACGGATGGAGAAGATGTCATGGATATCCCGCACTGAACACGCGCGAAGATGATGAATGATTGATGATAGTTGCCAAAAAAAATTATTCAGTTTTTGGATAGTCACTCCCAGATGAATTACCATAAGATCAGATTATAGCCAAAGCTGTGCCACTCCAGGCGTCGAGTTACGGAAACCAGTATCAAACCCAGAACCTTTTCATTCCCAGGCCAATATCTAACCCAAAACTGCAGCTAAACTCCCCTGATATGTGAATACTTAACCTATAAAATAGGATGACTAAAAACTTTTTTTTAATTTCATTAAAATGATAAGTAATAGTCATTCAAGTTTGGTCAGATAATTTTCACTGTAGAATCATTTTTCCTGGTTAAACGAACTTAACAGACCTAAATTCCAACATTGTATTGTCACCCCGCCATGAAGAAAAAAATACAAAAATCCGGAATTAAACTGAATTTTAATAAAATTTTTAGTGTATATAGTTAAGAATAAAAGATATAATGCACCAGTTATCTTATTTAAAACTTTTACTTTTTTCAGGTCAGTTAGCTTTGAACCAGGAATTCTTTGAGGCGTATCTCTCTCTTG
>CM042143.1:86776550-86925369 GCA_023376005.1 Doryteuthis pealeii | reverse complement strand
TTACATCATTTGATATATTATAATTAAGAGAACTATTGATAAATAGTTCAAATATGTAAAAAGTATCCAAAATAACTTGATTTAACTCTCTCACTCTTTTAAAAAAAAAATTATTTTTTTCCTTTTCTGTCTATAACCAAGTACCACTTTAAACTCCATGTTACGCAACCACAAAAAATCAACTTAACATATAAAAAAAATTAATAAACATATAATCTTTATATTTAAGAAAACAAACCTTTTAGACTTCTAATTCTCAGATTAAAACAAAAAACCATGAATAGTTTTGGTCTTTTTATCATTAAAATTAAATAATTAACTTAATCACATATAATAGTAAATTAGCGAATCTATAAATGTTATTATAACTAATATTACTCGTGAACAATAAGTAACCATGGCAACATCTCACATATTGCTGAACGACTCCCCCCCACATATATCTTTTTTTAGTATATTCTATGTAAGCCCATAAGTATTATCCTGGCATAACATATCATGGAGACTTAGACAAAATCTTGTTAGGAAATATTATTTTCTATTATGTCAGTGTCTGTATTGTAATGAAAACCTTTTTTAACTTCAACATTTACCAACTACTGCCTTTCATAATAAGGTATAACTAACTGGGAATGGAAATTCTATGATGTCTGATACCCATCAAATGTTTATGAATACCCTTTATTGAAATAATATATCACCGCATGTTTTTTTGCTTTGGCGGTATGAATAAAAAAATCCAATACACCGAGATTAGTATAGTGTTGCTAATCTCTGCTATGCCAAACAATTTACTATTTCAAAAAATGTGCACTGTAAAAATTGTTTAATGGCAAAGAGGTAAAGATCAAAGTTCCATATCCGTGAATTTTGCTAAACACACAGATTGGATTCCAGAAGGAATAATTTTACAAATTCTGCTTAGCATAATAAGAATAAAAGTAAAAAGAATAAAAGTCATGGGGGCCTAAAAGTCGGTATCCAAGCCAATTAAAGCAAGTGAAGATATAAATCCCATTTCAATAAAGCGACCAGACCAATGGAGAATTGTATTTTTTCCATCAGCTCCTTGTTTACCACGCTACCGAAAATAACCCTGTGAAATAAAAACTAAACATAAATGCCCTGAGTTGGCGAGGGCTGGATATCGAACTATGGGAAACCTTAAGAATGTTTCTAGCAAATGAAACACTAACACTAAGTACAATGAAGCAATAAATTACACATTAAAGTTGGTAAAAACAATTGTAACACTCTATAAATGATGTTTATTAAAAAAATGCAATATTTGTATATACTTTTATATTTTTGTTTTTGGAATTTCACAATAATGCTAATAACTCCTTGGAAAAAAGAAGATTTGGCATCCAAAATCCCTCACAAGCTATGGTACCAAAAACACCAGTCTTGAGGAAAGGAAAAATTCTAGATTCAAACATGTTAAACAACCACTAAGAATTTTACTTTTTGTCAAGACTTTCAGACCAACATGTAAATTTTAATTTCCAAAAAATCATAAAATAATGTTAAACGCGTATGTAGAAAGGGTGACAAGATAATTTGGATCACCCTGTATAACAGAAACACACCTGAAAGAAAAGCCAAAGTAACCAAAGAACCAAAAATGTTGGTTGTTTTTTTTTATTTAGTTTTTAAATAAAGGAATATATTTTTTTTATCTGAAAAGTATTTAGAGAATGTTTATATCATATTTGTCATATTAAGTTTTATCTAACTAGTATATAATTTTTCAAAATAACAAAAATAGGAAATATACAAATTAAAATTGCTTTTAACATCTATATGCCACCTACTTTAGCTGCTCAACGACGGCTTCCTCTCCATCACTGCACATACACTCCACAACAACCAAAAGTACAAAACTGATGGTGTATATTACAATAAAAAGGAGTAGAAAGGACATACTGATAGCAATATAAAAATAGAGAACTAATTTATAATAATAAAATAAGAATGGTTACTGAGAGTGAATAGAATAATAAGAACTTTGAAAATAAAACAAAAATCATAAAGGTAAATAACAAAATACCAAGGAATATTCCAATGGAGACACAGATATTGGGCACTTAGTGGCAATATACCGTAGATGCTATAGGATGGAACGCACCTGGTGACAGAGAGACACCAAGGACATGTAAACATAAAAACCACTTTGAGCTCATACTAATAAGCTAGAGAACATGGGCAGTTGGAGAGGTCCACCTCCAATTTAATTGGCTACCATGTCAACACCCTAGCCTCTCATCTATGATAGTCCAAACCCTATTAGATCTCAGGCAAAACTTCTCAATAAAACTTTTTTTTAAATAATAATAATGTGATAAGAAAAAAGGTGGTGGAGAAGGGTCTTAAATAGTCTTTAGGTATATGTTTAAAAAAAATCCCAAAATTCTGGACTCTAGGGAGAAATGTGGAGTATACCAAAACCTTCATCAACCATATACTAACCTTAGTCCACTAACCCGGAGTGAGTAGTACCACAACCACTATTAGGAGATGCCATCCGCAATGAGTTAAATAGAAAAGGTAACTACAACTAATAGTTCTACGTAAATATCCTACTATATAAAACATTAAACTGAATCTCACATTTTATGTCTGGTGTTTTGTATAAATGTTTTAAAATATGTTTACAATAAAAATGTTTTTAAATATATATATATAAAGAAAAATATATTCAGTATAAAGTAAAATAAAACGGAGTGCAAGAAAATAAAACATTTATTACAAAACAACGGACATAATGAGGGTTCAGTTATATATTAAATTAATGGTTAGGAATTAATACGAGACCAGTTAAGGATTACCCGCGAAAAAAATTAAGTTTAAAAGAAATGAAGTTTAAGAAAAAATAGTTAAAAAAAAAAAAAAATGAATACCCATCAAGAATGAACAACAAAAATGTCTCAGCATAAAATGAACCAATGGGTTGACATGCCATAAAACCCAACCAACCAACCAAGAAAATTTGGTACAGCCATGGAGGAAATTTGGTAGGCAAAAGAGTGAAAAAATTTATTTTATATATACACTCTGCTTTATAAAATTTTTCTTGACACTTTTCCAACGATCCAAAGAATTAACCAAAGGTTTTCTGTTGAATTCTAAGTAACTCAAACAATTTTACCTAACTTGGATATTATTTAAGAATCATTTCAGAGAATTTCTAGTTAATTTTAGTTAAATTTGTTTTAATTTTACTTGAAATTACAAGATCTTATCTCTTTTTTGTGTGTGTGGCACATTTGGCAACAAATTTAATGGCTGGAATGCACTTTTTGATAAAATAAAAAAGCTTGAAAATAAAGAAAAAGATTTAGTGAAGTTTTGCAATTACAATACACTATTGACATTGGTGAGTATATTGCACTTGGGTGTGTGTCAAAGTTTAGGTACCAGGTATGGTTAAAAGGGGGGGAGGAGCGGTCTCTTAAATAATACAGACTCACTGTGCTTCATAGATTAAAATGTTGATCAATTATAAAAGTCTTTCAAAATAAATCATTGCTCCAATACATCTGGTTATGAAAAACAATGCTATAAAGAGCAATTAAACTTATCTAAGAAAAATTTCTAAATATTTTCCTAAGAAATTTTTAGGATTAACCCTTCTGGTGTGGTGCATTTGGCAACAAAATTAATGGCTGGAATTAACTTTTGACCATAGAATAAAAAACCTTAAAAAAGAATTAGTGAAGTTTTACAAATACTACAATACACTATTGGCATCGGGGATGGGGTATAATCACACAATAATTTTTTATTCACTAATACTTCTAAAAAATGACTGTTTTACTAAATTTTAGAAGTAATAAATTTTTTTGATTTAAAAAAAATTTTTTTTTAATTTTTAGGCCAGCGAAACAAAAAAGCCCCACTTTTTAAGTGAGGGTATATTGTACAAGTTCTAATTAAAAAAAAAACCAAACTTTTAAATGGACTAAAGTTGTATTTTGCCCTCACTCATTGCGTTTATTTGAGTGATTAAGGCCAGTTTAGTTGAGTTGGTAGAGCATTCACCTAGGAATCGCAGGATTTTTAGTTTGATACCAGTTCTTACCAATTCAGTGCATAAGTAATACAGCTTGGGTAATCTGATCGGTAATGGTGAAGTGTCTGGGAGCTGATGGTAGGTGTGGCGCTTCACCTCAGCTAGCAACAACGCTAGCGAAAAGGGATAGACTCCCTTGCTGTTCAGCTGATATTGACAATAGGCAAATCTGCAGACTTATATATATAATATATATATAATATATATATATATAATATATAATAGTGTAAAAAAACAAATAGTCTGCGAGCCTGTTTTCAGTAATAATTTTTTTTTTCCATAAACAAACGAAAGCCCTGATGAAGGTCTATCTAAACAGACCGAGACACTAGAGCATAGGCATAATAAACATTATTTGTTTATGAAACTTGTGTTTTTTATATTACATACTGTTGGATTTACTTCCATTTTTTCTTCATATATATATATATATATATATATCCATAAACCAAAACGTAAATTTTTATGGTGGATCTATTTTGTACAAGCAGAAATACTTCTTCCAGGAATATATCCAGTTGTCATTTGATGAATGTAAACTGATTAATAAATTGTTCTCCCATCTTGAAATTATTTTACACGAATATGAAGAAGATTAGTTTTGTTGTTGATTTTTAATTTCCTTCATCTTTGATGCATGTCAAATTTATCATAATTTCAATCTTTTACATCCACACATTTTATCATGTTGTTTGCTATATTTTCTTGACAGACTTTAAAACTGCATATGTGGAAATTCAGTTGTTTATTTGGAGAAAAATATTTTGATTATTTATTTCCAGTGAATTAGAAATTTACTATTTTATTCAAAGTGTATGATATTAAAAAAAACATACATATATACAAATTAGTTGTTTGTATAACTTGTGATATCACTGGTAGGATTTCGTAAACAAATATGTCGAATTTAATTTCCTTTAAAAATATAAATCCTATTTATCTGGTGTTGCCTATCACTGAATGGTTATTTCATATTAGTGTCGTCACCTCAGCTAAATAATGGACCATTCCGTTTTTATTATAAGAGAAGAAAAGGGGCATGCTACACAAAAAGTAATAAGAAAGAAAGAGTAGTGGAAAGATTGAGAGAGATGTGTTGTTGTTGTTTTCAATCAAACATAATGAAAAGAAGGAAAAAGAGTGAAAGCGAGATCAAGATTATTATACTATTTACATATTGTACTATTTCGCATAGCTCTTAAGTGAACATATCAAACTTATCATACTGTGATATATAATGAAATAATTTTGTATAGATCCATTTGATTTCTTAATTTGTATTGGGGTTTCTTTTTTTTTGTTGGATTGGGTTTTGACTTTTTGGCTGAGGGTGTCTCTTTCTGGGTCCCATCTTGTGTTCTTAAATTAGGAAAAAAAAACATACATTTTTCTGTGTACACAACTTTACCCCCTCCTCCACATGCCTTTTCACCCGATAGATTGCCCCCCGCCCCGCACCTCCAGCAAAAACATGTATTGTCCAAATGGGTCTCTAGACTCAACTGAACTAAAAACTAACTCTCTTTTCCCAGCATTGCTTGATCATGTGACTCTCTAAGCCAATGAAAGGTCCCATTCCGAATGATCCTGAGGTGAATCTTTGTCAATCAAACTATATGATTTTCCACTGTTTTACAGTTATTTCAAACTACTTTACATTACATTTTACCAATGGGATAAAAGCACAGCAACACTGATGGAAGTAGGTTCCATCTTGTGTTCTTTAATCAGAAAACAACACAGACATTTTTCGGTTATTTCCTATAAGTCTAACATGATCAAAGGGGAACCACTCTTGACTGATAAATTATTTATTTTCCCATTACCCTAAACCCTAACCTTAACCCATCTTCTTTTTTCCTAGTAGATCAATAAATAAATAAATAAATTTATCAGTCAAGAGTGGTTCCCCTTTGATCATGTTAGACTTATAGGAAATAACCCATTTTTCTGTGTATACAAATTTGTTCCAGCCTGTATGCCTTTTTTGCCCAATACATTGCCCCGCCCAGATATGGATAAACATATCTTGTCCAAACTGGCTGCTAGACTCAACTGAACTAAAAACTAAGTCTACTTTCTCAGCATCACCTGGTCATGTGATCCATTAGCTGGGTGAAAACTAGAAAATACTACAACACAAAACAAGGCTAAGAATAGCCACCTGAAATGTCTGGACACCTCCTGATCTTGAGAGATTGGGAAACCCCAAACTACGTACTGGCATCGTGACAGGGAAGTACCTCGATAAGGAGCAGACACCGATGCTCTTGCGGAAATCAGCTTCAGCTATAAGGACCAATTGACAGAAGGGGTAGGCTGGATACACATCCTCATGGAAAGACAGGCCGATGATAGCTGTAAGAAGTTTGAGGTAAGGTGACTCGAGTCCTCCATTTTGAAGCAACACATGACAGATGCCATGGAAACATTTCCTACATTGAAGTCTGACCTGTGTGGCAGCGCCTGTATGTCGAGGATTTCATATGTGTGACAGGGTACATAAAAACAAGCTGGATCTGTGGGCCATCTGCGTGCTCACAACTGCTCACATCTGGACTACTTGTAGAAATAGCCTTATTCTGTCAAGAAGCGGCAATCACCATATATATATATATATATATATATATATATATATATATAACTTCAAAACTAACCACCAACTAATTGTGAATATCAGTCACAGTAAGGAGTGAGGTGAGAAAACTGAATTTACGATGTGCAGGAAGTTATCTATATATTAATACTGTTATCCCTTAATCTTCCAACTGTTGTTATCCTGCAACACCGTCTAGTTAAAAATGAGACCATCCAAATTATTCAAGATAAAATGCAAAAATGTAAGTCCTGATTATCTGGTGTCGCTTAATCGTTGAATTCTTATTTCTTATGAGTGTTGTCACTTCAGCTAAATAATGAACCATTCTGTTTTTACTATAAAGAATGGAAGCTAAGAAAAATGACATGTTACACAGAAAAAATATAAGAAAGAATAGGGTAAATAAATAGAGAGGTGTTAGAGCATGCAGATACAATAATGCTAAGCTGTTTTAAAGGATTATAAAGAAAGGGAAGAAAAAGGACATGTTACACTTAAAAAAGATAAGAAAGAGTATGGAGAGAGGGTGAGTGCATGAAAGCAATAACGCTAATCTGTTTCAATGTTATTATAAAGAAACAAAGGGAAGAAAAGGGACATGTTCCTCAGAAAAAAATATAAGAAAGAAAGAAAATGAAGTACGAGAAAAAAAAGAGAGGGTGTGCGTGCAGAAACAATAACGCTAATCTGCTCCAATTGAACATAATGAAAAGAAGGAAAGAAAGAAAGAAAAAAAAAAAGAAGAGTGAAAGAGAGTTGAATCAAGATTATTATACTTTTTACACATTGAACTATTTTGTGATAGCACTCAAGTAAACCCATCAAACGTTGTAATAATTAAATCATCATACTGTCATATATCTACAAGTCCTGCTAGTTTTTAAAAAATATTTTGCTTACCTGGGGGTGTATGGGAGGTGAGAAACATTTTGTATCAGTTTCAATTTCAGAATCTCATTTTGCATCCCATTTCCTTTGCAAATTTTGTCGCTAATTCAAGCAGATCAAGTGCTGATGCCTGGGCAGGTTCAATTGATATAGTTACCAAGCCAACCAGTTCCTTTCCCAACATTTCACAGCATATGTATGGGTTTTGTTTTTATTTTTTTTAATAAGCTTTGAGAAACTACACTCAGCACTTGCCACCAATGCTGAAAGAGCAATGATGGAAATATTAGGCACATCATCATCATCATCATCCAGGATTTTTTGTTGTTGTATGAAGCCGAGCTGTGGAGTTAAAACATACAAAACCTTCGACTCCAACTCCTTTATTTTTGCCACCTCTGACTCGGATTCCTCTTTATGTAATTAAATGATTATGGCCTACAAATCTGATAAAGCTTATGCCTATGCTCCTAACTTGAATATGCCTTTATTATTATAACTGGTTTATTTCAAAGAATAAAGATATTGTGGCTTTTATATTGTTTCTATTCATTCTTTAATATTTTCTAAATGAATTTGACAAAATCAAAGAAATTACAATAAAAATAAAAATGCTATAATGTAAGACTTATATATATAGCTATGGGTTAAATAGTAGGGCAGACTGGGCCCTTCAGCCTTGGGTAGGTAACCAGTCTGGAGAGGGATAACTCTGAATTCAAAATTACTGAGGTTGGTCGTTGATTGGGTTTGTGGCAACCATTGATGCACCAATTCTTTCCTATCGACTGTGCCAAAAAGTGTGGATGGTCCAACACAAGCCTTCACCACTATAAACAAATCCTGTGTGGGTGTTCATTGTATGTATGAACCCACATGCGTTGAAAATCGATGAGAGTCCATGATATATATATAAATTTGTAAATAAGAAATAAGTACATAACTAAAATAAAACTACTTTATAACACCAGTTGAAATATCTTTTACAGGAGACATGATGTCAATGGTGCTTGATAATATTCAAACCAACTTGATGACCCTACTACTTAACTTAGATATACATGCTCTATCAATGACCACTCTTATGAATCTAGCAAACCTACATACATATATATATAAGTAAATTTCGTCGGAGTGGCCTAAAGTCGGTACCAGCCAATCAGCGAGCGAATCTGTCCCCTTTTTACTATCACTAGACCAAGCAAATAGTTTTTAGCATCTGAGGTGCAGCACCACACCTACCATCAACTCCTTACTTTACCGCACAGATCCCTGTGCTACTCATGCGCTGAGTTGGCGAGGGCCGGTATCGAACTAGGAACCTTGTGGTTTCTAGCCGAACGCTCTACCGACTGAGCTAAGGAAGCTAAATATTGTATCATTGTAGTTAGAATCTTTCTTCAACAGATTGTATGTCTACATTTAAAACTGTATCATACTTTGAATTCTGCTTTTTATTTCATGGTGCATCTAGGAACCTTGTGGTTTCTAGCCGAACGCTCTACCGACTGAGCTAAGGAAGCTAAATATTGTATCATTGTAGTTAGAATCTTTCTTCAACAGATTGTATGTCTACATTTAAAACTGTATCATACTTTGAATTCTGCTTTTTATTTCATGGTGCATCTTTTTTTAGCTTAAAACTATTTCTTTCTCTTGTTTCTAACTTGTTCTATTGCAACTTATTCTTCTGGTCCAAAATTTAAATGTCAATGGGTGACTGAGAAAGAACATAGCATTTGTGTGAAAGGTACTGTGTTTCCCCCCAAAATAAGACCTACCTGCAAAATAAGACATAGCATGATTTTTCAAGATGATTTTAATATAAACATTTCCCTTAAAATAATACCTTGTTGAGTGGCAAACAGATAAAAGAAATAAGCATCTTTCACAATGATATCATGCGATGCAAACGCTCGTCTATGATAATGGGTGATCACAGGCAGCTATGTTGCCAATGCACTATGAGCAGGCTACCTGCAAAAGAACTTCCAGTGACTTGCAGAACAATAACATTCCAGAGGATGATGATATGATCATTTTTGAATGAATTATCATTAATGAGTTTTTGAATAAAAGAACATGTTCATGGTAAATGAATGTAGATATTTTTTTTTTTGTTGATTTTAGAAATTTCGTAATTTTCTATTTCGTAATGTTGTTTTTCAATATATGAATAATAAGACATCCCTTGAAAATAAGCCCTAGTGTTATATCTCAGAGTGAAAATTAATATAAGCCCTGCCATTACTTTTGATATATGAAGAATAAGACATCCCCCGAAAATAAGCCCTACTTTCGATATATGAAGAATAAGACATCCCCCGAAAATAAGCCCTAGTGTTATATTTTGGAGTGAAAATTGATATAAGCCCCGTCTTATTTTCAGGGAAACATGGTAGTAATTGTATGTAAAATTAGCTTGCTAACCACTACGGCGAGGTGTATTTTTTTCGGTTATTTCCTATAAGTCTAACATAACAAAAAGGGAAACCACTCTTGACTGATAAATTGTTTATTTATTTTCCGATTAAACTAACCCTAAACCCTAACCCCATCTTTTTTCCTAGTAGATCAATAAATAAATAATTTCAGTCAAGAGTGGTTCCCCTTTGTTTATGTTAGATTTATAGGAAATAACCTTATTTTTCTTGTCTTCTGCATCCCCTGAAAATAAGCCCTAGTGTTATATCTTTGAGTGAAAATGACTATAATCCCTGTCTTATTTTCATGGAAACACATAGTATAAGATGGAAGAAGAGAAATATTTCATGACTCACAAACAATCCTTTGAATCTGTAAAGTAGATATTTCAAGCTGACTAGTATTTCACTATTTCATTGTAAGTCTGATATTTTGGGCTAAGGAACATCATACCTTGATACTAATATTAAAAAGCTTTACCTAGCAACTATTCACAGCTCCTGCAACCTACCGTGAAGTTTGAATGTATTTTATGCTTACTTGATTTGTGTGTGTGTGTGTGTGAGAAAGAGAGAGTGATGGAACTCGGGCACATGTTTGCCAAGCATTCAGGGTTAAAAACAAAAACAAAAAAAAAAACAGGTCTGAAATGTATACATAACGTTGTATCCTTAAATTCAACATTGCTTCTGTTGTGTTTATATATATATATATATATATATATATATATATATATATATATATATATAAAAAGGAACAAAAGTGATAAGACAACTGGGAATATTTATTTTATACTATTTATTTTTTTTATTGTTTTCAATTAATTTTGACTGTAAATCATCATCGGGAGAAAAGTATTTAAAAAGAAAAAATATATATATAATTCGTTTTGTGTGTGTGTGTGTGTTTTTTTTAATTATTTTATTTATAAAAATGTATACAACTTAATTTAATTTGTTTTTTGTTTATTTATTTTTAAATTATTAATTTTTTAAATAGTTTTTCAAAGCATATTACATTTCTTAATTAGTTTAATTTAAAAATTTTTTTTTTTTTTTAAGAAATTTGAGAAATGATGTTAAGTGTCTTGAAAATTTTCAATTATAACCGTGCTTTAAAAAAAGAGAGAAAAAATTATGTGAAGCTTTAGATAATCAAATAGCTTATTTATTGCACAGTTATTTGCTTAGCTTAGATATAGCATAAGGATAGAAGTATGGGGTGCCCAGTGAGAATCAAACTCGTAAATAATAATCTGCTAATCTAGGTTGCTTACCCTTTTACTACATGAGATACCCATGGGATTGACTAAACTTAGGTCAGTTGTGGCACAAGGCCAGAAGTATGGGGTGTCTAGTGAGAATTGAACTTGCTATTAATAGTCTGCTAATTTAGGTTGCTAACTGGTACAGTAAGTGAAGTACACAGTAGTCATTGACTAAGTTTAGTTTAATTGTGGCACAAGGCCAGAAGTATGGGGCGCCCAGTGAGAATCAAACTCACTAACAATAATCTGCTAATTTAGCTTGCTTACCCTTTCACTACATGAGATGCCAACTTAGCTCAGTTATGGCACAAGGCCAGAAGTATGGGGCGCCCAGTGAGAATCAAACTCACTAACAATAATCTGCTAATCTAGCTTGCTTACCCTTTCACTACATGTGATACCCAATAGTTATTTACTTAGCTTAGCTGTACCACAGGGGCAGAAATATAAGGCACCCAGTAAGAATCAAACTCGCTAACACTAGTATGCTAATCTAGCGTACTAACCATTACAGCTCATGAGGTGGATGTATTTATTTACTAAGCTTAGCTTAGATGTGGCATAGGGCCAGAAGTATGGGGCTTCCAGTGAGATTGAACTCGCTATCAATGGTCTGCTAATCTAACTTGCTAACCATTACACCTCCTAAAGTGGATGTAGTTATTTACTAAACTTAGTTGTGGCCCAGGGCCAGCAGTATGGGGCTTCCAGTGAGAATTGAACTTGCTATCAATGGTCTGCTAATCTAACTTGATATATCAAGCTGACTTGTATTTCACTATTTCATTGTAAGCCTAATATTTTGGGCTAAGGAACATCATACCTTGATACTAATATTAAACCTCATGACACCTCATAAAGTGAATGTAGTTATTTACTAAACTTAGCTGTGGCACAAGGCCAGAAGTATGGGGGCTTCCAGTGAGAATCGAACTTGCTATCAATGGTCTGCTAATCTAACTTGCTAACCATTACACCTCCTAAAGTGAATGTAGTTATTTACTAAGCTTATATGTGGCATAGGGCCAGAAGTATAAGGCGCCCAGTGAGAATCAAACTCACTAACAATGGTCTACTAATCTAGCTCTTGAACCATTGATTACACCATGTTATGTACTATAATAAATTAGGTGCCTGTTGTCATCTACTGATGGTTAGCATTGTTTACCTTTCCTGTTTTGTATATTGAAGATCCCATTAAAAATTGAGTCGTTTTTCCAACCAAGATTCTTGTTTATCATCAATTTCCAACAAATGAAAATAAATGAGAATCTGTTTTAAGATGTCAACATTAAAAAGAAGAGAGAGAAAGAGAAAAAAAATCATTTTAGTGAGGAATGAATGCACCTATTCATTCCTTGAAATATCTCATTAACTTGGTTTGTTGCCATGGACAACAAGATAACTCATCTTACCATAATATGTTATTTTATTTTCAACATGGCAGCATCTCCATCCTTATGCAAACAAAGCAAAATTTGTTTATTTACATTTATCTGACAACTACTTAATGTTTCACGCAATTTCCTATCTTACGTGTAGATCTGCATTTTAAAGATATATCATCATTATAAATCATCATCATCATTCATCATTATCAAGTTGTGCCAACAACATGGATCCCCAAGATTCTTCCTCACTGCCAAGTGGCCCTACAGCTAGCCCTTTTATGAGGTGCTGCTTCCAGGATTTGTTTAAGATCGTTTGCAGTCCAGGTGGTGTATCCATACAGTAGCACTGACATGGTTACAGCTTGGAAAAATTCTTGCTTTGTTTTATCAGCAAGATTAGATTTACATTTGCTTATCATATTTGTGAATTAAAAACTAGTTAATGTTTGTGCAATTTTTTTCATCTAATGTGTAAATCTGCAATTTAAAGATATATCATCATCATCATCATAAATCATCATCATCATCAAATTGTGCCAACAACATAGATCCCCAAGATTCTTCCTCACTGCCAAGTGGCCCTACAGCTAGCCCTTTTGTGAGGTGCTGCTTCCAGGATTTGTTCAAGACTGTTTGCAGTCTAGGTGGTGTATCTATACAGTAGCACTGACATGGTTTCGGCTTGGAAAAATTCTTGCTTTGTCTTATCAGCAAGATTGAATTTACAATTGTCTTATTATATTTGTGATATGACAACTAGTTAATGTTTGATATATGACAACTAGTTAATATTTGTACGACTTTTTCTATCTTATGTGTAGATCTGCATTTTAAAGATATATCATCATCACCATCCTCATCAAGTCTTGCTGACAGCATGGATCTCCATGTCTTCTCCTCGCTGTCACATGACTGTACAGCTGTCATTTTGTGGTGAGCTGCTTTCAAAATTTGTTCAGCCCTGCTGGCTGGGGCTTTAGAATACACAGGATGCACCTTTGCAGAGGGGTAAAACTTTTCCCCTCTATGGAACCACCTGTTGGCTGTAGGTTGCGACCCTGATGCTTAAGAATTGAACCCTGTTGACTGAGCTGTCCATGACATGCAACACTCCACTTCAGTCCTTACTTAAACTAGACAGGCAGTTGGAGAGGCCCCGTCTGATCAATCGGTTGGTTTCGTCAAGCCCTAGCACCTATATGATTGTCCAAACCCCATTGCCCTTATATCAAGCCCCAAACGTTTTTTGAAAGCTTTCATGGGGGTGTTGTCTTGATAAGTGGCTAACACGCTGCTTTAAAGCCAATGGTAACAATCGCACCTTAAACATATTGTACTCTATAACAAATAAATACAGCTCTTATATCCGTAATCAAGCACTTTATTTTCAATTCTCCAATACAAGAAAAAACTACTCATATGTTTCACAGTAGCGTAGACATGGAGCCAACGGCGCCTACTTACTGACAGTTTCTCTCTTATGTTGTCTTCAGACCAAGAAACTGTCAGTAACCAGGCGTTGACTCCATGTCCACATTATTTAGATACAAATGCTCTATCAATTATGAGTAAACCAAACCAAATGAAGTTAATGAAAATTATTTATACCAATTTGAAGATAATTAAGAATTTGAAAAATAGAAACTTTTATCAAAAGGACTTGTTTTCAGCATTAAATGACCCAAAAAGGGTTGATATGCCATAAAACAAACAACCCAAACAAGATTTAATACATATTCTTTTATATATTTTAGTTAATTGATTTGTAGGAAAATAAAACTTTTAAACATGCAACAAAGATTTTCTACTTTCATGTTTTTTTTGTTTATTATCATTTTTTATTTTCATTTATTTTCTGGCATAAGAGTTAGGTCTTTAAGAAAAAAAAAATTTATCAAGAACCTGGTTAAAAAAAAAATGTGTTATCTTAATTTTGGATGATCGTGTAAACTAACGCAGTGTTTTGATGTTTTCAGTTTTATCTTGGTTAATGAATTCATCCAACATTCAGATTTTTTTTTCTTTCTTTTAAATCATTTTTATTTTGTCTTCCATTTTTACTTGGTAATCTGTTTTTAATTGGAAGAAATGATGTGGATTAACAAAACAAATAATAAAAAAAATAATAAAAAAGTCTACGTGAAAGGTGAAAATTAGTGCCATGCTGACATGCAAGCCATTCTCATAGTTCATAATTTAATCTTAATTCTAAACAGTTTTAGATTACAAAGAAAGAGGGGACGGGATGAGATCCCTGTGGTGTGGCTAATGTGCTGGACTGTGACATTTTAGTAAGAGAGTTCAAACCCCAGTTGCGCTATTATGTTCATTTTTCAAACTAATACCCTTGGGAAAGGTATAAACCCCCTTATCCCCCACCTATGGGTTAAATAGTACCATTAATATTCTTCTACAAGGGTAGCTTTGGCTTTAAATAACCCATGAAGGTTGATAAACAAAGAAACCAAAGAAAGATGATAGCATTTGTGTGAAAGTTACAATATTATCTCGAACAGGATAAAAATTTTATGAAATAACTCTTTGAACAATATGTCTTGTTTTTGAATGATTGTTTTTAATGGCATGTCAACCTTTCTAGGGTTATTTTATGCCTAGAGCAATTGCAATCCTTGTACATTTATATTTACATTTGTGGTTGAAAATAGAGGAAAATGCGGATAAAACAACACATTAACTAAATTCAAATGATATTTCGCCCTCTCATCTTCTGTCCGACCCAAAATCACCTTTTCAGCATAAAAGTTGACTGTAGAGCCCATTTTGTCTTCAGAATAAATTTGACAAAGCTTTGTAAAATACCGAGGCGAAATATCATTTGAATTTAGTTGTTTTATCCACATTTTCCTCTATTTTCAACCATATTTTGTTGGATTTACTCAATCCTCTACTCCTCACTTACATTTGTGTAATTGTTTCTTAAAAGTTTTATCAAATACAACTAATTCTTAAACTTTTACTCTATAGATGGAACCCTAACAGGTACTACCAGTTAGAATGGGGTTAGGAGAAATGGCAATGTAAGCATAGAGCTGGAGACTCACTATCAGTTGTAGTTTAGTGTTATACCCTAGCGCACTCCTTTTTTGGCGGGGAGGGATTTGCAGGAGACATAGTCAGCATATTCTAAGACCCGCTGACAGGATAACCTGTTGTTGAGTTGCATTTCACATAGTGTTAATACCCTTGGGAAAGGTATAAATCTAACTATTCTCCCTCCAGCTATGGGTAAAATTGTAGGGTAGAATAGGCTCTTTAAACTTGGTGTGGCAACTGGTCTACAAGAAGGAAAACTGAAACTCTGCTTAAAAATTGACCTTGTGTCACATCCGGCTCGTGTAGATGGTTTTGTAAATACATACTATACACTTAGCCTGATATTTGGGGCTGAGCACTAGTTTACTATATAGGATAAACCTGATATTATTTGTTATTAAGGTGTATCAAATATACTACTAATAAAAGGCTTATAGTGGTAGCCATTTATTCTTTTAATGGATAACTTTACGCAAAGATACCTGTGCCCTGGGGTGAAGTTTTAATGTGTTTTGTATTCAATTAAAAACAAATAAAAAATCAGTTTTAGATTTTGTGAACTCAAGTAGGGTATCTGCTAGCCAAGGAAGTTATAGTCAAAGATGTTGTTAGTAGGGTTTTTATTTATTTTTAATAATTAAAAAAAAAAAAAAATCTGCAAGTTCTTAAGGCAACATTAAGTCTGTAATATGATGTTATGAATAAATATTGGCATATTATGTTAATCTTGATCATCGAGTTCTCATTGCTCTTGTATGACAGTTGACTTGTGTGTGGGGTGTGTGTGTGTGGGGAGGGTGCTGTATCTGTTATCGCCATGGCAACGGTATTTCTACTGAAACTGCTCATGTTCAGTTGTCATTAATGCCTTTGAGGAATGCATGAATCCACGTTTCCCTGTATTCTTTTCCATTGCCAAAATATCTTGACAAAATTTCTCAATGGTATTTGGAAATGACTAATTACTTTGTTGTTTAATGGGTTATTTAACGCAAAAGTAAATCTTTTTTCTCAAGCAATCCTAGAGTATAGTCCACCCTTGAGTATAATACGCAGGAGATTTTTAGGGGGCTGTACCTCTGAAAAATATGTGTCTGAATAAACATTGATGGACAGCAAATAGACTCGGACATTGCTTAGAAAATATTTTTCATTTTTAACCTCATATATTGTACGCACTTTGACCTTTAAATTTTGGGGAAAAAGTGCAGATTATACTCAATGATTTACGGTATTACTATTTAATAATAAATCCTTTGCAAGCAATTTTGATTTCATACATAGTTGTAATATCAGAACTATCACTACTAGTTATACTATGTGCTAGTTTCTTATGGGTAGCATACAAAGTAACTTTCTTTGACTAATAAAAATAAATAGTTAAAGAAACGGACTCTTTTTAGATTTTACTACTTATTGTCTTGAATTTGACTGGTTTATATGCTTCTTAGTAATAATACTTAGTCTGTGTTTGAATACTGCTAGGTCATTTGGTTAGACTATAGTTTGACTGAATGGCCTTCTTGTAGTGTGGGGGTAGGGTGGTGTGGGTAATCTACACTGATTTGTTCTGGAAGTTCTGTGTTCACCGTGTCTAAATGTTGCACTTTTTATTATTCTGTTGCTTAGGTGAAGGAGAGAAGCTTGATGCAAATTGGTCCTCTGCTTAAGTTGTGATTGTGCATAGTTTGAATGTTAAAACTTTCAATAATATACTTTTATAGTCTGGATGTTACAGTGTGTGTATATATATATATATATATATATATATATATATATAACATTTTTTTTTGTGATGAAACAAAGAAAATACAGTGCTCAATCACAAATTGTGAGAGCTAATATTTATTTAATTTGCTGAGTTTTTATAGATCAATGTTTATTATAAACAGCTACCCAGGTTTCTTGCTAGGGCGCAATTATCATGGTGTTTATTGAAGATCTTTTCTTCAGAAAAGATCTTCAATAAACACCATGGGATCTGATTCAACAACCTGATGATTGCGCCCTAGCAAGAAACCTGGGTAGCTGTTTATAATAAACATTGATCTATAAAAACTCAGCAAATTAATTATTAATTATATATAATATATATATATATATATAATAAATATAAAAGTCATCCACAGACACAGTGTTTCGACGTTTCACGTCTCTTCAGTGTGGCTGCCCAATTTGTTAACCACTCAGCCATTTGACAGCTGCTGAAAAAGGGTGGAGTTTAAACTATTAAATACATACATTTGTTTATATATTTTATGATCACCAGAAAGATCCAGTCTGTAAACAGATGATCATTGCCTTATGCTGGTAGTGAAAGCTAATTTAAGTCGCCCCTAGAGAACTCTACCAGCATATAATAAGTTATCCACAGACACTGTGTTTCGAAGTTTCACGTCTCTTCAGTGTGGCTAGACACAGCAACTACCTCTGACCAGGAGCGAAACCTGACTGACTTTTCGTGCGCTGATTCGTTAACCTCTAGGCCATTGGACAGCTATATATATATATATATATATATATACACACACACACACCAACCTATCCACATGAGCAGGATGTGACACAAGGTCAATTTCTTAAGCAAAGTTTAACAGGTTTGAATTCAGTTTTCCTTCTTCTAGACTGGTTGCCTAAATAAAATTAAAGAGCCCAGTCTACCCTACTATTTACACATAGTTGGATGGAGAATAGCTGGATGCATACCTTTTCCCAAGGGTATTTCCAAACAACTTTGTCCAGGATTTGAACTCTGGTTGACGAGTCCATTTCCTACGACTAACCATTATACCACGCACCTCCTGGATGTAGACGAGTTTAAAAGCTCGGTAAAGGTAACCAATGCAGGTATCATTGGGGAATTTTGGTAAATAGGTCAAAACCTGGAATGATAACTGCATTGGAACAAATAAGGATGCGTCGGACTAGGAACCACAAGGTACTGGGTTCGATACCAGCCCTCACCAACTCAGCGTATGAGTAGCACAAGGATCTGTGCGGTAAAGTGAGGAGCTGATGGTAGGTGTGGCGCTCCACCCCTGACACAAAAACAATCTCCTTGGTCTAGCGCTAGTGAAAAGGGGATAGACTCCCTCGCTGTCTGGCTTATACCGAGGTTAGGCCGCACCAACGACTTTACTTAGCATCATACCCAGGACACCCTTTTTTTGGTGGGATTCTTATCCCTCTATACTCGTTGTCTTCTAAACTCTGGTGATAGGGCAGTTTTTCATTTAAGTAGTATTTTTGCTTTCTTTAAAATAAGGCATATATTTTTAAAAAAATTGCTTCTCTTCAATGTTAGAAACAAACGAAAAATAGGCCAATTTTGACAGTTAACAAACAATATGCTGTCAAGTGTTTGATGTTAGTTAAAAGTAAATGTTTCCTAATTCCATCCAACAACTAAAAGAAAATGTTTTAGGATATCCAATAACAGGAAACAAAATTTTAACAAAGTCAATTCTTAGAATAACAGCAATTTGGTGAAGATTAAATCAAATAAGTCTTATTTCTAAAGTACATATTACCCATGATCCTCTTGGTCCAACAATGGTTTGCAATTGCAGGATTAATGTAATGGATACATTTGTAAGGAAATGGGATCCTGGATGAGGCTGTTTGCATTTCATTTTGTGCTAATGCCACCTGTGAAAGGCATGAATCCATTTGTTCTCCATAATTCCAGACTGAATTCTTTAGCCAACCAGTCTATGAGAAGGAAAACTCTGAATTCAAACACTTTACTCTGTTTAAAAATTGACATGAAGTCAATGGCGTTTGGTTACTGACAATTTCTAGCCTATGCGATTCTCAAGCTAAGTAGATATACACGCTCTATTCAAGATATTGAATACTATTTACTTATTAGTAAATAGTGCTCAATATTAATATTTTTACTTAAAAATATAGCATACCATATTATCCATATTAATACTTTTACTTGTAAGTATAGCACACCATTGTATATAATATATATATATATTTATTTATTTTTGGTTATGAGGATCATCACCAGCAGCATCATCAGAAATGAGCAAAAACATGGTTATTACTGAAGGTGTTGCTGAGAATACAGGGGTTTATATATATATATATATATATATATATATATATATAATGAGGAAAAAATGAGTAAAGAAAAGAAATGTAGATGGATAAAAATGAATTTTATCAATATCACTTTTAATCGATATCACTTACACATGTGTTTCGGTCCGTTTATCAAAATGTATATGGATTTACGCTATTATTATTATTAAAATAATCAGATGATGTTGAAATGATGATAATGATAATAATAGGAAAAATGTAAAAATATTCCGTACACAGAGAGATTTTTTTACATTTTTCCTATTATTATTATTATTATCATCATTTCAACATCATCTGATTATTTTAATAATAATAATAGCGTAAATACATATACATTTTGATAAACAGACCGAAACACATGTGTAAGTGATATTGATAAAATTCATTTTTATCCATCTACATTTCTTTTCTTTACTTTACTCATTTTTTCCTCATATTGTTGGATTCAATTCCCTTTCCATTCTTACATATATATATACATACACACCAACCCCTCCGCACAAGCAGGATGCGACACAAGGTCAATTTCTTAAGCGGAGTTCAACAGGTTTGAATTCAGAGTTTTCCTTCTGTTAGACCAGTTGCCTAACCAAGGTTAAAGAGCCCAGTCTTCCCTACTATTTACTCATAGCTGGAGGGAGAGTAGAATTCATACCTTTCCCAAGGGTATTAGTGCTAAATGAAATGCAATTACCATGTCCAGGATTTGAACTCTGCGCGACGATTCCATTTCCCACGACTTTAACCATTACCCCACACACTTCCAAATATCTATAATGTTGAAAGGATAAATAAATAAAGGAAAGAAAATGTTGTATGGATAAAAATGGTTTAATGGTTTCATTAAACCATTTTTATCCATTCAACATTTTTTTTCCTTTATTTATTTATCCTTTCAACATATTGTCAGATTCATTTCCATTTTTCAACTTATATATATATATATATAAAAAAGTAAAGAAATAACAAAAGACTTAGAGATTGAGCATTATAGTCTATTTCAACGAGCTTAGACAAACTAAGACTAAGCTCCCTGAAATAGACTATAATGCTCAATCTCTAAGTCTTTTGTTATTTCTTTACTTATATATTTGCTCTGTGACTTTAACATTAAGAGCACACATTGAGCTCTCAAACTGCGACAGTTTTTTAAATAAAACTATTGTGTCGTAAGGAAGATTTCTTCTCTGGACTTTTGGATTATATATATATATATATATATATATATATATATATATATATATATATATGTCCTCAAAAAATGAGAATATACAATGAGTATCTCAACAGGCCAAGAAGGGATAGTTGTCAATTTCAATTATGTAAGGAAGCAACATGGAGAGATACAGAATGGAGAGGTTACTATCAAGTCAGTACAATAAAATACATCAAATTGAAAATGTCAGACTTGATTACACAAGTTTAATCATACTTGAGATAATACAAAGGAAAATATAAAAAATGTTTCCTTGTGTCACATCCTACCCATGGTTGGGTAAGTACATACATGTTTTTCAGTGTTGTATGTTCATAGATGTATGCAACCATGTAAAACTTACATATATCAACTCTGTGCAGACACTGGGTGCTTTCTAGAGGACTTGCCAAGAGTGATGGCTGATAGGGATGGATAGTGTGAAAGAGTCAAGAGAAACATTGTGAATTCTTTCCAGTGTGAAATGAGAAAACAAACTATTTGTTAGAATTATTTGTATTAGGTGAATAAATAAAACTTTGAATTTGTGTAATGTTAGGGCTCTCCTGTTGGAATGGAGTGATGATGTGTCATATAGAAATAATTATCATAAACTTATGTTCTGTGCTATGTGGAGAGGCTTGAATCTAGTTGCTGGGCCAATGCTGAATTGGCTGACAATAACTATTTGTTAGAATTATTTGTGCTAGCAGGACCTGTGGATATACCACAGTATGATAATTTCATTATTATAACTTTGATATGTTTACTATTGCCACATAGTTCAATTTGTAAAAAGTATAATAATCTTGATTTAACTCTCTCTTCAATTATTAACTTGCCTTTTAAAGGAGATGCATAATTAAGAACTGAGTATATAATATTTTTATACTCTGTGAAAATTTACTCTTACACTATATATATATATATATATATATATATATATATATATATATATATATATATATATATAGGTACACGGTAATAACCTACTCGAGTTTCACGTATTGAGCACTTTATATTTGTTATATCACTGTCTTATTGTGAAATTTGAATCAACTAACCATTGTAACCATTTTCACCAGTAGGTCACGTTTTACAAATACCATATATATATATATATATATATATAATATTATATATATACACTCACAAATTACATTTTATATATGTGCATTTCTTGAGCAGTTCAAATATAATTCTCTACTGCAACTACCTTTTTTAAACCAATTCCAACAGTTTGTGTACTTACTAGAGTGAAGATGGACACAGCTAAGTAACCTCCCTTGTCCTGCTAAATCATATGAACTAAATAGGATTAATTGAATTGATATATTTTATTCATAGTTTATACTCATATAGCTTATGATTTTCTATTTAGTTAAAGTTTCTGTATTAATTAGAAAAGGAGATGGGTGCTGTCAAGATATGTCTGTGCTTAGAATAAATTGCCAGTATCCCCAGCAGAATGTGAAGACGCCTCCCACCAAAAAAAAGGGGTGTTCTTGGCATGATCTTAACAGCATCTAGTGGTGAGGTTTCAGATCTGGTGAGTGTGGACTATCTGTTCATTGCCATTACTCCTTGGCACACTTTGACCTGTAGTGGTAGTACCTGTTAGGGTTCCATCTATGGGTCAAATAGATCTGTTTGAAAATTATTTGGAATACCTGGTATCATATAAGAATGTACAATAAACTTAAGAAACTCCAAAAAATGGGCTTACAGTCAAGTCATAGTGAAAATACTGGTTCCCACTAAATCACTGAAGTTAAGCAGTTCATTACTTTGGTGGGTGACCATTTAAGCAACAGCAGGTACTGTAAGATATAGAATATCAAAATGACTTGATTCGGCATTAAATGACCCAAAAGGGTTGATATGCTGTAAAACAAAAACAAACAAAAAATATAAATGTCCAGTGTATGCAATTCCCTGACATAGGCATAAGATAATCCCAGACAATATGGCATGCCATTAAAATCATGCCAACCGCATAGAGTACTTCAACTATTAAATCATTTATACATTTAAAGATACAATAAATGATTTATTATATCTTTACTGAAGTGTTACCCTCATGCATGCAAGTTGCGATTTTATATATCTGTATAAAAGTTTTTTTCTTTCTTTCTTTAAAATTTGGCTTAAGAGTAATTCCATGTCAAATTATCCAGGCCATGTCACCCACCCTTTCAATTTTTCTGTAATTTTGTCCACACATGGATTATGATAAAGTTAGACAATCCCCCCAAATTTGAGCTTCCAATTCCAAAAATTGGAGGAGTTATGTTGATTTTATTTATTTATTTATTTTTTTTAGCTCTCCAAATTTGAGGGGGTTGCAAAAAAAGGCAACATTTTGTAACCTATTTTTGTCTGTAAAATGAGTTCTAGAGCTTCCCTACTCCTAGAAATTGGTTTATAAAAGGAAAAATGTCTTAAAGTCAACCAATTTTTTAGTTATTGATTATTTCTGATTTTTTCCAAGCAAGATCATTATCCTGATGTGGCACTGCATCTATGACAAAAATTTTTCTATTATTATATATTGAACATTATTTGTACCAAAAAAATAGTTTGATATTTGCTCAGAACTGAAGCTCAAAATTAACATAGCCCACACCTGGAAAAAATTTCAGAAAAATTGAAGGGGGTGGGTGACAATTTTACTTTTTTCTGGATGATATGACATGGAATTATTCTTAAACAAATAAATGCCTTGATTTTATCACTGATATTAGCAGTTTTATTTTCATTTTGTTCCTGTCTTCAACCATGTTTCAAAGAAAGTAATAATATTGAATAATTATTTACTGACATCTCACCATATCAGTTGAAAACAAGGATCATTATAGTAGGGAACCACACACAAACCGAAGCTCATGTGTAGGTTGTGTTTAAAAATTGTGTGAATCCCCTAGACATTCCTCTTTGGAGGCACCTCAGGCTCTGGGCAATAAACCAAACCCTGCCCTTTTTAAATGAGGGGGGGGGGGCAAGTAAGTAATACTATTGAGTATTGACATGTGTAGTCAGAAAGATAAATACTATTGATAACTAACAAGCAACCATTAGCTAAAAAGTTAAGATGGTATGTGAATAAAAAGAGAAGTTTGCAAAGGAGCTTCCTAACTGTTGTATTTCCTTTTTTTTCTTTTTTTTTTTTCTTTTCTTTTCAATTTCATTCTACCTTTTCCTTCCTGTCTGTAAATTTAATGTAAGGGTATTTGCCTGCTCATCCCACTTATGAGGGCTGGACACAAGGTCTCATTTTTACGTGGGCACATAAAAATTGCAATGATCAGGGGAGCATGGCCCCCTTGGATCGATGCTATTAATTGTACTTCACCGGTCCAGAGGCCGAAGCACACTGGACCCCCAGCCGAGGCCGGGTATAGAAGGTAAGGGTCAAAGCATAGAATCTGGAACAGATACTACACTTTAATCCCCGCCGACATCAGGTATCACAATCTGGTTGTCTAAATGAGAATTGTGCTATCTGATTTTGTCTGCTTCAGCTATTGTATCATCTTTTAAACTTGGGACTTCTCATCTTTGTGTCTGTTGCTGTTTTTAGTAACGAACACAAGACTTGATGTTATTTTTTTAGACGTCTTTATTCAACCCAAGTAAGAACATGTGTGGAGAAATGTATCTTCTAAACTTCCCTGTTGGGCCTTCTCATCTTTGTGTCTGTTGCTGTTTTTAGTAATGAACACAAGACTCTTTTTTTAATTTAAAAATTTATTTATTTATTTTTTGATGTCTTTATTCAACCCAAGTAAGAACAACATGTGTGGAGAAATGTATCTTCTAAATTTCGCTGTTAGGTCTTCTCATCTTTGTGTCTGTTGCTGTTTTTAATAACAAACACAAGACTTGATGTTTTTTTAAATTTTTAATTTAAAAAAAATTTTTTTAGACGTCTTTATTCAACCCAAGTAAGAACAACATGTGTGGAGAAATGTATCTTCTAAACTTCCTTCTTGGAATTTTTTGGGACTTCTCATCTTTGTGCCTGTTGCTGATTTTAGTTATAAATGCAAGACTTGATATTGTTTTTTTTTTTTTATTCAACCTAAATAAGAACAACATGCATGGAGAAAAGGCCGACGAATGGCAAATGCTATTTGCATCTGTTCCATTCAGTCTCCCTGCCAAAACTGGTTTTCTAATTATCTTGTTCTCACGCTTGGTTCTGGCCAATCAGAGACCAACTACAAAGTTAGTAAAAGGTTAAGTCCTGTCAATTACTTATATTTTTTCTTTGATTTAGAATTACCATTGTTTTTAATTTCTACACTACTGTACATAATTTATAGTCTACCCATCACAGTGAGATGAACTGAATGACCTTAAGTTCCTTACTGATTGAAGAAATTGACCTTTTCTCATTGCCAATTTAATTTTTTTCCCTTCCTTCATTTTAGGATTCTTAAAATATGGAATTTTCTTCATTTTATGATAATTTTTCAACAAACTGATTTTGTAATCTGGTTCAAGGCCTCAGTTTGGGAAGTACACATTTACTAACACCTCTGCACAAGCAGGATGTGACACAGGGTGTGCAATGACAATTTCATGTGAATACGGTGTCCAATGACAATTTTTCATTTTAGAAATTTAGAGATTGTGAGTGCAACCTTTTACAGTTTTTGTTCTTTGATAATTTTTATTTTTACTGAATCTTTTAAAAATGTATTTTTGAAGAAGGTTAAATTTAGTTACAAAATTCTAAAACGTCAGTAAGTATTTCATATGTGAATTTTTTTTCCCCTCTGAATTTTGTAGTCCAAAGTTAAGGGAGTGTGTTATACATAAATAAGTATGGTATTTTTTTAATATATAGTTTACTGTGTTGACACTATCTTTTTACTTTGTATTACTTAAAGTAGGATTAAACTTGTATAATTAAGTGTGACATTTTCAATTTAATGTATTTTATTGTAGTGACTTGACTATACCCTTCCCCAGCTCTCTCTCCATGTTGCTTCCATACATAATTGAAATTGACAACTCTCATCTTGCCCTGTTGACATAGTCATTGTATATTCTCATTTTTTAGAGTATATATATATATATGTATATATATATATATATATATATATATATATATATATATGTGCTATATTTACAAGTAAAAGTATTAATATTGAGCACTATTTACTTGTAAGTAAATAGTGCTCAATATCTTGGACAGAGCATGTATATCTACTTGGTTTGAGAATTTTTTTTTTTAAATAGAGGTAAAATAATTAGTTATACAACCCAAAATTCTAGAAAATAATTTGATTTTCAAATTAAAAAAAAATTTTTTTAGGTAAAATAATTAGATAACCTATATTATTAAAACAAAAAAAAATTATAAAAGTGAAATCAATATGTAGGGGGGTGATAAGATTTCAGATCACCCTGTAGATTAATATACTTATTTATTAAGCTTAGCTTAGATGTGGCACAAGTCCAAATTATGGGGCGCCCAGTGAGGAATCGAACTCACTAACAATGGTCTTTGAATCAAGCTTGCTAATCATTAAACCACATGAGGTGCCCCCTGTAGATTAATATAGTGGGAGCTGAAAGTCTTGCCACCCCTACAGATATATTTAAAAAAAAATTTTTTTAGAGGTAAAATGATCACATAACTTATATTTTATTATTAAAACAAAAGATAATGAAAGTTAAAACAATATGTAGGGGTGACAAGATTTTCAGACCACCCAGTACACATTTGTTGACATAAAAACATGTTTGTTTTTGAAACTGAGAATTGTATCAATGTTTATATATGTTCTTTCTTTGTGGCTTATGAAGGCTTTCAGTTTTCTATAACTCTGTTTGGTTTTGTTATCTTAGGTAATCATTGCTGTATGTTTTTTTACTCTTTAACAGGTTAAGAGGGTCAACACATTTGAAATGTAACTTTTTTTTCCTTAATGTTCAAATAGGTTTTCTATGTAAGCTTATTTAAGCAGACTTGACAGAAACATTTAAAATTCTGTTTAAAAGTCTGGCAACGTGATTATTCTGTCAATTTTACTGACAACACTTTAACGGATTCTGGCGATTGTGTTGGAACCTTGAACTTAACGTCTTGCATGTGTCCGGGGGGGGGTCTTTTTTTTATTATCTTGGTTTTTCTTTGAGATGACAAGTGTTAATCCTGCTTGTTGTTTGTCCATGTTTAATCTGTATTAGAAATGCATTTGTTGTCGACTTGTGCATTAATGACACCTGTTAAAAAAAAAAAAAAAAAAAAAAAAAAAAAATCAGAAGCTTTTTTTGCACAGCAGAATATTTGCTGGCATAAGGTAATGATGTATCAAAGAACTGCCAACAGTTAGGAATTACTCTCTTTGACTATTGTGGAAAATCCAGTTATAAAACCTCCAGTACCTAGCAACTATACCTCATTCCAAGGAAAAGGTAGGGGAGAAACCCCAAAATCAAATCTGGAGCTGAAGTTCCTAAGTTGGTGTGATGCTGAACCCAGCGCTATCCAGTAACTCCTATGACACTATCGTTGCTATACTGCATTGTTTTTTTTTTTTCCCTTTCCTTTGGAACACAACAGCAGTGTGGAGAGGGGGGACCTGCTGCTTCGGTGACAGCTCATCCTCCATATCAACCTTCTCAGGCTAGGTAATTCTACTTGTTTTTGGATACTATGCCATCATCTCTAGTGGACAGATGGATGCCAATGATATATATAATCTCAAAATGTTAATTTTTTTTTCTTCTGGAATTGAGCATATTCAGGCTGATTTGTTTCTATGAAGATTGGCTAATTATCATAGTGACCATTTTGTGATTTAGATAAGATTACTATTTGTACTTATTTACCTACTGAAGATGTGAGGTACCAATCATTATGTGATGAAACAACAATGTATGCTAAAATTGTAAATTACTTTATTTGACTGTGTTTTCTGCTGAAATATAAAGTACATTTCTGGATTGAAAATTCTGCTGTTGTGAGGCTGTGATTTTTTATTAAAGAAAGAATGGGTGTGTGTGTGTGTGCATACTTTGGGTTGGTAGGGGGGGATCTATATTCCACCCATTCAAATATTTGAATAGGTGGGGGAGGGAGATTCTATATTCCACCCATTCAAATATTTTTGGGAAAAAAAAAAAACAAAAATTGAAGAGTGCAAATTAAGCTGTTGTCAATGGATACGAATATGTAATTTCCTTTTATAAATGGAAATGGTTTATATTATTTTGTAAATTGATGAATTGCACAAACAAAACATGAATAAAGAATTCGATTATTATACCAATCTGGATCAATGGAATTTTCAGTGGTTATCTATATATCAATACACTTGTTATCATCTTGCAACACCCTCTGGTTAAAAATCAGATCATCCAAGATGAAATTCAAAAAATGTAAATCCTGTTTGTATGGTGTTGCTTATTCACAGAATTCATATTTCTTATGAATGTTATCACCTCAGCTAAATAATGGACCATTCCATTTTTATTATGAAGAAAGGGAAGAAAAATGAGATGCTACACACAAAAAAATATAAGGAAGAAAGATTAGGAAAAAGATAGAAATGCATGGAAGCGATAATGCTAATCTCTTTCAATCGAACCTGATAAAAAGGAGAGAAAGAAAAAAAAGAATGAAAGGGAGTTAAATCAAGATTATTATACTTTTTACATATTGAACTATTAAGCAATAGCTCTTAAGTAAACCTATCAAATGTTGTAATAATTAGATTATCATACTGTGGTATATCCTCAGGTTTTGCTTGTTTGTTTGTTTTAATTTAAGTTAAGCAGCGATGAGCCTGTTCAGTACTTAATTGGGTGACCACTTAAGCACAAGCAGGTACTGTAAACAACACGAGTCCTTTGTTAATCAAACTCACTTGTTGGATACCCCATATTTGCGACCTTGTCACTTCCTCCCTGTGGTAAACGGGTTTAATAGATACTTAATTTTGCAGTGAGTTTGATGAGTGCACCGTCCTTGTAACTTGTGCCTTAGAGATTTAATTCCTGTTGTTAAAGAGCTGCGCGTTGGACTCTATCTTATTCATATCTTTTGTACCTAAAGGGCAATAAATCTATATTAACCTTTCTTCTGGATTTCAATGTTATTTAATAACTCAGACACAACACTTGGAAAATTATTATTCAAAGTCTTAGTTTTTGTGACTTTGCCTATAAAAAGAATCTTTGATATAATCTTAGTAGTATATATCCCCCCACCACCATCACGAGCAGGATGTGACACAAGGTCAATTTCTTAAGCAGAGATTAACAGGTTTGAATGAAATTTTCCTTCTTCTAGACTGGTTACCTAGTCATGGTTAAAGAACCCAGTCTGCCCTGCTATTTGCCCATAGCTAGAGGGAGAGTAGTTGGATTCATACCTTTCCCAAGGGTATCAGCATATGCAATGCAAAACTGCTTCGTTCAGGATTTAAATTGGGTTAGTGTGTCCATTTCCTGCGACTCTAACCATTATAATCTTAGTAGTATGTAATTGGAAATGAATCCGACAATATGAGGAAGAATGAATAAAGAATAGAATGGATAATAAAAGAAGAATTTAATCAATATCACTTACACATGTGTTTTGTCAGTTCATCTGTGTGAAAATATTTCGCACACAAAGATTCGACCTTCATCAGAGTGAAATTTTATTTTGAATAAAATAAAATTTCACTTTGAAGGTCGAATCTTCTCTGTGTGCGAAATATTTTCACACAGATGAACTGACCGAAACACATGTGTTAGTGATATTGATTAAATTCTTTTATTATCCATTCTATTCTTTCTTTTCTTTATTCATTCTTCCTCTTAGTAGTATATATATTTACCTATAACTGGAAAGAGTATACTTAGCTCCATACCTGGGCATGTCCCATCGTGGTGTAATGACTAGCAAGCAAGTCTTGCAGATCCATTACTAATGAATTGCGAGTTCTATCCTCGCTGGATATCCACTTGCAACCTTGTGTCACATCCTCCCTGTGGCAAAGGGGGTCTAATAAATACCTAGTTTTGCAGTGAGTCTGATGGGTGCAGTATTCTTAGTTTAACTAAAGAAATATATAATTAACTTGAATTGCTGCATGAAATTATCAGCACTTTGGTTTTTTTAAAGCTCTCTGTTCATGTGAATAAATGTGTGACCGTTTTTTAAAAAAAAACTTAAGCATCTTGTGGAGGTAGTGTGTCTGCTTGTTATTTTTTTTTTATGGCTACTGATGACGACGATGATGATGATGATGATCTATATGCAATTTACTCATTGGGGTCCTTGTCATAGCTTCCTCCCCTTGAAAAGAGGAAACAGAACCTTGTGTGTGCGGAAATTCTGGTCAGTAAATAAAATTAGCTACTACTTTGTATATATTTATCTCTACACTAGCCATTTCTGTTTAGTTTGTGGATTCATGTTCGGGCTGAAATACTTAAGAAACGAAAGAAGCATATAAGAAAATATGAAGGTATTTTTAAAAAGAATTTTAAAAATTTCTTTTAATGCATTCTGATTTTAAATTGAAAATTTAAGTTTTCAATTTTTTGTTTAGTTGTTTGGTTTAGTTTGTTAGACGATTCTATTTTTGCTTATTTGCTTTTTTTTTTTTCAATAACAAAAACCAAAACATTTCTATTTTTCTGATCATATCCTGTTGTCTTACGTTTGCTTGTCTGAAACGAGGCGATTAAGTAACAGACCATTTTGCATTTGTATTACACACTATAAAATGTTTCATATAATGTGTAATGTTCAGTGTAAGAAACTTATTTGTTTATTTTGTATTGTTTGGATTTTTTGGACTATAGTCCTTATCATTATTGTTTTATACACAATGTTTCAGTCGATGTACCTTCCAGCCTTCTTCAGGTGTTTTTTGTCGAACACTGGAATCTTTTCTTCAAACTCTGGAGCCTTCATGTTATAATCGGGGGCCTTCATGGATCCAGAAAGATAGACTGTTCTCATTCCGTTAACCATGACTGGGTACATGTGTTAAGCTATGTTAAAAATCCAAATAATACAAATTATCAAGGTTAATCTAAAAAAGATTCAGACAAATATTATTTGTTTAGCTATTTTTTCCCCCTTTGTTTGTACATTTTTATGCATTTTCCCAACCTCTCCACATAAGCAGTATGCAATGCAAGGTTAATTTTTATGCAGAGAATAACCATTACACCACCAGTACCTCCAATAGAAGAAGTGTTATACTAGTGATGACAAGAATGCAAACCGCCTCATCCAAGATTTGAACTCTACTCACGTATCCATTTCCTACAACAATAACCATCACACCAAAGCACCTTCCAAAATTTGTACATTTTTAAAGCTAAGCTACTTTTTTTTTTAGCAAAGGCCAGGTGAATTTAGGAAGATTGATGTGTCAATCTTGACTGTTTGCCTAGAAAATCAGCATTTGGAATCCTGGTTTTTACCTGGGATTGAACACTTACCTAAGGTACTTGTAGGAAAGAGACCAAAAGATAGGTTATACTGAATTTTTTAAAGTTGGAGGTGCATAGTGTAATGGTTAGTCATAGGAAATCCTGGATGAGGCTATTTGCATTTCACATTGCACTAATACCCTTGGCAAAGGTATGATCCAACTACTCTCTCTCTCTCTCTCTCTCAGCTATGGGTAAATAGTAAGGCAGACTGGCCTCTTTAACATTGGCTAGGCTTTCCTAGGAGAAGGAAAACTCTGAATCCAAACCTGTTAAACTCCGCTTAAGAAATTGACTTTGTGTCGCATCCTGCTCATGAAGAGGGGTTGGTAAATATATATACTGATATTTTTTCTTCCATAGAATACATAATAGAGGATATGCTTTTTGGATGGTACTGGTGTGCCATCGTAGAGTAATGGTTAGCAAGCTAGTCTTGCAGATCCATTACTACTGAATAGCAAGTTTGTTCCTCACTGGATACACCATACTTGTGACTTACTGTCACTTCCTACCTGTTGTGAATAGGTTGGGTAAATACTAACCTTTTTTACGTGCTAACATTTCTGCCTTTAAATATTTTTTAAGAAAAATTAAAGGATAGAAAATTGTTGTCTATGATTCTACTTTGATTTTTGGGAATTTACTATCTGCTCTCAGTTATAGATATTTATAATATTGATATTATTACTAGCAGGACCTGTGGATATTCCACAGTATGATAATTTTTACTTTCAAGCAATTTCAAAATAGTTCAATATGTATAAAATATACTAATCTTCATTTAACTTGTTCATTTTTTTCTTCTTACTTTCCTTTTTTTCTTAATTTCATTATGTTTGATTGAAAAGATTAGTGTTATCATTTTCACCCTCCCTCTCTATCTTTACCTGACTCTCTGTTTCTCTCATATTTTTCTGTGTAGCATGTCCTTTTTCTCCCCTTTCTTTCTGTATAATAAAATCAGAATGGTCCATTATTTAGCTGAGGTGGCCATTATTTAGCTGAGTGAAACACTTTTAAGAAATAAAATTCAGCAGATACGCAACACCAGATAGAGAATTTACATTTTTGCTTTCATCTTGGATGATTTGGATGGTCTAATCTCTAACCAGAGGGTATTGTAAGATGATAATGGTTGTGCTTTTAAGGAACAAGAGTATTGATGTATTCATTTTCATAGATTATATTTGACCAGCAGATGTTATAAAACCACATACAATATTTGACCATAAAAAAAAAAACTGAACCTTTTTAATATTGACACAATTTTAATGAAATTTCAATGGCTTAGACACACATAGGAAGTGATTATTTCCCTTGATTATTGTTATTAAAGTTCCCTTACTTGTAGCAAAAGTCATAATTTTCTAAAAAAGAAAGTTCTCAGGAATACCAAAACATGATCCATTGCTAAATATTAACCCATTTACTTTTTGTGGTGGGGTTGGGGTTCTGCTTTGTTTTGCTTAAACTTAATGTTTTTTTTTCTTTTTCTTTTTTAGGTAAGTCAAGACAAATCCAGTCAACTCAACTGGTAATACATTTTCTTGTTTATTCTCTTATAAATTAACTAATATTTCTGTATATTCCAGGTTAGAAACATAGTAGTAATAACCCAAAGCCAAACTTTTGTAGACTTTATTTTTCTGATGCAGGTATCATTGGGGAATGAGAAAAGTTCCGGTAAATGGGCCAGACTTTGGCCATTTACCAAATCCTTTTTTGTTCCTCAATGATACTTGCATCGGAAAAATAAAGTCTAAAAAGTTTGGCTTTAGGTTGCCCTTACTGCCTTTTAACCCAGACTATAGATGATTTTTATATGAATAATTTTGATATTTCGACAGTTGTCCTCATCTTTATTGTGTATAAACACAACATTCAGGCCACAGTTACTATCCAAGCTCTGTTCAGATGTTTTTTTTAAATTACCTTAAAATAAGTTATCTTCAGACAATTTTCCAAGAATTTAAACGTGGTTTCGGAGTACAAATCGTTACCACTTACTCAGGATGCTCCAAGCAGCGTAAATGCCACCAGACTTATTGAACAGAAATGCGATTAGATATAGAGAAATAGAATTGAAGAAGTTACTTATTCATAAAAACGTTGTGTTTATACATACCACAATAAAGATGAGGACAACAGTCTGAAATATCAAAATTATTCATATCAAGCCTCATCTCATAAATACATATAAGTATTTTTATATTAGTTAAAATACTTCATGTTCATTTTTCGGAGAAATTTCTGAAAAATATATTTATATGTAAATTTTCAATTTGTCAATACTTTGGTTAGGATTTATTTTTACTTTTGTTTATTTTTCTTCCTCTTAACAAATTAGCTACTTTTTTCTTAAATTTTAAATTTCTTTATTTTAAAATTAAAAAAAAAATTCTGTTTTAAACAATAATATATTCAAATAAATTTAAAAAAAAATTCTGTTTTAATATTTTAAAATTTCTGTTTGTCAATATTTGGGTTAGGATTTATTTTTATATTAAACTTTAGTTTATTTTTCCTCCAAACAAATTAGTCACTTTTTTTATTTTTATTTTTATTTCAAAATTTAAAAAAAAATTCTGTTTTCCCATCTTTTGGTTCTAGTAGTAGAGAAGAGTCTGTTGGAGATATATCTGTAGATTGTTATTGCCCCTAACTTAAGTCTTCTTTTTTTTTTTCATTCTTGGAAAAACAAATGTTGTCATATGTGCTATGAATAAATCTACTTAGCTTCACTAAATAACAAATTTTTGCAATATTTTCAAAATGTATTTGCTCATGTAAGTATTTCAATGCAATCAGCTTAAAGTTTAAAATGTTGCAATAAAAAGGAAAATATAATAATAATAATAATGATAGTTCCAGCAGATCATAGGGTGAAGATGAAGGAAAACGACAAGATAGACAAATACCTGTACCTTGAAAAAGCTGTGGAATATGAGGGTGAAAGTGATACCAATTTTTGTGTATGTGCTGTTCTCGTATGTGTTTATGTGTATGTGTGTGTTGGATTTTAAAAGGTTAGAATGAAACTGTAGCTTTTAGAAAAAATACACACACAAATACATATGGGCATGGCACACACACACACACACACACACATACCAAACATGCACACACACACACACACACACACACACACACACTACTAAGGCCTGCCTAATAATAAAACAAAAAAAGGATAATCCAAACCTGGAATAAGACATTGTTGGACACGCACGCACGCGCGCACACACACACACACACACACACACACACACACAGAATTTGGAAGATATCCCCCCAAGCATAAGAACAGAATGGACAATTGCTAGCAACAAGCTAACAGCTCCAGACTTTCAGAAATCTTCTGACGAAGAGATCTTTATCTCGAAATATTAACAAACGACATCATAGTTACTTCATTTTTCTTTACACTTGCATTGTGATAGCCTTCAAAACCAACCACCAAACCTATATATATATATATATATATATATATATATATATATATATATATATATATATGAACATTGACGGTTGAAGTAAACGGGTCGAGGTCTATTGTACAAAGTGGAAGTAGACTATTATTATTATAATTCATAATTTGATGTTGTTTCTAAAGTCGTGGCATGCAAATAATACAGACTATTTTTCAACCTGCACATCTGTTTGTGGAGATGCATTTGATACCTGTCTACACCTGGTAGGTAAGGTGGGGGTTTAAAAAAAGAAAGAAAAAAGACAAATTTCATTTTTTAAAAAATTTTATTTTATTTTATTTCTTTTCAATGAAGTATTCAATTGTTTTATTGCTGGAAGTATCACATTTTTGTCTCAGGATGCATAAATAAAATTTTCAAAAATCTGTTTGTTTTATAATCAAGAAGAGCTTAAAAATAGCTTAAAGCATTTGTGTTTCTAAAAAATTCTCTTCACCCCATTCAGTATAGAAATTTCCTAGGAAAATGTTATTTTTGATTTGGTGATTGGTTTTGAAGGTTATCACAGTGCAAGTGTATAGATAAATGAGGTAACTATGATGTTGTTCATTTACCTTTGTTTTATTTTCTTATTTTGGGATGAAAAAATCCCTTCGCCATATTATCAATATTAATAAATTATATGTAGATATTATTATTGATATTGATAATATGGGTGCTATATTTATAGATAAACAGTGCTCAATATCACTGATAGAATATTTATATCTAATCTAAGGTAGCATGGACATGGAGTCAATGGCGCCTGTCAGTAACCAGTAACTGTTGACTCCAACACTGCCTTTTATATATTTATATATAATATATATATATGAGAAGTAAATACACAAGCGATGTGTTTATGATATGGCTTTTTTTAGCCGACAATTTTTGGGAGAATATGTGCTTAATTGAAGTCGTACCTAATTTTGAAAGTTAATTAATTAATAATTAATTAATTAGGTAGGAATACCTATTCAAATGTAAGGCTAAACAAATCGAGAAAAATCAATCTCTGTATGTACATTTCGGCCTATTAGGCCTCATCAGCTGAGCTATAGATAGGAAGACCGCCTTGTGCGTGATATCGAACCCTGACCATATATATATATATATATATATATATATATATATATAAAAGTGTGTGTGTGTGTGCTTTGGTTAGTCTGGCATAAAAACCTCAGTTTACTTACAGTTCCTACTATTTCTTAGTGGTTACCCATTCAAATACTGAGCAGGCTAATCATTGCTTCACTTTGTATAATCTGATAAGACCCACTGTGCCTACAGTATGATTTTAACCATCTGACTATTCAGGATTTAGTACTGACTGAAATGTGAGCTTTTTAAAATAAAACTCTTTTCGTGCTACTAAAAATAGACCTCAAACGGCATTTAAGATAAGTCTCATAGAATTAAACAAACGAGCAGAAAATGACTTGTCGTTTCCAAGATAGTTTTAGTTTTCAACTCTAAATGTATTCATTGTTGCTAGGTTGGCCAAGAAGTTGTTCAACCTTTTTTTTTTTTTTTTTTAAATTTTCTTTTTTTTTTTTTGTTACTTGTTTTTTCTTTGGTTTGCATTCTTGTCTGTATTGTTTGGCTTTGTTCCCACCAGCAAGCCCAGCAAGTTGTTTTGATCTGTGTGATTAAGACAAGAGCTTTCGTCGGTCTACTACAAAAGGATTCTTTTATATGCAGCATTGCCAGCTATTATATCTGTTATGTCATTATCCAAGATACGAAGAGAAAGGACTGTCCCTCATTATTTGTGATCGTTATTGTCGTAAAGACCGATCACTTCTGTTTGTTAGAGAATTTGTTTCAGTGATATTTGAGAATTAGAAAATTGAATGAACATTTATTTTTAGATCAACAATTGTTAGTGATTAATTTTGACTTGTACTAGGGTGAGTCAAAAGTTTTGCAATGTTTTGGTATGTGCTAGTTTGCGGTAAGTATATCATGTGACCAAAGCAATTCAAATTGTGAAAGGTACTCGCTGTATTGATAATGATATGAGTGATTTGGATAATTTTCCTCTACTAATATCATTTATGATATATATATATATATATATATATGGACTCTCTCGTCGATTTTCGACGCATGAGGGTTCATACATACAATGAACACCCACACAGTGATTTGTTTATAGTGGTGAAGGCTTGTGTTGGACCATCCACACTTTTTGGCACAGTCGATAGGAAAGAATTGGTGCATCAAGGGTTGCCACAAACCCAATCAACGACTGACCTCAGGAATTTTTGAATTCAGAGTTATCCCTCTCCTAGACCGGTTATCTACCCAAGGATGAAGGGCCCAGTCTGCCTTACTATTTAACCCATAGCTGGAGGGAGAATATATGGATTCATACCTTTCCCAAGGGTATTAGCGCTATGTGAAATGCCAACAGCTTCGTCTAGAATTGAACTCGAATTGACGATTCCATTTTCCACGACTCTAACCACTAGCCCACGCGCCTCCATATATATATATAAAGTAAAGTTGTCGGGTTAGCCTAAAGTCGGTATCAACCAGACAGCGAGGGAGTCTATCCCCTTTTCACTAGCACTAGACCAAGGAGATTGTTTTTGGCGTCAGAGGCGGAGTATAGAACCTGATGGGTCAAGAAGTTTTGCTCGTATTGCATAAATAATTGTTCATATTTAACCCAACCCTTCCACTATGTACAGGATGTGACACAAGGCCAATTTTTAAGTAGAGTAAAGCTGGTCTGAATTCAGTTTTCCTTTTCCTAGACAGGTTGCCTAACAAAGTCCAACTGCTCCTCATCGTGGCAAGGCCATGTAAACTTGGTAGTGTCAGAACCATAACGTTGGGAACATAAGTTTCTGGTAGGGTCACACAAGGCAGTCAGGTTTGGCACCTAGTGGTATTAGGGCCACAACCTGGTCAAAAGAGGCTCTGGTGAAAATCCAAAGTGTGTCTCCATCATTGTCAGGAATCAACGGTTTTTAGTGTACTTGTCACTGCATCTCTGGAAAATCTATGGCAAATAAAAGCATCTCTTTCTACTGACCGGAATATGCATGCAGGGTTTGAGGACCACTTGTGAATTTCCTATTCCCATGTTACTCCCTCCATGAATTTACCACATGTGATTTCATTGGATGGAACTGACCCAAGGTGTTGCTTATCTGCCGAAATTCTTATTTCTTATGAATGTTATCACCTCAGCTAAATAATTTACCATTTCGTTTTTATTATTAAAAAAAGGGAGGAAAAAGGATATGCTACACAGAAAATAAGAAAAGAAAGAGTAGGGGAAAAGATAGAGAGGGGGTGAGCACACAGAAGTGATAATGCTAATCTGTTTTAATTGAATATAATGAAAAAAATACAGAAACTGGATGGAGAAAGATAGATTCATGCCTTTGCTCAAGGGCATTAGTGCAAAGTGAAATATAAACAGCTTTGTTTGGGAATTGAACTCTGGTTGCTGGTTTTATTTTCTCTGGTGATAGCCATTACGCTAAGAGCACAAAAATAATTGTTACCAAAAATATAGTTACACTTTTCCTTGTGTGAAGAAATCAGCTGTAATGGCTAAAAGTATTGTTGTTGCAGGTGAGAATATTTAATGAGAATATACTTCTTTTTAAAAAAAAAAAAAATCTTTTGTCCAAATCTGGCTTTGTCCAACAGAAACATTTGCTCAACCATTAAATATCAAATTACATAATTGAGCTGAGAGATAGAATATGTATTTACAGGTTAGGCACAAGGCCCTATTAATGTAGGACCACTCACGAACCGAAGCTCATAGGCAGGTGCAAAAAATACATTGATTCCGTCAGCATTCCCCCTCAAGGATGGGTGCCTTAGGCACCAGGCAATAAACCCAACCCTGCCCCTTTAAATCGAGGAGGCTGGAGGGATGAAGCCCCCCCCCCCACAATTCTAAAATTTAAATGAAGTTGAGCAGCAGGATGTACATGGTACAATGGTCAATGTCTTAGGAAATACAAAACTGAACAATCTATATTGTACTAGCTTTGGCGGCATGTATGTATGTATGTATATTTTTTATATATATGATCAGAAAAAATTTTCTTGTGAAAATGACTTAAGGTCAAAACTAACTTAAAAGAAATATTGCTGTTTATCTAATCACTTTTTGTTCATCCCTGTACAAGAGTATGATGTAACACAAGGTCAATTTTTGAAGTGGAGTTTAACTGGTCTGAATTCAAAGATTTCCTTTTTAGATTGGTTGCCTAACCAAGATTTAATATACCAGTCTTCCTATTATTTACCCATATCTGGAAAGAGAATATATAATCCTGTTAAAAGATTTAAATAAGGTGTTTTTTTTTTGTTTTTTTTAAAAAAAAGAAAAATATGAAATTGACTTGTAATCAAGCTTTGGAACAAAATGGTGTTAATCTTATTTAAAAATTTTGGCAACCGACAGAAGAAAACAAACCTCAAAAATTGGATTCATACCTTTCCCAAGAGCATTAGCAGTCTTTATAGAGGCAAATTTTTAAGGCTTGGAAGTTTGACTTAAATATAATTGTTTTTACTTTTTTTTTTTTTCTTCAAATGAAAAGTTTTATGGAAAAAATTGCAATTTGAAAAGATTGAAGAAAAATTTTCACTCTGCCCTTATTAAATTTTGATCACTTATAAGCCCCCCCCCCTCCATAAAAAAAGACGTGTCCTGGCTATGACCATCCGATGGTGAAGTTCCTATTTTGGAGCTTTGGGGTGTGGAGTACCCCTTCATTAGCATTATTCCTCGGTCCACCTTGACCCTGAGTGGTAGTACATGTTAGGGTTCTATCTATGGGTTAAATAGAAAATAATGGGTTTGAAAAAAACGTTTTAAAAAATTTGGTTTATCAAATAAGATTTTGAATACCTATCAAGAATGAATGAAATAAAACAAAACGTCTTTGGCATAAAATAACTCAACACTGGTTGACATGCCATACCCCCCCCCCCCCCAAAAAAAAAAAAAAAAAAAAAAAATGTTGGTTTCTGTAGGAACCATTTCACAGGATTGTTGACTTACTTTTTTCCTTTTTAAGAAGTGATTTTTATTTTTAGTTTGCTTTATGTGTAAACAATTTAAAAAAAAAAAAAAAAACAAAAAAAAAAAAACTTTGTTCTGAAGTACGTGTTAAATTGAACCTGAAGTTCTTAAGTAGAAATGTTCAGGCTCAATTTAACATCTACTTTAGAACAAAGTTTTTACAATAAGGTCGACAAGAGGAGGAGGTGGTGTGATTTAATTGTTACGCAGTATAAACTGAATGATGAACTCACTTCTTAGTACAGTTGGCCATTACAGGAATTGATTCTAAGTAAATTCATTGAATGGAAAATTTATCACAGGTAAATTCATTGTATCAGATTAATTGCTCTTATTATATAGGGTTTCCCTAACCCTAACCATTTAACTCTTATTTTTAGTGATGCTGAATGTCCACACCCCCATCTCACCAGACAAGCTGAGGCATGCCTTGGTGGAGGTGGGGGTGGGGCTGTCAGTTTAGTCACTGACAACCTGACCATGGAACAGGTAATTGGTTGGGTTTTAGGGTATGTCAACCCATTGGGTCATTTTATGCTGAAGATGTTTTGTTTTATTCATTCTTGATGGGTACTTAATTTTTTGTTTGTTTTTAAAACAATTCTTTTTTAAACACCTTTTTTTATTTTTAAATTTCTTTAAGAACTCATTTTATTTTGTTTAACCCATAGATGGGCCTCAAACAGGTACTACCACTCCAGGGCAGAGTGGATCTGGGAATAATGGTGATGAAGGAGTACTCCATGTTCCCCAGAGCTCCAGAATTGGAACTTCACCATCAGATAGTTTAAAATCATACCCAAGACATGGAACAGGTAGTACTAGTTTACATGGTACTAGTAGCAAGTAAAAAAGAAAAAATTAATTTTTTATTTTTATTTAATTGAAATAGATCACAAAGTAGGCCTGAGCCTATTCTATTAGTAACCAGGTTTGAATTCAGAGTTTTTCTTCTCTTAGACTGGTTGCCTAACCATCGTTAAAGAGCCCAGTCTGCCCTACTATTTACCCATAGCTGGAGGGAGAATAGTTGTATTCATACCTTTCCCAAGGGTATTAGCACTGTGAACTGTGGCTTTGTCTAGGGATTGAACTCAGGTCAACGAGTCCATTTCCTGCGACTCTAACTAGTACACTACCGTGTTTCCTTGTTTTGTCCGTAGTTTCCCTTATTTTTGGACACTACACCATCATATCTAATAGATGGATACCAATGAACTATTTAGTTCTATTCTTTAAAGCAACAATTAAATTCTGAATTTAGCCACAAATAATTTACCTGTGATAAATATAGCACATTGGTATCGTTATGAATTTGCCAGAAATGACAACATTGCTCTCCATGATCCAGCCTGTTGGCTGGGCCTGATTACACAGACTGCACCTAGGTAGGGGGCAAGAACAGTACAATGGGGCCAACCTGTTGGCTGTGGGTGGTGAGTTGTGAGGCTTAAGGACCCTTTTTATCATATATGTGCTAGAAGGCGGTGGCTAAGGGTCTTAGTGCTCTAGGTATGACATTAAACTCTATCTGATGGTGAAGTCCCAGCTCTGGGGAGTAGTGTGGAATACCCCTTCATCACCATTACTCCCAGGTCCATTCTAGCACGGACTTGTATTACTTGTTAGGGTCCAATGTATGAATTAAATAGAAAAAAAAATGTATTTAAAAAGAAAAATTGAGTTTAAAAAAAAAATTTTTTTTGAATACCTAAAATAACTAAAAGAGTACGTCTTTGACACAAAGGTCAATCTGCAACCAACCAGGATTTGTTCAAAATAGTTATGTAGTTCCCATCTAGTTTTTCATCCTAGTGTTTTGTTAGTCTGACTGGTGCCACCATATAGTAGTACTGACACTGCTACAGTTTAGAAGAATTTCTATTTTATTATTTAAAAAAAAAAAATTTTTGTTGTTAGATTTGGTCTTCTGGCGGGATTAAGAGACCAGTTTGTATCTCAAATTCCCAGAAATTTTATGAGTCTCATTTTCTAGAACAGATTCTGGTTTGTGTATATATTATTTGGTAGTATGTTCAAAATTTAATCTCTTGCACAATTCACTGTGGATCATTTTTCCCACCCAGCTGTGTCTAGTCTTGTACCCCCTCTGTGCTAGTTTGCTGCATTTGCTTATGTGATTATATGTCCGTATGGTTTTTAACCTGTTAATAGTAGTCCATGCCTTATTCTACAAGTTTATGAAATACCTTGTACTGTTAAATACTTACTCATAGAATGTAGGATTTTTGCTCACACCAGAAACCGTTTTTTAATACAAATGATATGAAAGATCTATTTGAAAAAGACAACATAGATAACATTCTGTCCATTTTGAGGGAAATAAAAATATACCAAAAATACAAACATCAACTTGATCAATACCATACAAAAACAATTCCTCGACATGATTCCCAATGATGCTAACGTATTGTTAAAACCGTTAACTACAAAAGAGTAAATACAGATATACAACATATATTATTTCCTTACCTGTTGGCATGAAATGACCCCACATGGGTTGATATGCTGTTAAAAACCAACCAACCAACCAACCAACCAACCTGCAGTATTTTAATACAATTGCACTAAAAAAACCAAAAAAAACCAACTTTCTTACAATGTGCCATTTTAGATGGCTCTGACCAAGATGGATGATGAGCAGTCCATGACATGCAACACTCCACTTAGACCCTTACTTAGGCTAGACAGACGGTTGGAGAGGCTCCCTCTGATCAATCGGACACTTGTTGGCCATCGTCAACACCTGTGATGCTTAAGGACAAATTCCTGGTGGTTGAGCAGTCCATGATATGCAACACTCCACTTTGGACATTAAGCTAGATGGGCAGTCTGAAAAGCCTCCTCCAATCAATGAGCTGGTCATGTCAAGCCCTAGCATCTATATGATTGTCCCAACCCTATTGCTCTTATGGCAATCCCCAACCCTTTTTATCATATATGTGCTAGAAGGCGGTGGCTGAGGGTTTTCATGTCCTGGGTATGACGTTAAACTCTATCTGATGGTGAGGTTCCAGTTCTGGAAGTTTGGGGAATGTGGAGCATCACAATTGCTCCCTGGTCCACTCTGATCTGGATTGGTAGTACCTGTTAGAGTCCCATCTATGGGTTAATAGAAAAATGTGTTTATAAAAAAAAAAAAATTGAGTATCCATCAAGAATGACTTATTTCAAAACTTTATCGGCATTAAATAACCCAATGAGGTTGATATGCCGTAAAATAAACCAAGCCAAACCAACCTAATCTACTTATCAATGCTATGACTTTGTCATCCGTGTTATGATAACTTGAAATATTCCAATTGGTTTAATAGTGATAATGTTTTAACAATTCTCACAGATCTATGACTAAAATCACGAGAGGAAAGTCGTGCCCCTATCCCCTCACACACATACATTCTATTTTATTGTTATTGTGAAAGAGTCTTAATTTATCTGAATATTTCAGATGAAGTATTGTCTTAATAAATGAATGAATGACTAAAGATTTTCATAATAATAATGAACTTATTTCAAAACTTGTCAGCATTAAATGACCCATCGAGATTGATATGCCATAAAACAAAACCAGAAAAAAACCCCAAAAAACAAAAAAAACAACCAACCAACCAACCAACCAACCAACCAAGTTGTATTTTAATACAATTGCACTAAAAAAAAAAAAAATCCAAAAAACCCTTCCCTACAACGTGCTATTTAGATGGCTCTGACCAAGATGGATGATATATTAGAAAAAAAAAAAAAAATAAAAATCAAGCTAATTGTTCAGATAAGCAAGCTGTTTGTATTTTGGTTGGCCTGTGTGATATGAGTAAAACAGGAAATGCTAGATCAGCAGACAAGCAACAGTGAGAGGAAGTGCAAATCATCGTTTGATAAGAAGAAAATTAATCTATTGAAATGTAATTATTATTATAAAAATAGTAAATTGTAATTATGTTAATTGGAGAAAGATGTCAGTGTTTTGCTAATCTCTATTGTAAAAGATATAACAATTGAACTATGAACCCATTGAGTTGCTATTATAATAGCAATCTATTATGATCATGATACTTTCTTATTTAGGAGGGAATAAATGAAACTGAGTATTTAATAGTTATCTCCATTGTGAATTTAGTTTTTTTTTGGCTTTTTGGTAAATAGCGGATTGGTGCATCCTGGCCTCCTGCCCTTAAAAAAACGTTAAGCGGTGCCTGCTCAAAATCTGACCCATGCTAGTTTTGAACTCAGTTGTTTTGAATTAAAATAAAATGAAAATACCGAAAGAAAAAAAAAAATATAAAAAAAAGGTTTCTCTAAATTTTTGAGATGAGGCTTGATGATTAGTATTATTTGTATTATTCAGACTGTCCTCATCGGCCGAAATGTTGTACAGATAACAATGAAGATGAGGACAATAGTCCAAATAATACTAAAAAAACAAGATATTTCAAAGGGGGTAAAATATTTATATTTACTTGTCGATAAAAAAAACAAAACTGGGGGTGGGTGTAAAATATCACTTTCTTATCGCATTAACTTGTTGATTTTAACGACTTCAAACCACTAAAAAAAGTTATTTGCCGATAAAAATGCCTTCAAACCACTTTTAAAAATATCTTAATGAAGCGGGAGGTAAAATATTTACATTTACTTCCCGAGAAAAGACAAGGGTTAGATATAGCTTTCATATTGCATTAACTTTTCGGGGAAAAATGCCTTCAAAAAGCTAAGGAGTTCAAAACAAGCATGGGTTAGATTTTGAGAAGGCACTGCTTAGTGTTTTTAGGGCAGGAGGCCAGGACTCACAAATGCGATATGCACCAGTTTTTTTTTGTTTAATGACATATCAAACTTTGTGTGTTGTTTAATGCCAAAGCCTTTCTTGTAGACTAACAGTTGTGAAAACTGATTAATTTTGATTTTTTTTTTTTAGTCTGTTGTTCTCGCATTTATTGTGGTATGTATAAACACATTTCAGCCGCTATATCTAGCGTTTCATAATTTGATTTTTTAAAAATTAAAAAAATTTTTTTAATGATAATTATAAACTTTTGATGAATTTTTCTGGGTATTTTTTTTATTTTCTTGCATTCTTCAAACTGTATCTTCAAGCTATATCTAGCGTTTCATAATTTGATTTTTTTTAAATTTGTTAAATTTTTTTAATGATAATTATAAACTTTTGATGACTTTTTCTGGGCCTTTTTTAATTTTCTTGCATTGTTCAAACTGTTTGAAAAAGCATCTTTTATGTGTCATAAGTTCTGTCTGATTTTGTTGGCAACACAAAACAGGTTGATTCTCTCTATATACAATTATCCACAACGTCTGAATTAAAAGGTTTGCTTTCCTTAACCATCATATTATTCAAACCTAATTTCTGTCTGAATTTCTCAGATGAGGAATTATCCTTTTTTTTTTTTCTTTTTCTTCCATTTATCATATCCACAGATTTATTCCAACTTCTCCTCGTCTTATCTGTTCACAAGAAAAGAGACCAGATGGATTTAATGGCTGAAATGTTGTGACTATAACAACCAAGAAGAAGTGGCCAAAAGAACAGCTTGCAATGAATTAGGTGTATAATTACATGTGCATATGTGACTGAAGAGGAGGCATGTCTCTTCTTAATAGAGGGAGTGGAAAGAAAGAGAGAGAGAGAGAGAGATGATTTGTTTCTTGCACACTAAATGGCTATCTACTTAGTGTGACTCTTGTTGTGCTTCACTCAGTCGGTTGTTGTTGTTATTTAGTCTTAACAGAATTGCAAGATCTTTGTTTCAGGAAACAATGTCACAGGAAATTGGCCTTTCTTTTCCTTTTATCATTCATCTGTGAATCTGACCTTTTTTTGATTTCACTAATCATTCTTCTTTTTTTCTTTCTTCTTTCTTGCTCTCCCTTAGTCTTTCTTTTCCTTTTCTTTCCTTTTCCTTTTCTTTTTCCTTTTCTTTTCTTTTCCTTTCTTTTCCTTTTCCTTTTCTTTTCCTTTTCTTTTCTTTTTCTTTTCTTTTCCTTTTCCTTTTCTTTTTTTTTCTTTTCTTTTCTTTTCTTTTTTTTCTTTTTCTTTTTCTTTTTCTTTTTCTTTTCTTTCTTTTCTTTTCCTTTTCTTTTCCTTTTCTTTCCTTTTCTTTTTCTTCTTTCCTTTTCTTTTTCTTTTCTTTTCCTTTTCTTCTTTTCCTTTTTTCTTAATTGGACTATTTAAACAATATTTCATCTTCCACATCTTTATATAACATTCTATTTATTAGGTTGATGCAAAAGTTTGAGCACCATGTTAGCAAAATCTTAGAATCATCTTTGAAATTTACTCAGCATTTTTTTGTACAATCAGTTTTGCTGTATTGTGTACAAGTGTTAAGTAAAAAATTTGAAAGATTTATAGTGGGGAGTCCCACTATTAGTCTTCCGAATTTTTGTGGTGTAGTTGCAAAAATGCTGAACTGTAATATCTGTAATAAGCCAGGTCAAACTCTAGTTATGCTATTACATTCACTTTCAGACAAATGCCCTTGGGAAAAGTATGAACCTCCTCATCCCCCAACTATAGGTTAAATAGTACTACTACTATTCTTCTACAAGAATGGCTTTAGCATTAGATAACCCACAAAGGTTGATATGCCATTAAACAAAGAAAGCGAACTAAAGATTTATATTAAAAAAAAATTCAATCAGTGTTTGAATATATCTTGCTAAGACATGGAAAATAATTTTATAATCTATTGATAATGGAGATTCGCTTCCGGTTTTTGTCTGTAACAAAAATTATGTCACTGCTTACGTCACATTACCCAAAATCGTCATAACATAGAATAAATACACTCAAAATTTGAACATGCAACATTACACAGTCCTCATTGTTTTTTTAAAACAAGTTTTAATAAATACATGACTGGTATTATATATCTATATATAGTTTGTTTTATTTTAATATATATTTAAAGTTTACATTTCAAATTGTTTTATTTTTTAATCCTTTAATGAATTTGATGATTTTACTTACTTAGGGTACAGACTCGCTGACATTGAATTTTTTACTCCCACTCCTCAGGCAATATGTTTCAAAAATCTATTTTTACATCGCCCTGAGGGCGTTTTTTAAATTTGTACTAGTAATAATAATAAAGCACAAATTGATAATTTGCAGAAGAATAGCAAGTGTAAATTATGTGGTGATAGATGAAACAGTTAATCCCACAAAAAGACAAGAGTAGGTATGACTGAGTGGGAAAGGGGATCTGCTGGGAATTGTGCAAGAGATTAAAACTTGGCCATACTTACAGATAGTGTATGCACAAACTAGAAGATGAGACTTATGAAATTCCGTGGGACTTTCAGATAAAAACCATATTGCTCTAATACAAATCTTGCTATAATGTGCCCTCTTTTTACTGTGTTACACGCATGCACATAAATACGAGACATTTACAGAAATAAAGCCGAGGAAAATTTACAGTTATGAGTCAGTACCGATTGCAGATATATTATGCTTATTTACCGAATAAATATTATGGTAGAAAATTGATCTGCGCAAGGAGAGAGCGCACACACACCATTCACAGTTGATCTTAGCAAACTTTTCCACCCCTCGCTCCCTCCCCTCATCTCATGGTCCTTTGCAAAGAAGAGGAATGGCAGTGGGGAGAATCTAAAAATGCTGGTGGTGTAGGTGGGAGGGATGGAACCTGGTAGATTTCCAAATAAAGATTGATCACTTGTTCCTAGTTTCAAGAACCTGTTTAATTTTATGTTAATTTATGGTTGCGACACGCACACCTTGCCCCTCCTGTTAAACCGATGCAGTGGTTGTTGGTGGTTTTATTGAAAATGTTTATTTTTTATCTTATTATAATGGAGATTCTCTGTCTGTCTGTAACAAACTACATCACTGCTTACATCACAATTCCCTTAGTTATTTACCTTATATTCTCAATTTTATGTTAATTTATGGTTGCGACACGCACACCTTGCCCCTCCTGTTAAACCGATGCAGTGGTTGCCGGTGGTTTTATTGAAAATGTTTATTTTTTTATCTTATTATAATGGAGATTCTCTGTCTGTAACTGAAACTACATCACTGCTTACGTCACAATTCCCTTAGTTATTTACCTTATATTCTCAATTTTATGTTAATTCATGGTTGCAGCACACACCTTGCCTTCTTGTTAAACTGCTGCAGTGGTGGTTGTTGTTGAAAATGTTGAGTTTAAAAAAAATCTATCTATACAAATATAAAGGACAGTTGGTGCGTATGTATGTATCTCTGGAGGAAAATACAAAAATAAAACAATTAACGACAATGTAAATATATATACACATTTACTGTCACCAGAGCTTGCTTTTTTGTGCAAAAATAATGAAGATTTTATTTATATCTGGAAAGATGTTTAAAAATTAGGATTTGAATAGTAAGAGAAGGGAAAGTCGTTGGTTGCGTTTGTGATTAAAACATAAATCCATTGTGTAAGACCAAAACAATCAATGGATTTATGAGACAAACTTATTATTATCCCATCTTCTACCTAGGCAATGCCGAGTAGCCACTTCTAATCTTATTGTATTGGAGATTCAGTGTCTGTAACTGAAACTACATCACTGATTATATCACAAGAATTTGGCAGATAAGCAACAACAGATAATCAGGATTTACATTTTTGGATTTCATCTTGGACGATTTAGACAATCTCATTTTTAACCAGAGGGTGTTGCAAGATGATAACTGTTGTACTTTTAAGGAACATGAGTATTAGTATATATACTATATTAGTATATAGATTGTTATAGCTTGATTTACACTTGAAATACGTGACTTACATAATCTTACATTTTTGTATGTTCAGTTACATAATTCATTCATTTTATATATTTATATATTGTTAATATTTTTAACTTAACTCACATCTTATTATAATGGAGACAGTGTGTCTGTCTGTAACCAACATATATCACCACTAACAGAAGTGGAAGTGCATGGTGTAATGGTTAAAGTCATAGGAAATGGACTCGTCGCCCCGAGTTCAAATCCTGGACGTGGTAATAGGCATTTCACTTAGTGCTAATACCCTTGGGAAAGGTATGAATTTTACTCTCCCTTCAGGTATGGGTAAATAGTAGAGCAGGCTGGGCTCTTTAACCATGGTTAGGCAACCGGTCTAGGAGAAGGAAAACTCTGAATTCAAACCTGTTAAACTCCGCTTAAGAAATTGACCGTGTGTTGCATCCTGCTCGTGCGGAGGGGGTTGGTAAATATATATATCACCACCAACATCCTAATTCCCTTCAGAAGTCTTCATTCCTGTTGAATGTATTGGCTTATCTTTTTGGATGGCCCACACTGATGTGCCTATGTGCTGGTTTCCACAGGAGAACGTCACTTATGATGCAGTGTCCAGCATGTCTTGCTCATCTCATTCAGATGCTTTGTGTGAGAGGGGGCAAGTGGCCATACAGCTGCTTTCTTGTGGGGTGTTTTTTTTATTTTTATTTTTTTTTTCACGGTTTATTTAATATCGCACGCAGCATTCTTATGCAGTTCCCATCTAGCTTATTCTCTTGGCTTTTCATTAAGGTCCAAGTGGTGCAGCCTTATAATCCAGAATGAAATAGAGAAGGCACGAGTGATGGGAAGATTGTGTTGCACAAAACCTCGAGGTGAGGGTCTAAGTGGTGCAGCTATATAATCCAGAATGAAATAGAGAAGGCACGAGTGATGGGAAGATTGTGTTGCACAAAACCTCTAGGTGAGGATGACCTGGTTTTCTTAACAGAATGTATTGTCAGTCTTCATTCCTGTTGAATGTACTTGCTTATCTATCTGTATTCATAATTGTACTTTTGTTTATATATTAAAAATCTTGTTAAGAAGGTTAAGTGCCTGCTAAGCCTGTAATTGAAGTCATCACCCTTTTAGAGCCTAGTGAAACTAATTGAAGATGACTCTAGAAGTCAAACTTCTCTACTTTCTTGTCGTAGGTTAATTAAGTGGTCAACCTGCTAAGATGTCTTTAGAAGCCTCTAATTTTCCAAGAGCCGAAGAAACTTTGACTTCTTTATTTTTAAGTCTCTTATCATATATCTTCATTACATATGAAGGCGTGTGGTGTAATGGTTAGTCGTGGGAAATGAACTCATCAACCAGAGTTCAATTACTGGACGAAGCTGTTTGCATTTCACATAGCGCTAATACCCTTGGGAAAGGTATGAATTCAATTCTCCCTCCAGCTATGGGTGAATAACAGGGCAGATTGGGCTCTTTAACCATGGCTAAGTAACCAGTCTAGGAGAAGGAAAACTCTGAATTCAAACCTGTTAAATTCCACGTCTTATACATCGTATTTGAAGTTTGAGACCTCCCGTACGTCTAGACTAATCTTCTTTATGATACTCACTAACCCAGCTTACGCTGGTATTGTTATAATCAAGGTTAACAGGAGCGTATGAAAAATTCACTAAAAACTTTTTTTCCTGAATCTGACCTGCTGAAATGGGGGGGGGGTTTGTCTTATATGCCCGTGCGACCTATATGCTGTCAAATACGGTAAATGTTATAGATCTATCTTTAATGTTAATGAATGGAATCAAACCATTTTCTCCTGTATGAAATTATGTTATATATAATTTAGATAATATAGGTGCTATATTTATAAGTAAACAGCACTCAGTAATGTGGATCAAGCATTTAAATCTAAGTTAGGGTAGTATGGACATAGTCAACGGCGCTTGGTTACTGACAGTTTCTCGCCTATGTGATTCTTCAAACCAAGTGTTTGCATATGTGAGAAACTGTCAGTAACCAAGCAGTGTTGACCATGTCCAAGCTACCCTAACTTAAAATATATATATATATATATATATATATAACTAAAACTGAGCAAATCATTTTTTTTACTGTTTAGTTTAATGACATGAAAATCATATTAAATTATTTCTTGTGTTATGTCTGAAAATAATTCTATTTTAATTGGTTCTAATTAGTCATAATTTGCAATTAAGTTAAAAACTCTCTTACTCACATTCTGCTTGTCACTTTCCCCTTTTCTATGCATATCTTGATTACCTCCTCGTTATATATGTTAGTTTCTTAATGAGTGTAAAGAGATAGTTTGAAACTGATTTTTATGTTAAATTTCATAAGCTGCCAACCCGACCAACATCTTGGCTCTTAATAAATTTAAATTAGGTCAAACATTCCCTTTCTGAGAAATCTTACAAAATGATTTAAATGTTTTTTTTTTTTTTTTTTTTTTTTAAATTCTCAAGCCGTATTTATTTAAAAAAAAAATTAATTCGCTTTGCAAACTCACTTTTCCCTAATTCAACTTATCTACCCAGAGCTGAATGAGTAACCCAACGGGTCATGTTTTGTCTAGTGTGTGTGTATATATATATAATATATATATATATATGAATTATACTGTGCATATCTCTTATTGATTACATCTGTATATTTCCTGATCAAATCTACATCAGCACTTTTGCGTGTGTATTTTGTTTTGTGATTCGATATAATGTCATTTTACTGAATATGAGGTGTGTCATTTAATTATATTGTTTGGCCACAGCTGGTCAAGGCATTGCTGAATGTGATACAATTTGAGAATATTAAAAACTTTCTATTTAATGATCAATTCTTCCATTTCAGTTACACCCAGATTGATTTTAATGGTAATTTGACTCCTTCACTTAAAGGTCAATTTATTTATTTTATCTCTAGACAATTTATTCTAATTATTTTTTAAAACAAAATCTTTTTTTCTTTTTTTCTTCCCCCCCCCCATTTTTCTTTTTTTTCTTCTTTTTTCTTTTTCTTTCTTTTTTTTCTCCTTTTTCTTTCTCCTTTTTTTTTAAAGATACAAATTTATTTGATTTCATTGAGATGTAGAAAATAAAAAAAAAAACAAACATGAAAGATGGACTTATTCTTGATGGTGAAGTTGATGTCATAATGTTTCGGTTTTAGCAAACCTTCATCAGAACCTGAGATAGAAAGTATGTTAGAGTGGGGGTGAATGACCTTTCGAAAGACAGGAGAATAGTGGTTGTGTCTTAAGCAGGACTGTAACGGAGTTCAGCATAGTGCTTGTTCTGGTACATGTGAAGATGTCCCAAGAAACAGTAAAAAGTAAATATAAGATGAGAAAAATCTAAATTGTGTGAAATTAGTATCATCAAATTCTAGTAAAAGAGGTTTAGGGTAAAAGTTGGAACATTATATTGTTTGAAATATCTGTTTCCATGTTGTTTGGTTATTAAGGTCTACATTATGATTTCGGACTTGCAGGACTAATTTATCTAGGAAGGGTGATATGTTGAAAAATCCCAGCTGACTATTGAATATTCATTGAAATTTAAAACAAAAAATTTTTTTTTTTTTTTTCAAATATTGCCTTTTTATTATCTTTTTCTTTCTTTTGACTGTTGAACTTTATGTATTTTGTGTGTGTGTGTGTGTGTGTGTGTGTGTGTGTATATATATATATATATATATTATATATAATATGGTATTTGTGGAAAAAAGTGACTTACTAATGAAAATGGTCACAGTGGTTAGTTGATTCAAGTTTCACAATGATAAGGCAGCGATATAAAAAATATAAAGTGCTCGATACGTTAGTAGAGTAAATTTATTAACATGAAGGTACATTGTATTAACCTACTCGAGTTTCACCATAAGGATCTTCAGGGTTAAATCCACTGGATTAATCAACATATTGATTAATGGCAGTCGATTACCTGTGTGTGTGTGTTTTTTTTGCAATAAACGGTTGATTATAGGTCTGCGGTGCCATTAATCAATATCTTGATTAATCCAGTGGATTTAACCCTGAAGATCCTTATGGTGAAACTCGAATAGGTTAATACCGTGTACCTTTGTTAATATATATATATATATATATATATATATATATATATGTTTTAAAATTTAACTGAAATAGTAAACTTAATAATTTACGAATATTCATCTTATTTTTCATACACAAGTTATTAAACCTAAAACTTGAAACCTAAAATTAATAGATACAAAATGGCAGCAACACTGGAATAACTGTATCCACAATAAACTCTTCCTAATCAAACCGACTTTGGGAGGCTGCAGACCAACTTTAAGGAAGTCTAGAAAGGAACAAGTCATTATGTCCCGATTATGCATTGGTCATACAAAACTAACACACTCTTATATACTCAAACAAGAACAACAACCACAATGTGAAACCTGTCAAACACCCCTAACAGTCAAACACTTATTGATGGAATGCAGATTTTTTGCTCACATCAGAAAACATTATTTTAAAGCAAACAATATGAAGGATCTATTTGAAAATGTTAACATTGGGGATATTTTCTCTTTTTTAAGGGAAATAAAATTATACCATAGAATATAGACATGAAACAAATCAATGCCATACAATATAATTCCCAATAATGCTAACACATTGTTAAAACCAATTACTAAAAGTATATATATGAATACACAATATGTATAACACCCCAACCGCTAGGCATGATATAACCCTGGACAGGTTGATATGCCGTTAAAATTAATAAACCAACCAACCAAACAAGTTATTAAAAGTAAAGCATATTCACTTATTCCAGGTAAAATTTTTAGTACAAGAACACAAAACAGCAAGATTTCGCTTACCTCACCTCACAGGTTACAAGATAGAATTAAAAGACATAGAAACATGCTAATGTGTGGCTGGTTGAACAGGAGGAGTAGAGGATTAAAATATAATGCTTATTTCAACAGAAAAATTTAAACAAAATATTCAGAAATACAGTTTTAAAATATACCTGAAATAGTAAACTTAATAATTTATTAATATTCACCTTATTTTTCATACATAAGTTATTAACAGTAAAGCATATTTGAGTTAAGTTAGTGTGGACATGGAGTCAACACCTGGTTACTGACAATTTCTCACCTATACGATCTTCAGACCAAATGGGCAAATTGGTTTATCGGTTTGCTTAAATACCTCCTGGTTTGGTACTCCACTGAGGCGGGGTGGTGGGAGTGGACTGGATTTTTATTGGTCCAGCAGGTTAGTTGTTGTTAGGAATGATTCTTAGCTGGGTATGTGTTAAATTATATAACAGATATTTAAGCCTTTTTCTTTACCATATATATATATATATATATATATTTGGGAGAAATGTTAAGAGTAAAGAAATTAATCCGACAGTATAAGTATAGATAAAAGGATATGAAAACACACAATGCTGTTAGATATAAAATATTTTCTTTTTAACAGCATTGTGTGTTTTCATACCCTTTTATATATATATATATATATATATATATATATATAATCAAGAAAGAAATGGATATAAATCTGACAATATAAATGTATAAAAATTGTGAAAAAACATGAATTAAGTCATGTCAATTTTTGATTGAATTCAAGTTTTTAAGTTTTTTCACAATTTTTATATAGTGGAGGTGCGTGGTGGTGTAATGATTAACATCGTACGAAATTAACACAATGAGATGAGTTCAAATCCTGCATGAGGCTGTTTTCATTTCACATAGCGCTAATAATGTCCTCCTCTTTATCATTATATAAACAACGTTTCGACTGATGTGATCATCTGGCCTTTTTCAGGTGATTCTTGTTGAACTCGGAAACCAGTTAGACACATTGTGCAACGAATATAAGGGTTGAGTTAATACACTTCTAATTGACAATCATCTCTAGGTTGTAGGTTCAATCCTGGCCAGGGGCAATGATAACATTGAATACTTAACACAGCTTAACACTTGTGCCCAGTCATAGTTAATGGAATGAGAACAGTCTACCCCAGTGGATTGAATAAAGGGTTCAATTCGAAAATTCCGTGAAGACTCCCATGTTCATCAAGAATGTTCCAGTGTTCTACAAAAAACATCTGAAGAAGGCCGGAGTGTACATCAACCGAAATGTTGTGTAGATAACAATAAAGATGAGAACAATACAAATTATCAAGCCTCATCTCAAAGTTCAACAAGAAGGTTCCTGAGTTCAACAAGAAACACCTGAAGAAGGCTGGAGGGTACATTGGCCGAAACATTGTGTAGATAACAATAAAGATGAGGACAATAGTTCAAATAATACAAATTATCAAGAAAGCAAACAATATGAAAGATCTGTTTGAAAATGTTAACATTGGGGATATTTTCTCCTTCTTGAGGGAAATAAAATTATACCATAGAATATAGACATGAAACAAATCAATGCCATACAATATAATCCCCAATAATGCTAACACATTGTTAAAACCAATTACAAAAAGTATATATATGAATACACAATATGTATTACACCCTAACCGTTAGGCATGATATAACCCCGGACGGGTTGATATGCCGTTAAAATTAATAAACCAACCAACCAAATTATCAAGCCTCATCTAAAAAAAAATTCAGAGAAATAAAACTACCATTTTTATGATATTTGAAGATTTGTTCTTTTTCAAATTCATTCATCTGTCATCAGGAATTGAACCAGGATACTCAGAGCCTTCAGTCTAATTTTCTTTCCTTTTCAGCTTATCACTTATGAATATAACCCAAGCATTTGATTCCTGTATGCATTGTTACCTTTTATGACAATATCTTCTAAATTTGTCATATCATTTGTTCTGGATCGCTTAAGACACAATCTGGGAATTTGCTTCAGGCTGTGACATTTTGAGGCTAATTGTCTCCATTGAAATAATTCTCTTTCTTTCTAGAGACAGGTTTTCAAATTTCTTGATATCATAAACTTTCAAGAGCTATTGTTATCCATGCTGAATAAACTTGTAATTTGTCCAGGAAGAAGCCTGTTTGTTTCTCTCTGGTGGTGGACAAATGAACTAATATTTGATATTTTTTTTCTTTTCTTTTGTTTCTCTCTCTCCTGAAACTTGAGTTGTGTTTCACACGAGACATTGAAATCCTCTAATTAACTGGTAGAAAATAATCCCTTATAGTTCATCTTTGTGTGCGACTTGATATAATTGAACCAGGAAGACTTATGACATCTTCTTGCATTACACACAAGACAGCATGTCTTTACTCCTTTTTGTATTGAGTTAAAATTGGTCAAGTTATTCTTTAATCTATCACAGAGAATAAATCACAGATGCAATTTTATATATATTTACACTGGAAAACACACGCACGCACACACACACACCTTTTTTTACACACACACACACACACACACACACATATATATATATATATATTATATATATATATATATATATATATATATTCCTTCAAGCAAAAATATAAATAATAATTTATTCAACGGTGCTTCTATAAACAAACAAACATCCAAAAATCTTATTCACTTCGCCGAAGAGCTTACGGCCGAGTTTGTTTACTACACAATAAACGTCCACTTACCTGCTATGGTAGAGGCGTGTAGTAGTTTCATTGACAAGGGTAATTTCGCAGGGATTGTTCGCTATGTACCGGCGGCCGAACAGATATGGTCTCTGACTATGCCTGTGAAGTCCCGGTTTCGATTCCTGTCGGAGGGGAGTCGTTAGTATACATCGCTGAAGAGACTTAATAAAGTCGAAACAGTCTGTACGGTGTTCTGCATAGCGAGCCATCCTTTGCGGGATTCTCTTGTCAAGATTATTTTCTATAATTATCGAATTTTATACGATACATGCATTATAATTGCCTTCAAGCAAAAATATAAATAATAATATATATATATACTTTGTTCAACAATGCTTCTAAAATAAACAAACATCCAAAAATCTTATTTCCTTCACCGAAGAGCATAAAGCCCGGGTTTGTTATTGTTCATTCAGCGCCCCCTTGCCTCATATGGTAGAGACGTCTCAGTATCATTGACAGGTTAATTTCGCAGGAATTTCTCCGTGCTGTATCGTGGCCGAAGCAGTATAGTTTCTGACTATCCTGCTGAAGTCCCGGTTTCGATTTCTGTCGGAGGGAAATCGTTAGTATACATCGCTGATGAGACTTAATAAAGTTGAAACAGTCTGTACGATATTCTACACACCGAGTAATTCTTTGCGAAATTCACTTTTCATTATTATCTTCTATAATTATCGAATTTTATGCGATATGCGAATTGTAATTGCCTTCAAGCAAAAATATAAATATTAATATATACTTTATTCAACAATGCTTCTAAAATAAACAAACATCCAAAAATCTTATATATATATATATATATATATATATATATATATATAGTTAAGGTAGTGTGGACATGGAGTCAACACCTGGTTACTGTCAGTTCCTTGCCAATGCAATCTTCAGATCTTGGTTTGAAGATCGCATAGGCAAGAAACTGTCAGTAACCAAGTGTTAATTCCATGTCCATGCGACCATTTATTATAAAGAAAGGGAAGAAAAAGGACATGCTACATAGAAAAAATGTAAGAAAGAGTAGGGGAAAGATAGATAGAAGGGTTGAACGTGCAAAAGCATTAACACCAATTTGTTTCAATCGAACATAATGAAAAGATGAAAAGAAAGAAAAAAGAAAGAAAAAAGAGTAAGAGTTAAATTAAAATTATTATACTTTTCAGATATCGAACTATTTGCAATAGTTCTTAAGTAAAAATATCAAACGTTGTGATAATTCAATTTTCATACTGTGGTATATCTGCAGGTCCTGGTGTGTGTGTGTGTATATATATATATATATATATATATATATATATATACACACACACACCTTTGTACTTATTTAATGTGTTTCACTTCGGGGTGGTGGTTGATATGAGAGATTAAAAAAGTAAAGAAAAGCCAACGACACAGCTGCTTTCCAACCTTTTCCTCTTGGTACCTCATTCTCTGTGGGCTTTACTCTCCCACCCTCCCCTTCCAACATAGAATGGAATAGTTTCAGTATTTTTGAAAAAAAAAAGATAAAAAGCTGAAATCTATTTCTCTCTCTCTCTCTTGTAGCTTTGAATGAAAAATAAATTACCAAGTAATATTTTACAGAAAGTATATTAGAAGATGTGTTGCAAGGGAAGATATTTCCCCTACAAGAAAGTTGGACTCGTCCAACGAAACACATAATACAAACCTCACAAAGGAGTGGTCGAGTAATAGCTAATCTTGCTACAGAGATTTAATTACTGTTGATAAAGAGCTGCACGTTGGACACTATCTTATTTATATATTTTGTACCAAAGGGTAATAAATCTATGTTAACCTTTCTTCCAGATTTCAATGTTTTTATTTGATAACTCGGACACAACAATAATTTGGTGGCATGGTGTTAGATTTTTGGAAAGGTAATTATTAATCAATGAGATTAAATAGTTTTCTTTGAAAGAAACCGAAAAGGATTTAAAACAAGATGAGGAAACTTGTAATGATATTCACTTCATTAAAGTCATAATGATTAATAGCAAAGAAAATTCATTGTTTTTAGCATTTCAATTAGTGTTCTGGTTATCAAATATAATTGTTGTAAAGGAGGATATTTCCCCTACAAGAAACAAATAAATAATACAGACCACACCAGGGAGTGATCAAGCATTAACTAATCTTGCTACAGAGATTTAATTACTGTTGATAAAGAGCTGTGTGTTGGAATCCATCTTATTCATATCTTTTGTACCCAAAGGTAATAAGCCTTTCTTTCAGATTTCATTGTTGTTATTTGATAACTGGGACACAACAGAAGTGTAGAGTACACCTTCGTTACCATTACTCCCAAGACCATGCTGATCGTATCTGTTAGGGTGTCCATCTATGGATCAAATAGATCTTTTTGAAAATTATTAGCACTAGATAGGAATACTTGAAACAATATAACTATTTGAAAAAAAAATGGTTATTATTGTTAATTAGTAATAATTACCCGAAAATACATAATTTTGGAAAATCATTAGTACTTGATAGAAATACTGGAAACCATATAACTATGTGCAAATTAATTGTATTAAGAATAGTTACTTGATGCTATAATTGTTTACTAAGGATTATTATTAGTTACTTGCAACCATATATCTTTTTGCTAAGAAATAACTATTATTAGATATACAGTGATGCTGATAGCTTTTTAATTTAGTGTGTCCTGTGATGCACATATTTGATTTGAATGAATCCCCGGGAAAATTTATGGGTCCCAACTAAAGCCATCTAACTCCTACCTTGTAACCTATCCTGTGTAATTCATTTCTAAGAAACTATTGAAATGTATTTACAGTTAGCTTGAAATGGTGAGGGAAGAAAAAAAGAAAAACACTGGGACGCATGGAATTTTATTGTGTCCTTTTAGATTTTTGTATACCTATCAGCATCTTTGGATATAAATAATAATTTGAAAACGTAATTATCTATAAATACTTTATATTATATAACTGTGTGCTGAAAACTCCTAAGAACCAACTGCACAAAAGTATAAAAAGTACAATGAACACAATCCTAGTTTTTTTTTACAAATTATTAGTATTAGATTGGAATACTTGATACCATTGAATTGGATACAAATTATATGTATTAAGAATAGTCATTGTAAGTTATAATCTATCTATCTATCTATCTATCTATCTATATGTATATAAAGGGCAGTTGTGTGAATCTGTATGTCCAGAGGAAACTTTGGAAATAAAACGATTAATGAAAGTAAATATATATACACATTAAATATCATCAGGGCATGGTTTTTGAGCAAAAATAATGATGATTTGAATTATTTTTGAATACATCTAAAAATTAAACAGCATTATAAAATAACGTTAAAATTATACTCTGCCATTTTTCGGCGTTTCTCGCTGAAAAGTAAACAAATGCATAACGGAAGCTTTTCTTTTCATTTTTTTTTTTTTCATATTAAATCTACATTTTTAATGATTCAAAGTTGTAGTAAATATTTCATTGTATTGGATAAACAATCATTTATTTAATCTTTTTTTTCTCTTTTTTTTAATTATACAATTTTTATTTCTGGAGTTTCCGTAATCTAATGTTATTTATTCGTAAAATACGATTCTAATTATATTATCTATTGTGTATTTGTACCAAAATCAGAACTGTAATTTGATATTTAACTTTTAAGCACATTAAAAATTCTATTTAAAAAAGTATGTTTCATTTTTTTTTTTTACATTTAGTTTTCTTTTCATAATGTTTTTAAGTCAGTGCACTTTTTGATTTAAAAAATTATATACTATACTTTGTATAGTATATTATTTTAGTCAAATTTTTATCAAATTTATAGTATACTATAATAATTTGATATTTGATCAGCTACGCTTTGAATTAATAATGTTTATTTATCATTTTACATTTAATTTGATTACTTTATTTATTTATTTTTTTTGGTGTTGAAATATTAATTTGAAATTTAGCAAATCGCGTCATTTATACTTTATTTTAAAAATATATTCAATCATTGAACTAAAATGTCTTTCTATATCATTGTGATGTCATTCCCTCTACTCTGACAAACAAAAAAAAATTCCCTGACTTCCCACCAGGCCGGATTAAAATAAGATGTTTTTTATGTGGTGATTTTTATGAGCCATCCTGCGAGGATCAAACTTGCTATTCAGTAGTAATAGATCTGCAAACGATTATTAAACCATGTTTTTTTTTTCCGCCTCTACCTGGGCTTTGCTGGGTAGTCGCTGCTAGTTGTTTATAAATGACTATTATCATTAGTTAGTTGAAACCATATAATTGCTTGAAATACTTGAAACCGCAAAATTTTGTACAAATTATTAGTATTAGATAGGAATACTTGATACCATTGAATTGGCACGAGAAAATGAAAATAAAAATGTTCAAGGGGAAGTTGTGCAATCCAACTATGAAAACGGTCAACAGATTAAAAGAGGAATTACTTTTATTAAAAACATATTTTTCTATTTTCAGTGTTTCTCTAAATTTTTGAAATGAGGCTTGATAATTTGATATTTGGAATATTGTCCTTATCTTTATTGTTATCTACACAATGTTTCAGCTGATGTGCTCTCTGGCCTACAGGTGTTCCTTGTCAGACTTGGGAACCTTCTCTTTGAACTTGGGGGCCTTCATGTTGTAATTGGGAGCATTCCCGGAACTTTGAACCAAACCCTTTATTCAATCCACTAAGGTAGACTTTTCTGATTCCATTAACCATGACAGAGTACAAGTGTTAAGTATTCTATGTTATTATTGCCCTTGACCGGGATTGAACCTGCAACTTACAAATGATTGTCACTTAGAACTGTATTAACTCAACCCTTATATCCGTTGCGCCATGTGTCCAACTTGACCCTTTTCAGTTGTTTAAATTATTTGTTTGATAATTAATTTGCTTTTTGTTGCTTTTTTTTTTTTTGTAAGGGGCCAGTTTAGCCTGGTCGGTTGAACACTCATCCAGGAATTGCAAGGTTCCTGGTTTGATACCATGCCCAGCAAACTCAGCACATGAGTAGCACAGATTGCATAATCTGATCTGTGTGGTTAAGTGGAGAGCTGACGGTAGTTGTGGTGCTCCATCTCAGCAAAAATGACCTCCCTGGTGTAATGCTAGTGAAAAGGGGACAGACTCCCTAGCTGTCCGGCTGATATTGACAATAGGCCACTCTGCCCACAACTTTTACTTTTATTTTATTGTATACAAGAGTGGGCTAAAAAGTCCACATCATAGTAAGCAAGTTTAAACTCCAGTTGTGTTAATATATTCACTTTCAGACTAATACCCTTGGAAAATGTATGAACCCCTTCACCCTGCTAGCTATGGGTTAAATAGTACAGCTACTGTTATTCCACAAGGAAGACTTTGACATTAAATAACTCATAAAGGTTTGTATGCCATTAAAGAAACCAAACCATAAGTGCATCTTGGTCAGCCTATGAACTTTTCAGATGACCCATGTATATTTAAATACAAGTGATATGTTATTTAGATATATAACTCATAAAGCAAAAGGGAGTGGTAGTACCTGTTAGGGTCCCATCTATGAGTTAAATAGAAAAAAAAAAAAAGTTTTAAAAATGTGTTTAAAAAAGACGGTAATTTATGAGGAAGTGCGTCCCAGTCTCCTGCCTCAAAAATTGCTACCCGGTGACTATCAAAATAACAACCCCAGCTCGTTGTAATTCTTGTTTATTTATCGTAATTTTTCACAATTCTTGTTTAGATATGAAGATGGATATATAGTTTGGAATAGACTGAGATAGATAGATAGATAAACAAACAAAATAATATAGATAGATATGAACAAATGGAGATAGATAGATATTTTCAACAAGTAAATGTATTTGTGGGGGAGGGGGGTCGCTTATTTTTTTTGTCGTAATTCTTGTTTATTTAAACTAAAAACAAAACATTAAACAAACATGAATAAAAAAAAATCTTAGTATTTAAAGTAATATAGATAAATATGAACAAATTGAGATATATAGATAGATATGAAGATGGATAGTTTTGAATAGACTGAGCTGGGTCGTTATTTTAATAGTCACCGGGTCGCAATTTTTGAGGCAGGAGACCGGGACGTACTTCCTCATAAATTACCAAAAAGACAAAAAAATTGAGTTTTAAAAAAAAATTGAGTACTCATGAAGAATGAATAAAACAAAATGGCATTGGCATAAAATAACCCAACAAGGGTTGACATGCCATAAAATCCACCCAACCAACCATCCAACCCTAAAGCAAATGTCTTTGTTGTTGTTTTAAGTTAAACCAGGGAATTTCCAAGAGTTCAGTTTTTTTTATAATATAAACTTGTCGAGAATGTTTTTAATGTATAAACTAGGAGCTATCCCTCTTCTGCTGATATTAAATTATTCATAAAAGACTTAAGAAAGAATATAAATATAAGCAAAGTCCATGGAAACTTGTCATCTTTATCAGCAAAAGGGAGAAAAAAAATATTTTTGGTATGGAAGTCTGCAAGCATAATAAATACACTCTTTATGGGAAATAATCAATAATTGCTTCACTGATAAGATTTTTTTCTTTGTTATATTCTCAATGCCTACCTTTAAGCCGCTTATAGCGGCTCTCCCACCACAGAGAAACTACCTTGAAATGCTGAGAAGAAAGACCAAGATTAACCATGAATGGACCAAATTTTAAAAATCAATCTTATAAATGATATTAACCAATTAAAATGAATGTAATCTTTTTATGTGTTCTTATTTAATTTTGTTAGTCTTTCTAATTTAATATATATTTAATTACATTAAAACTTAAATACTTACACCCAGTGAAGGGTGCATATTCTTGCTAGTTTCCCTAAAGGAGGATTTCTGTAGTGGTGTGACGATAAACTGGACTTTTTTTTTTTTTTCTTCAACTGGAAAAGTATCGACTATGAACGTGTTTTTTTATTTTCATTTTTTTTATACAGGACTTTGAGTTTGAAGTCTCTGACTTGTATGTTCTCCTTTGGAGCTACACAGTCTTTAACTTTAGTTGTCAGAGAGTGGACATGCTCGTGTAATGTCAGCTGTTTGAATGTGACTGATTCCCTACATGTATGAATGTGCGTTAAGTTTTGAGAGAGATACAGAGAGAGAGAGAGAGAGGGAGGGAGAGAGATACAGAGAGAGAGAGAGATACATTTTTCATAAATAATGTACTGGTTCGAAGTAGGAAGGTAATATAGAGTTGGGATAAGCAGAATATATGAAGGCACCATCACATTCACTACCATCATCAGTTTTATGCCTGTTTGAGAAAAAGAATGGAGGAATAGGAGAAATGGGAGGAGAAGCAGAGGACTTGGAATATTGATTCCTATTGGAACTCTCCTACCATTTCATTTACACTCCTTCTCTCTCTCTCTCTGGCTGATTGTTTCTCTTGCACTATACCATCTCTCTCTCTCTCTCTCTCTCTCTCTCTCTCTCTCTCTCTCTCTCTCTCTCTAATGAGATAGTTTGGCAAGTCTTCACTTTGCTACCAGGACTCAGGGATAATAGGAGCTCTCCTGTGTCGTAAGAAGCTGTTTTATACGCATAGACCTGCAGTGCTAGCAGACATTGTTGTTTACTTAAATCTTAACGGCACTCCAACTTTAAAACCACCACCACAGTTCTCTCTCACTCTCTCTCTCTCTCCCTCTCTGATCCATTGGCACCAGCAACACCACCCCACTCACTAGAGTGTGTCTCACAACCACCAGTACCACAAACACACGACACTGCCACCACCCACCAGTGTGTCTTTTTAATTTTGCAATGTCTAATAGAAGATGCAAGAGGTAGTTTATCAGGTATGTTCAACCGAGTGATTCTCTCTTAGATTCTTAGTCCATCTTAATTCTGACTGCATAATTACTCTCAGTCTTTTTTAATTTTTAAAATTTTCTATTAACCTGTTGTCTATTTTTACCATTGTCTGGTCATCATGGTTGTCCCATCCTCTTCTGTTTAGTGTCTTTCTTTCAGCCTCTCTACCCCTTTTTTTTTCTTTCTTCTTTTTCTGTCGGTGCAGCTTTTGCCGCTCCCACCCGCTATCATCATTGTTGCTGATGACAACCTTGCTTGTTGTGGGTGATGATAGTGCAGCTGACGGAAAGACGAAAATGAGAGGTGGAGATTCGAGTGCTACTTTATTCTATAATAATAATAATAACAACAAAAATGTATGTGTGTGAATAATAAATATATATAGTAAAATCATGGACACTATAAGTCAGTTACTTTCAGTCTCATGTGTTTCACACCATATTCAGATGGAAATGTATTTTACTATTTTAAAGGTTTTACACCTGCCGCAATAGCATTGAACAGTCTTTTTATGCAAAAAGTTTTATTTATATTCCTTCTATCATGATATTATACATACTGCCTCCCTACCTTTGAGAAAGAGGGATGACCCTCGAAATATTGGTAAATAAAAAAATATTAACAACACAATATTCGTGAATATGTAATATATATATATATATATATATATATATATATATATATATATATATATATATCTGCTGGTGGGGGGATATCCTCTCTTGTAACCTTTCTACCATTGAATATACATATATAAACTTGTACACTCACATTGATTTACATAATCATTCTTATATATATATATTTATTTATTTATTCTTTAATTTTTAATAATGCTTTTTATTTTGTGTTATTGTTGTTGTACTGTCTTCCAATTCAAACATATCAAATCTGTAATGTATAGACGATGGGGGTGGAAGTGCCCAGAATCATTAAATAATTCCTTCTCATATTTATTGTGGTATATCAACCCACAATGATGATAGCACATGATAAAAAAAAGTGACTACTTTGGGAGAAAAAATGCATTCTTTTAAATTTTACACATTTAAAAATGTATAGTTTTAAAGTATTATACTCTCACATTTGTCTAATACATATATATATATATATATATAATCTCAATGTAATAAAATGAATATAGTATGTTAGATTCAGCTCTAAAACATCTTTTAAAAATAAAAAAAGCTATATTTTATGAACTGTGTCCTGTAAAGTAAGAGCAGTATTGTAGTTACTAAGTCTGGCATAAGGCTACATTTTTTTGAGTATCCATTGAAGATAGAACTCTGTATGATAGTTATTGGTTGTATCTTTTTCCGTGTTTCTTTCCTTTCACACAACAAGAGACACGGCTTGCTTGCTTGCCTGCATCTTGTACGAGTTCTAGTAGTAGTAGTTGTAGTAGTAGTAGTATAAATATTCGAACCAAGATTATTCTGTGTATGGAAGTGTTATTGATCTTTGCGCATTGGTTTTGAAAATGTGACTGACTAAAAATACACAAAATTTATTTATTGTAAATGAATGAATTCTGGAATCTTTGATTTCTTCATAGATATGAATGAATGAATGAACGTATAAATGAATGAATAGGATTTGTGAGTGTGATGATTGGACAACATGGTAGATAGAGGAGGTCAGTTGTGTAAAAATAAGACAATATTGAAATAGAAAAAAAAGAAAGAAAAAAAAAAAAAGGCCATTCATTGCCAACTTTGATGCAAATATATCTGTCTGTATGCATATAAATATATTAGTTATAATTGTCTATATAAAATGAAAAAGAGTTATCTCTACATTTTCATAAGGAATTCTTCATTCTCCTCATTCTATGTACGCAGAAACACACGTGCAATCCCAAACACATATATATTTTCTATTACGTGTGTACTAAATGTACCTGTGATGTTTTAGCATTCTCATTTTTATTTAGTAAACTAAACAAAAAAAAAAAAATACTTGGATGTAGCAACTTAGTATAATGTACTATAATTATCATACAGTTCTATCTTCAGTTGATACTCAGAAAATGTGGCCTTATGCCAAACTTAGTGACTAAAATACTGCTTTTTCTGTTCAAAACTAGTATAATGTACTATAACTATTATACAGAGTTCTATTTTCAACTGATACTAAGAAAATGTGGCCTTATACCAAACTTAGTAACTACAATACTATTTTTACTTTACAGGACACAGTTTATAAAATGTAGCTTCTTTTTAATTTTTTAATTTTTTTTTTTTAAAGATGTTTTAGAATTGAATCTAACATACTATATTCATTTTTATTTTAAGAAGACAAAAGGAATAACAAAAACAAATTAACCATCTCTTTTATATATATATATATATATATATATATATATATATATATATATATAATCTTTCAATAAGAACGAAAAACTTAACAAACCATCATTTGGCTATTATATTATTATTTAACCAAAATAAATATATAATACCCAAATGACGGTTTATTGGATTTTTCTTTCTTATTTGAAGTGTAAATATTGCTCTGTATATAATTAATTTATTAATTATCATACATTGAGCTCTCTTAGGGATTTGAAATAATCCTTGTAAAAATATATAGGTGTGCATTTGCATGCATTCTGGATATACAGAGGATATAGATGATCCCAAATAGAATCATCCCCAACTTAACAGTTGATTGGATACTTTTTTTACATTATAATTGAAACTTCTATGTGTCCACGATATAGGCAATGTTGTTCGATTGATTTTAACGTCATGTCAACCCAACTAGGATTATTTTATGCCTTTGGTTGGGTAAATACCTATTTTGGAGTAACAAATCTTTTAACATTAGATAGAATCTTTCGTTGATATTGAGAAGAAAAAATGGAAAGCTTTATTTATTATTTATTTAATTGTATTTACACCAAATATGTACATTATAGATATCTTTCATTTTTAAACTCCCCAATATATATATATATATATATAATATATATATATGAGATGCTGATAGGTATGCGTCCTGCGCCACTGACACATAAAAATCTAAAAGGACGCAGAAAAAATGTATCCATGCATCCCAAATAATGATTGAGAATAGGATGTAAATAACTAAGGGAATTGTGATGTGGTGATATAGTTTTGGTTACAGATACACACATAATCTCCATTATAATTAGATTTGTGATTTTATTATAATAATAATAATACATATAATGATGATAAAAAGCATTTTATTGATCTCTCTCTCTCTCTCTATCTATCTATCTATCTATCTATATATATATATATATATATATATATATATATATATATATATATATATATAATGAAAGCCCTATTCTCTGTGTGTGTGTGTGTGTGTGTGTAAATGATTGTAATGCTTTTGTGATTTCTGTACAGATCTTTTCAGTTTATATGACAAATTTTGGGCTTCACTAAAATTGACTAAAGTCCACTATTGGTATATTGTAATAGCTAGTAGTACTTGTATTATATACAGCTTTTAAGATCGTCACTTATGTTTATAAACTGGATACTATGAATTAGGATGGACTATTTGGACCAAAACAAATAAATCTCTTATTGTTGCACTTACATAAAAATGTTTCTCTACAATTTCCCCAGAAATTTTTCCCAGAAAATTAAATTTATAATTTAAAATATTAGTATATTTCTTTTATTTGGATTCATCAGGAGAGTTAGTTTATAAATGTGAAATTTAAAAAATGTTTTAGCACCTTATTTTAAAACCATGATAATAATAATAATAATAATAATAATAATCTTATAATGGAAACTGTATCTGTCTGTAACCGAAACTAAGTCACCACCACCATGATAATTCCCATAGTTATTTAATCTTCATACAATGACTGCTATTTACACAGTAGCATTGCAACCAACAAAGCCTTCATCAGATGATGACTCTGGGTTCAGGCATGGTTTCGGGGCCGAAGCATCATTACCACTAACCAAGAGCGCCCCAGCAGTATCTCACGATACCACCAGACTTTGTCGGTTTGATGTCACAATATAGGACTGCCATATCCATGCTGATGTGGTTAGAGCTTTCTCCTGAATCTTTTTCAAGTATTTCCTCTTGTCTGGTAGAGAAAGTCCAAGTTTAGACAAAAATGCCGAGGTTGAGTTGGCAATAAACCCCCGACATCCGACCTCAATGGGAAATACATCCGTGATCCATCCGTTTCTGACGCATTGCTCACGTAGGTCTTCATATTTTTCCAACTTCCGCTGATGGGCCCAATCCAGATTTTCTTCAAATGGAACTGTCAACTCAAGATGAAAATTTTATATTCTCAATCATTATTAAATAATCATTAGTTAATCTTAATTAGCATCTTTTTTTTTTTAACAATGTATATATTAAGATCTAATTGAGATAAATTTGCCTCAAAACAGCCCATATTATTAACTCTTAATGTCCTATACGGCCTCATTCCGCCCGGCCAGAAGTCACATTTCCTAATCTGCCCCAAACGATAGCTTTTGTTTAAATGTAATATTAAACATATTTAGAAGTCTTTGATTTAAGGGAAATATCTTGGGTAGCTTTAAATGAAAAGGCCATTTTTAGCCATTTTTAAAAAAATTAACCCTTATAGGAATGGGTCTCTGGACTTGGAAAATTCTCAACAGGATGTTAAGAGTTAATGTATTTAAAATCCTGCAATGTGTGTTATATATCTTATTATAATGGAGATTGTGTGTTTTTCTGTCTGTAACCGAAACTATATTACTACTTATGTCACAATTCCCTTAAGTTATTGACATCACATTTTCCATGGTTGTATTTTATTTTAAACTCAATTATCAATAAAATTGTTTTACATTATGTTAGCCATGGACAGTGTGAACGGGAAGTCTAATTTGCATATTGATATTAAAAATGTGATTTTATTAAATACGTGCTTAGTATTATTGATTTCTAACTGTTTGGTTTTATTTTAATGAATATAAGCAAAAATCTCTTCAATGAATCTTAAATGAGAAAAAATAACTGTCAGTGATCTAAGTTTCAGTTGTTCTATTTTTCGATGGCATTATTAGCCTTGGTATCATTAAGAAATAAATGTTTACATAGTATATGGTGTGAGGTAACTATTGTTTCCCCCAAAATAATACTACCTGCAAAAGACCTAGTGTGATTTTCTGGATGATTTTAATATAAAGCCCCCCCCCCGCTTTAAATAAGCCCTAGTTGAGAGCAGAAGAATTTTGGAATCCAGTGACTTGCAGGAAAATAATATTTCAGAGGAGGATGATATGGTTATTTTTTAATGAATTGTCGTTAATGAGTTTTTAAATAAAAGAACATGTTAATGGTAAATAAATGTAGATCGTTTTATGTAATTTCTGTTAATTTAGGAATTTTGTAATTTTCTACTTGTAACATTGTCATAATCGGCCTAATGTCGGTACCAGCCAATCAGTGAGGGAGTCTATCCCCTTTTCACTATCGTTAGACCAAGGAGATTATTTTAGCATCTGAGGTGGAGCGCCACACCTACCATCAGCTCCTCACTTTACTGCACAGTACCCTGTGCTACTCATACGCTGAGTTGGCGAGGGCCAGTATCGAACCAGGAACCTTGTGATTTCTAGCCGAACGCTCTACCGACTGAGCTAAACTGGCCCTACACCAAGTATATAGTAATTAATATTTTATTGGCATAAAAAGTAGTTTTATTTTGGGGAGTAAAATATCTAATAATTTGGCTGAATACAGTTTCAAAATTTTTTAAGGATGACTAACAATTCTTGAAAGTTAGGTTGAAATCTGTCCAAAAATAGTGAAGCCTTATTGGTATGGATGGACGTTTGGTGAATTATAAGATACTAATAAGTACTGACGGTTCCTGACATTGACATGAACTCTTTGAACCATTATTTTTTCTGAATTTTTTAGATAAGGCTTGATAATTTGTATTATCTAGATTTTTTGGACTGTTGTTCTCATCTTTATTATATACACAATGTTTCAGATAATGTGCACTCCAGCCTTCTTCAGGGTGTATGCTGTGGAACTTGGAAACTTTTTTGTCAAACTCTGGAGCCTTCATGTCATAATTGGGAGCATTCACAGAAATTCAAAGAAAGTCTTTTATTCAATCCACAAGGGTTTGATTTGAAGTTCTGCAAAGGCTCCTTATTCCGACATGAAAGCTTCGGAGTTTGATAATAAACACCTGAAGGAGGTTGGGTTGGCTGAAACGTTGTGTTTATTACAGTAAAGATGGTCAGGTTGCTCAATGTACTACTGGTACTATGTAACCCAGTACTACTTGTTTCATAGTTGGATCATTGGCGACTGCAACGGTAACTCTACAGATTTTGTCTGGTGAAGATGTCTAGACATCCTGCTGAACAAAAAACAAGACCTGTAAAAGTGTGGAGGAAGCTATTTCCTCAATGGCCATCTAGCAGATTATTTCTTAAATCCAACCCCTCCTCATCATGGTAGGGTCGTGTAAATTGGCTAGTGTCAGAGCCATGCTGTTGAAAATTATTCTTGGTAGGGTCACCCAAGGTATACAGGTCTGCTACCCAGTTGTAATAGGGCCACAACCCAGCCAAAGGGGCACTAGCAAAACTCTAAAAAGCATCTCTGTCATCGTCAGGACTCAATGGCTTTTGGCATACTTGTCACTGCGTCTGTGGAAAATCTGTGGCAAACAAGGGTATCTCCTTTCCCTGACCGGGATATGCATGCAGGGTTTGGGGACCGCTTGTGGAGTTCATATTCCCTTGTTACTTCTTCCCTAAATTCACCATAGGTGAATTCGTTGGTTGGAGTTGGCTCAACCGATCCAGGGTGAATTTCTGTCACAAAAACAGAATCTGATCGTGTATAGTTATTTGATATTTGAAAATCTTACAGAGTTTGTCTTTTAATGTAGAGGGGTAAGTTGGTCTATTTCCAACAATGCTGTCAGTGGAAAATTGACCTCATCCCATCCTGCTTGTATGGAGGGGTTGGTAAATAGATATATACTGGAAAACTATTTAGTGTGTTGGAATATTTGGATGCATTTAAGGATCAAGATTAAACCCTCCTCCCTCCCTCTCTCTAGAGTATATCTTTGAAGCTGCCTTTAGGATACATGCCTTCCTTCAAGACACCATAGAACAGCATATGGAATTCGGTGTTTTGACATTCTATTGACTTGTTCAGCTTATCTGTCAATAATAGTTCTGAGGGGGAGAGGAAGCTCTTTGCCCAACAGCCATCTAGCATATTAATTCTTAACTCCAAGCCTTCCTCATTGCAGCAGGGCCGTCTAAACTTGGAAGTGTTAGAGCCATACCGTTGGAAATTCCTTGTAGGATCACCCAAGCTGGACAGGTCTAACACCCAGTGGTATTATGGCCACAACTTGGCCAAAGGGGCTCTGGTGAAAATCAAAAGGGTGTCTCTATCTTTGTCAGGAATCAGCGGCTTTTTGCATACTTGTCACTGCATCTGTGGAAAATCTGCAGCAAACAAGTGTATCTCTTTTGCCTGACCAGGATATACATGTGAGGATTTCCTATTCCCTTGTTACACCTTCCATAAATTCACCACATGGGAATTTGTTGAATGGAGCCAGCTCGACCGAACAAGGATGAATGCCATCAAAGAACGGGTCTGAGTTGTGAACATTTTTTTTTTCCTTGGTCATCTTGTCCTTCCAGGAAGACTTCTTAGATAGATTTGAAGAATCTTGTATGGAAAGCACTTAATCAAGTCTCCTGATGGTGGTGATTGGTAGGTCAGCATTTAGTACCATACATTAGTACACTAGTTTTATAGATCCAAACCTTAGTGGAGGAATCCCTGTGATGTAGTGACTAACATGCTGGACTGTGACATTGTAATAAGCAAGTTCAAACTCCTATCATGCTGTTACATTCACTTTCAGAATGATACCCTTGACAAAGGTATGTAACCCTTCATCCTCCTAGCTCCGCCCTGCCAGCTGGGCAGTTAGAATGCACTGACTGCACCTATGTAGAGGGGTAAGACTCCCCCAAATGGGGTCACCTGTTAGCCGTGGGTGGTGATCTGTGATGCTTAAGCACAGAGTCTTGGTGGCTGAGCAGTCCATGACATGCAACACTCCACTTAGACCCTTACTTAAGCTAGACGGGCGGTCGGAGAGACCCTCTCCGATCAATCGGCTGGTCATGTCAAGCCCTAGCAGCTATGGGTGCTAGAAGGTGGTGGCTGAGGGTCTACATGTCCAGGGGATGACATTAAACTCTATCTGATGGTGAGGTTCCAGTTTTGGAGGTTTGGGGAATGTGGAGCACCCCTTCATCACCATTGCTCCCTGGTCCACTCTGACCCAGAGTGGTAGTACCTGTTAGGGTCCCATCTGGGTTAAATAGAAAAATGTATTTATAAAAAAAAAATTGAGTATCCATTAAGAATCACTTTATTTCAAAACTTTATCGGCATTAAATGACCCACTGAGGTTGATGTACTGTAAAACAAACCAAACCTCCTCCTGGCTATGAGTTAAATAGTTTCACTACTGTTCTTCTACAAGGATGACTTTAGAATTAAATGTAGTGGGAGCTAAAGTGAATTACCTCGCGAGACTACAGATTGAACTCACAACCTGAAGATTGTGAGTGATGACTTCTGTTAAGCCTATTGTCACCCCCTTTTGGTTGAAGTGGTTTGGCCAGTTGTAAGCATAAAAGCCAAGGCAGTCTCTCTCATGGTGAATTACTATTCTTAGTCAGCCCAGGCTGCTAAAAAAATTAACAGTGTGGTCCAATGGGATCCAAACATTTTTTTTGACTAGCCATCGCATGAGTTTCGGTTTGTGTGTGGCTTCCTACTCTAAAAAGACCTTGCGTCGCATCCTGACCTGGTGGGAGTTTAAGGTAAATACCATTACTGTTCTTAACTGGGAGAACCGGTTGTCCATGGTGGTCTTACCAAGGATACTCATGTGAGAACAGAAGACCAGATAAATTGTTTTTAAATTATTCGCAATATTAAATAATCCATGAAGGTTGAGATGCCATTAGAATTACTAAAACCAACAAAAAAAAAACACAAAACAAAAAACAATTCTTAATTTATGTTTCGTTAAACAATGCAGATATAGAATAGGACATTTTCTTGTATTTTGTTATTGAATAATGGAACAACAAATCTATAGTTATTCTGAAAAGTGAAGACAAGTTTGGATAAAAATAAAATTCTCAGCATGTCATGACTATCCAATTAGCCAAACTTTTAAAAATCTTACAGCTATATATAACTCAAACATCTTGCATCTATATATAACTAGAATTCTCATTATTTATGTATATATTACTGTAAACCAGCAATAAATTTATTTCAGCCGAGTTAGCCTCTTTGGATCTGATTTCAGAATGAACAAGAATTACTTATTAGGCTCATTTAAATATCTTTTTCTCCTCTTAAGAGATTTTGTTTTTAAATTTCCTTTCATCATTTATTTTTTTAATATACAGCTCACTTACACCCACAATATTTTAAAGAAATTTGTTATATATATATATATATATATATATATATATAAAGTTAAGAGTTAGGAAATGAATCCGATGGTATAGGTATAGATAAAGGATATGAAAACACACAATGCTGTTAAAATTAAAATATTTTATATCATATTCATAGCTAATATTGAACAATATTTCGATTTATAAAAATCATCTTCAAATCTTGTTTTTAATCCGGACTCATCAATGAGAGAAGCAGAAAATAAATTAAATTCAAAACGAAAAACATTGATGTTCCAAAAAGCGTGCAAGTCATGCAATCGTTTCATCATTAGTGTGCACGCACACACACACACACATATATACACATAATATCATATTCTCCCCCACCAACTCGTCATCACACACATTATTGTATCAACCATGACCCATTCTCACCTACTACCTCTCAATTTTAACAGCCCTATCAACTAAACTCACCCATTCCCTCAAACCTCTACCCTAAGATCAAGGACAGCTACACTGGATGACACTGACTACTACCCCCTCCCCTCTTCACCAATATGCAACCAGCACTGTTTATAACACTACTAGAAAGATCTTAACATCTCCACACAATATTTCACCATATGTCCTGAAGAAAATTTCAAAAACCTGAAACGTTTACTATTTCTCTGAATTTTCTTTTTAGATGAGGCTTGAATAATTAACACAGTTTAACATTTGTACCCATTCATGGTTAACGGAATGAGAACCGTCTACCCCTGGTGGATTGAATAAAGGGTTCGGTTTGAAGTTCTGTGAAGGCTTCCAAGTACGACAGGAAGGTTCCCGAGTTTGAAGAGAATGTTCCCAATTTCTATAAGAAATACCTGAAGAAGGCTGGAGGGTATATCGGCCGAAATGTTTATAACAATAAAGATGAGGACAATAGTCCGAATAATCCAAATAATACCAAAATGTTTAGCATCTACATTACCATCAAGAATAAATATTCATCCTTTGGAACACTTTGTGTTTTTCTATATTTTTTCCACATACTGTCGGATTGATTTCCCCACTTTACTCCCATATATATATATATATATATATATATATATAAAGTAATGATTAAAAGATGCTTCAAGCAATTTAATCATATTAAAACAAAATTAGCTGTTATCAACAAGCCTTTCTTGTGTGTTGAGTGTGTGGATTATTTTCTCTGTTAACTTTGCTGTTTTGAGCATAACCATTTTACTGATATATTATTATTTGCTCTTTTTTTCACGTGTATCTCTTCTTTAGAATTTGGTTAGTGAAAACAGCTGTACACGTCTTGTATGTGTAGCAATTATGCCAATGTATTGATAGCTTCAGGCTTAGTTTTCAAAAGACTTGCTTAAGATCTGCATGACTGCTTCCTTTAATTGAATTGGAGCAAGCCATGTTATCCTGGCTTTTCTCACTACAAGAGAGGCCACCCATCTCCCTGTTTTTTACAAAATGAATGCCATAACTTTTGGCTGTTGCTCTTCTTAAATTGAATTTCTGATTAAAACGTTAACAAAATTCTACAAAAAGATAATGTCCAATTTTCGTTGTTGTAAGAGAAAATAGACAAGTAAGCAATACTTCCTGGTTGGCCTGTTTTCTTATATTTTTTTCTGTGTAGCATGTGTTATATACTGGCGTTTTCACCCTACCAAATCTATATATATATATATATATATATATATATATATTTACCAACCCCTCCGCACGAGCAGGATGTGACACAAGGTCAATTTCTTAAGCGGAGTTCAACAGGTTTGAATTCAGTTTTCCTTCTCCTAGACTGGTTACCTAACCAAGGTTAAAGAGCCCAGTCTGCCCTACTATTTATTCATAGCTGGAGGGAGAGTAGGATTCATACCTTTCTCAAGGGTATTAGCGCAAAGTTAAATGCAATTATCACATCTAGGATTTGAACTCGGGGCGACGAGTCCATTTCCCATGACTTTAACCATCGCACCACGCGCTTCCTACCAAATCTATATAACGTTATATACCTTTCTTACTTCTTACTCTGGTCGTCTATTCTTCTGGCCGGCTTTGCTTCTGATCGTCTATCATCTATCTTAGTCTGGTATATCTTCTAAGGTCTGGTCTTCTGTGGGATTCCGGGTCTGGTTTCTGTTGGGGATCACTCCTTATCAGAAGCCCTGTGTCATTATTAGTTTTTGGTAATAAACACAAGACTTCGATTTATGTTGATGTTACTTTATTCATAAATCCCCAGACCAGACAATGCGCGCGGATCCTTACATCTTGCTAGCTCGGCTTCTAACTGACTAACTGAGTTGCTTACTCCTTAAACCGGAAGAGGGCCTTCTATAGGGTTCCGGTTCTCATGATTCATCCCCGCAAGGCAAGGTCAGAGTGAGGTCAAACGCTGTCACTCACTCTCAAGGCCATCAGCTATACTAATCGCCATAATGATTTCTACAATACCTTATAAAAGCATTAGGGATCCAATAATTATGTAAGACGTCCTTTTTTCCCTTTCTTTATAATAAAAATGGAATGGTCCATTATTTAGCTGAGGTGACAACACTCATAAAATAGACGTGTAAGCAGTACTTGTTGGTTGGCCCATTATTCATTAAATGTTTTACTAGCAGGACCTATGGATACACCACAGTATGAATATGCCGATGTCACTGAGCAATATTTGAATGTCCTGATGAAGATCATATACATATTCTCAAGATATACCGCTGTATAATGATTTAATTATTGCAATGTTTGATATGTTTACTTAAGAGTTATTTCAAAATTGTTCAATATGTAAAAAGTATGATAATTTTGATTTAACTTTCTCTCTCACTCTTTTTCTTTCTTTCTTTCCTTGTGTTCAATAGAAATAGATTAGCGTTATCGCTTCCGTGCTTACCCCCTCTTTCTATCTTTCTCCAACAATCTTTTTTATATTTTTTCAGTGTAGCATGGTTTGGACAGTCTTATTTTTAACTAGACGGTTTTGCAAAGATGAGGATAATGGTTGTACAATTTAGGAACACGAGTATTAATATATAAATAGTTTAGTCTCATAATAAGTTTTGGTTTCTTTGTTTAATGGCATATCGACCTTTGGTCATATATATAATGCAATATATATATAATATATTATATATATATATATATATATATACACACACACACACACATGCTGATAGGTATGTGTCCCTGACACACAAAGATCTAAAAGGACCCAGTAAAATCATATCCATGCATCTCAGTGTATTTCTTTTTTCTTCCCTCACCATTTCAAGCTAACTGGAAATACATTTTAATAGTTTCTTAGAAAATAATTACGCAGGATAGGTTACAAAGTAGGAGTTAAATGGCTTTAGTTGGGACCCATAAATGTCCAAGGGACTCATTCAAAGCAAATATTGCATCCCAGAATCAAAAAGCTATCAGCATCACTGTGTGTGTGTGTATGTATGTATGTATGTATGTGTGTGTGTGTGTGTATATATATATATATATATATATATATATATATACACAAACACGCATAAACTATTCTCAACATATCTAAATTACAATTTGTCAAAAGACACTTGCATTTTTTAAATTTTTATTTTTTACACCATTTATTTATATCACATTAGGATCAGGATGTAAAAGAAAATGTATGTTTGTTTTTTATATTTGTTCCTTTTACTACAATTAACTCTTGCTTTTCCCCTTGATTTATTAATATAAATATTCTTGACCTCCACCAATAATTGGTCCAAAACCTTTTTAATAGTCTGGACATTTTTATGCTTCTCTCTTCTATTAATGGTATTGCTTGCATGGCTTTGAAAAAAAAGAGTTTAAATATGGAAATTGGGTAGATGCTCTCTGCATTTGGCAAGGCTTCACTTATTATTTTAGCACTATCTAAATAGATTTCTAAAGCTCCATTTATAGTTACAGCAAATCTTAGCTATAAATTCATCACATTAGCCATAAAAAACAAAATAATGGGTCATTTCTTTCCTCCTTGTATATTAGCAGTACACTGTGTTTGTAATAGATGTATTTATGGACAAAAATTGTGAGGCTTGATCAACATCTATGTGGGTCGAGTGTTGATCTTATCAGGAAATGTGGTTATTTTTGTCATCTCATATATTTTATCCTAATATGATGCTATATATAATATGAATAAGGAAATATATATATATATATATATATATATATATATATATATATATATATATATATATTATAAAGAAGAAGGTCCGCAAAATGTATCGTTCTCAGAAAAAATGTTTTATTCTTTTTATTTTACATACGCAACACGTGTTTCAGAATTCTGGTATCTTCTTCAGGCTTTGATCAATACATATATTGATATACATACATACATATATATATATATATATATATACACACACACAGGTTGTGTGTGTTTCTGCAATTTTTCTGTTATGACTGTGTGTATGTGTGTATATATATATATATATATATATATATATATATATATATATATCAATATATGTATTGATCAAAGCCTGAAGAAGATACCAGAATATCTGAAACACGTGTTGCGTATGTAAAATAAAAAGAATAAAACATTTTTTCTGAGAACAATACATTTTGCGGATCTTCTTCTTTTTTATAAAATATTAAATTTTCTCCCGTTGGAACCAGAACAACATATATATATATATATATATATATATATAAAATGGACTCGTCGATTCGAGTTCAATTCCTAGACGAAGCTGTTGGCATTTCACATAGTGCTAATACCCTTGGGAAAGGTATGAATCCATATGTTCTCCCTCGAACTATGGGTTAAATAGTAGAGCAGACTAGGCTCTTCAGCCTTGGGTAGGTAACCAGTCTAGGAGAGGGATAACTCTGAATTCAAAATTCCTGAGGTCGGTCGTTGATTGGGTTTGTGGCAACCCTAGATGCACCAATTCTTTCCTATCGGCTGTGCCAAAAAGTGTGGATGGTCCAACACAAGCCTTCACCACTATAAACAAATCACTGTGTGGACGTTCATTGTATGAACACTCATACGTCGAAATCGATGGGAGAGTCATCATATATATATATATATATATATCTGTGTCCCATAATAATTCCTACTTTATATTACGATGGGAGATCAGTAGTAAATTGTTTACTATTGAATAAACTAGAATACTATAAGCTTTATGTGATATATAGTAAAGACAAAAGCTTAAATATCTGGTATTATGTGATTATGGTACCATTTCCATCCATAGGTATCTGAAATAACCCATGAGCTTCATCAGACTGCATTCTTTATTGAATAAATACAACATTGCTTTTATATAAAAGCAATGCTGAATTTATCTGTATACCATTTTCAATAAAGAATGCGGTCCGACGAAGGTCATGGGTATATTCAGATACCTATGGGTGGAAATGATACCATAATCGCATAATACCCGATTTTTAAGCTTTTGTCTTTACTAATTATATTGCTCTGTTTATAAAAAATTAAATATTGAGCTCTCAAATCAGACCTGAACTCTCTAACATTTTAACGTCGGAAGAAAGGACCAGCTTAGAATCATCCTAATACCAAATTACCTGGTATCCCACCTACAAATAAATAAATAAATAAATATATATCTATATATATATATATATCTATATATTTCATGTTGAATGTGTGTTTACCTATTCTGATGTTACAGAAAAACACACATCCAACAAGACACTGTGAACCTCCTCATATATATATATTGTGTGTGTGTGTAATAATCTAAATGACTGATAAGTAAGGGATGATTCTATTTGGAATCATTGAAATCTCACTAGACAACCATACTGTATGCTCTTGTAGGTGCTATCATATATATATATATATATATATATATATATATATATATATTCATACAGGGATTTTTATGAATCCCTAAGAGAGCTCAATGTATAATAGCCAATAAATCAATTATATAAAGAGCAATATTTAACTTTCAAAGAAAGAAAAACTTAACAAACCGTCATCTGTAAAGTTTTTCTTTCTTTGAAAGTTATATATATATAATATAAAGATTTTGAAGGCAATTTACAATGCAATATGTGTTGAATTTATTTAACTTTTTTTTTTTTTTTTTTCAAAACTAAATATTTTCGGAAGTAAAATTCCATCTTCAGAGTTATTGAAAATACTAGGTGTTATTTTATAGTACTTATCCCACGGCGATATTGTAATCATCTGTTGTTTAAGAAGTTGAGGAACGCCGTATGTTTGAAAATTTTTTTTCCGTGATGTTAACTCGGCTTGGCTGCTCCCGCGCGTGGAAATTGTTCGAAATTCTTTTAATTTTTACTATAATATAATTTCTGAAAATATTTAGTTTTGAAAAAAAAAAAACCAAAAGTTAAATAAATTCAACACATATTGCATTGTAAATTGCCTTCAAAATCTTTATATTACACATACACACAATGCTTCAAAGATACTATAAAGAAACAAACTTTATTATATATATATATATATATATATATATATATATATATATATATAATGTCTGAAGATTTAGTAATATATAATTACATCTTATTTTTTGGTACAAATTCTACAGTCAACTGTTATTTTGATTTCGTTATAAATTCTTAAATAAAATTGTAACAGTTAAACAGATTTTGATTTGCTTTATTAAATTTGTTTATTTATTTTTTTTTTCCAGCACATTTTTTTTACTTAGCAATTTATTATTTTGAACTACTTTTTATAAGTAAGGAACCAGTTTAATTCAGTCGGTAGAGCACCCACCTTGGAATTGTATGATTTCAGGTTCAATACCAGTCCTCGCATGAATAGCACAGTAATCAGATCTGTGCGGTAAAGTGAGGAGCTGTCAGTAGGTGTGGCACTCCATCTCAAAAAAAATAATCTCCCTGGTCTAGTGTTAGTGAAGAGGGAATAGACTCTCATTGTCCAGCTGATACCATCAGTAGGATACTCTGCCACTTTTTTTTTTACTTATATTTTAGTGATTTGGTACAAATTCTACAGTTGATTGTTATTCTTATTTCATTATAAATTCTTAACATAAAATTGTAACAATTAACAGATTCTGGTTTGCTTTATTAAATTCATTTTTTTTTTTATTCACACATTTCTTTTTCATTTTTTTTTCTTTTTTGAACGACTTTTTTATAATTGGGAAAGAAACCAATCAATTATTCAGTTCTGCTTTTTCTCTTCATTTTCAGGACATTGAACTCTTTTGTTGAAACTTTGTTCAGCACGAAAATCTAGAGAAGGATTGTTTTTTTTTTTGGTTTTTTAAAAATTTATTATAGTTTTTCTTTCTCTTTTGAGTGATTTCTCTTTGAGTAGAACCCAAATTTAGAATTGTAAATGTTGAGATTTCTGTTATTTAGGTCAGCTAAGTCTTAAAACTGTTGAAGCTGTGAGTTTAGCACAAATCAAATCTTATATTAATCATTTTCTTACTTATACTCACTTCAGCTTACTTTAGCAACAAGTTTTTTTTTAAGGGGGCGAGGAGGACTCAAAAAGAATTAAATTCTATATAATGGTTTGGGAAATTAGCTTTCTAAACACTATTCTATAACAGACAAGTGTGTGTGTGTGTTTGTTATAGAGTACAATACATTTAAGGTGAGATTGTTACCTTTTATTTTCAATTCTCCAATACTAAATAACTACATATATTTTGATTACCTCCTCGTTATATATGTTAGTTTCTCAGTAAGTATATATAGAGAGAGATGAGAGAATTTGAAATGTATTTCTATGTTAAATTTCATATGCAGCAACCCGTAGCTTAAATTAGGTCAAATGTCCCTTTTCTTAGAAATCTTACAAAATGATCTTAATGTTTTGTCTGGCCATATTTATTTTTTTTTATTTAATTCGCTTTGCAAACTCACTTTTCCCTAATCTCAATTATCTACCCAGAACTCAATGGGTGACCCAGCGTGTCACATTTTGTCTAGTGTGTGTGTAATATATATAGGAGTAAAATATGGAAATGAATCTGACGATATATAGAAATTAGAAAAACAAAGTGTTCTAAAAAAAGATGAATTTATTTTGATGTTGATGTCGATGGTTAAATGTTATGGTCAATATAAAACCTTCCTGAGGACATTTTTTTTTCTTTTTCTTTTCTATTATATTGTCCAGAGGAAGGTTTTACATAAACCAAAATGTTTAAGCATCAACATCAATATAAATTCATCTTTTTTGGAACACTTTGTTTTTCTAATATATATATATCATAAATTACTACACAATAAAAATGTGTTCATTATTATTGGTTTCACGGCAGCATGTCATCTGCCTATCTTCAAGACAAAGTGCATTAAAAATCTATACATATATAAAGTGCAGTTGGTATGTATGTCCGGATGAAACCACGAAAATAAAACAATTAATAACAATGTGTATATATATATATATATATATATATATATATATATACACACACATTGAATATCACTGGTTCTTGCTTTTTGTGTAAAAATTATGGAGATTTACTTTATATTCGAAGATATGTAAAAATTAAAGTATACATAGAAATAGCATTGAAATTCTACTTAAAAATGTCCATCATTTATAAATCCGAAAAAGTAAACAAATCAATACGCCCCCCCCCCCGCACCATCTACGCTGGTTAGCTACTTCTAGTGGATAAATATAGCTCTTACACCTGTGATCAAGTACTTTATTTTTTCTCCACAACAAAATACCTACACACCTACACACACGCATTTATTTATTTTTTTTATTTCTCTTGTTCTGCTAATGAATTAGATAATTATTCAAGCCTGTTCCTAGAGAGTGATGAAGGCTGAGTCAGAATGGTTGTATGAAAGCAGTTGATGAAATTTCCATATGTTAGTCGAAAATATCTCTGTTGTCTCAGTTGGTTAAATTTAATTATATCTATTTAGTGTTGGTTGCCAAAAATTGATATATAATCACATGAAAGTGTGAGGTGGATTAAATGTAGTGAACAACGAGAGATGTTCAGTTTAAATAGAAATTAGACAATTCTGTAAGTTAACTTTTATTGATGTGTAAAACAAACCGGAAATGAGGAATTAATTTTCTAATGGGTTTACCTACTGACTTGTGTAAAGGCATATGCCATGTTAGGGATGCCAATAGAAAGTACGATGGGGAGTGTCATGTTATGCATAATAGATCAAGACTCCTTAAGAGTTACCTCCCTTAACAGCTAGGCTATTCCCTAATTAACACCGTTTTTTCAGTCTTTTCACTATTAAGGGTTCAACATGGAAGTAACACTTTCTATCTTAACTTTATTAATGGAGCTTGAAAGTAAAAGCTTTATATAAGTTATTTTAAATTGGCTTTATTTAAATTTTAATATGAACTAAATATTATATTGAATTAGACTAATGAAATTAAATATGAACACAAAAAAGATTTTTACTTTATTCTAATTGGTTTCAATAGGAAATTATACATAGGATTGCTTTTAATACCTTTGAGAATAAAACAATATTTGACATCAATAAGACCAAATGATTATATAAGTTATTTTAAATTGGATTTACCACTATTTATTTCATAATTCAAAGTTATTCCTTTCCTTTATAGATCTTTAGATAAATACTCTTTTTCTCTGTACCATGTGGTGAATAAACCAGTGGATAATAACAATTGCCTTCAGAGGTGTGTGTGCATCTATGGGGATGTGTGCATGTATATGAGTCAAACCCGATGGAACACCCTTGCAGGAATGAAGGTATGTAGGTAGCTTCAATGGAATTAATATATAGATTAATTCAGTTATTTTTTAAAGGTTATTCCCATAATCATGTACATTTATCTATATATTAATACTCATGTTCCTAAATTGTACGACTGTTATAATCTTGCAACACCCTCTGGTTAAAAATGTGATCGTCCAAGATGAAAGGTAAAAATGTAAATCCTGATTATCTGGTGCTTCTTATCTGCCGAATTCTTATTTCTTATCTGCTGAATTCTTATTTCCTATGAGTGTCATCACCTCAGCTAATTAATGAATCATTTGTACAATTAAGGAACATGAGTATTGATATAGACTATAATTAGATGCCAAACTATCTTAGTACTTGAATGAAATCTTCAAGATTTATGGTGGGTGTAATACTCCAACCAACCATGCAAAGTAGTTTATTAGTTACCGCTAAAATGGCTATGGCCTTCAGAAACAGTTACCTTGAAACTCTTGACTTAAGAGGAAATCAGCTAATGAGCTATGAATAAGATTTGTTTCATTTTGTCCTATTGATGCATTGCCTTACTCATTAACTTCAACAAGAGATCTTGCTGCAAAGAGAAATGGCAAGTAAATGACTTTATGCATTTATTTATTTATATTGTTATATCCCAAGATGTAGGAATAACAAAAGATAACAAAAACAGTGAAATATGTTTAACATATAACAATATTTGTTTTATTTATTCTCACCGACCAGAATACAGTAGGATGAGTTTGGATAGAGTTCAACTATGTATCATGTGTGTGTTCATCACATGCAGCCATGTCCTTCTGTTCTGATGTCTCTCTGCTTGTCAGTTGAGTATATCTGGTGTAGAATCATTAGAGAGATAACTCTCCCTAACATATATCATCACAAACAAACACTTTTATTGGTATGATGATAAAATAGATTTTGATAGATAATAACTCCGATGACTTTACTTTTTTTTATATTTATATATACTAGCAAGAATATGGGCACAAGTATTTAAATTTTAATATGACTAAATATTATATTGAATTAGACTAATGAAATTAAATATGAACACAAAAAAAAAGATTAGTTATTTTACTTTATTCTAATTGGTTTCAATATGAAATTATACATAGGATTGCTTTTGATACCTTTAGAAATAAAACAATAATATTAGAAATCAATAACACCAAGTAATTATTTATTAAACCCTGTTTTGTTAAAACCAGTATGCAAATTATTCACACCATATACTATGTAAACATTTATTTCTTAATGATATATAACACACATTGCAGGATTTTAAGCACATTAATGATGTGGTTGTTGTTGTTTTGATGCAAATCTATCTTAGCTAGATCTTAATAGAGACGTTGTTAATACATAAAATACTAATTAAGATCAAATACTGATTATTTGATAACCATTGGAAATATAATGTAAATAACTAAGGGAATTGTGATGTTGATGATGTAATTTCGGTTACACACACAACCTCCATTATAATGAGATAAAATATATTTATTTTTATAAAAATAAATATGTATTTTTTAATATTTTAATAGGTTTATTTATTTATATCATTACACACAAACACTTTTCAGATGAATCATTAAGTTGAATCTTCTTTAGAGAGTTCTTGTAGTTTTTTAAAGAAATCAATCGTTTTATGGTAAAAATCAACTCAAGTGGTTACTTTATTTTTCTCTACTGATCTTGAAGGTCTACAATTCTATTTTAATTAGGTTATTAATTTCCCTACATGAGACTCCAACTCTTCCACTTTTATTATAAGATTAACATAATCAATGAAGGAAGAAAAAAATCAACAATTCTTTGTCTTCTTATTTCATTTCTAAGGAAGAAAACAAAACCTGATTTCAACCCGGAGTGGAAGTACCTGTTAGGGGACCTATTTATGGGTCAAATAGAAAAAAATGTTTAAAAAAAAAAAAAAAAAAAAAAAAATAGCCACCTATGATGACAGGAGTTTAAATCCTGAACGAGGCTGGTTGCATTTTACTTAGTGCTAATACCCTTGGAATGTTATGAATCTGGCTACGAGTAAATAGTCTGGCAGACTGGGCTCTTTTACATTGGTATGGCAATCGATGTAGGAGATGGAAAAATCTGAATTCAAACTTGTTAAACTCTGCTTTAAAACTGAGGGGTTGGGTAAGTACATATACTTGTGTATCATCTGATATTATCTGGTACTATATGTTAACTTTAGTGGCTGGAAATAGTAAGTATACCAGTTGGGTTTGCCTTGGCCAACTATTCACCTCTGCACAACTATGGGTTAAATAGTAACATTACTGTTCTACAAGAATGACTTTGCCATTAAAATATCACATGAAGGTTGATATGCCATTAAAACAAAGAAACCACACACACACACACAGTTTGTATCTCGTGTATAGTGCAACCCCCTAATGTTAAGCTATAATTTATATCTCGGAATGTTGCATGATACGTGAGTATATATGGTAACCATTTACTGAATTCTCAGTTGGTAGAGTGTTCAGCTGGGAACCTCAAGGTTCCTGGTTCGTTACCAGCCCTCGCCAACTCAGCATATGAGTAGCACAGTGAGGTAAAGTGAGGAGCTGATGGAAAGTGTGGCGCTCTGCCTCAGACACTAAAAACAATTTCCTTGGTCTAGCACCAGTGAAAAGGGGATAGACTCCCTCGCTGTTTGGCTGAAACTGACTTTAGGCCACCCCAACGACTTTACTTTTACTTACTTACTTACATTGGATTTAGGACTAATACTAAAGGACCAATATGCATAAATTTGATTCTGCAATAATTTGCATGTTTTTTTATTTTTTATTTTTTTTTCTGGTGTAAATTTTTTTTTTTTTTTTTTTTTTTTTTTTTTTCAGAAGTTTTTTATTTATTTATTTTTAAAAATTTTGTTTCTGCTTTGTTTGCTTAAACTTAATTTTTTTTTTTTCTTTTTAGGTAAGTCAAGACAATCCAGTCAACTCAACTGGTAATAATTTTTCTTTCTTTCTTTATACACCTTTTCTTTTTCAATGAATAGTATTTATATACCTGAAAAGGACCCCCCCCAAAAAAAAAAAACAAAAAAAAACAAAAAAAAAACAAACAAAAACAACATAGTGAGTTGTTTCTACAAATACTGTTAAAATTTGAGATAATTTGAAAGTTTCTTCAGTTTCTGTGACAACATTCACCTTGGGTTAGTTGAACCGGCTCCATCCAACAAATTCACCAGTGGTGGAATCATGGAAGGACTAACAAGGGAATAGGAAATTCATGCATGGTCCCCAAAACCCACATGCATTCCTGTCAGAGGAAGGAAATGTCCTTGTTTGCCGCAGATTATCCACAGACACAGTGACCAGTACACCAAAAGCCATTGATTCCTGACAATGATAGACGCTTTTTGGATTTTCACCAGAGGCCCTTTGACCAGATTGTGATCCTAATACTACTGGGTGCCAAGCCTGTCTGCTTTGGATGACCCTACCAGGAACTCAAGTTCCCGACAGTCTTACTTGGACACTACCAAGTTTACAGGGCCCTGCCGCTATGAGGAGGAGTTGGACTTTAGAAATAATGTTCTAGAAGGTCACTGACCAAAGAGCTTCCTCTACCCTTTTACAGGTCTTGTTTTTTTGCTTTGTAGAGTGTCTAACCACCCTCCTCACCAGACAAAATCTGTGGGGTTATCGTTTAGTTGCTGATGATCCAACTATGAAACCGGTAGTACTGGGTTACATGGTACCAGTAGCACATTGAGTGACCTGACATAGAATTTGAATGAGAGTTGGTCAAGTTATTAGATTACAAAAGGATATAAATTTTTCTGAAACACACTGTGTTGTGTGTGTGTGTGTGTGTGTGTGTGTGTGTGTGTGTGTGTGTTTAAAGTTTCTGAACTTTAAAACCTAAATATGGGCTTAAGTTCTTTGTGTATAGATTAACTAAAGAAGGAACAGTTTAAGAAAACAAGAGGGGGTGAGCGCGCGGAAGTGATAACGTTAATCTGTTTCAATCAAACATAATGAAAAGATGAAAAGAAGGAAAGAAAAAAAGTGGGTTAAATCAAGATTATTATACTTTTTACATATATCAAATATTTGCAATAGCTCATAATTTAATTATTACAATGTTTGATGTTTACTTATCATACTGTGGTATATCCATCACTTTCTCTCTCCCTCTCTCTCTCTTTCTTTCTCCTCTCTCTGTGTCCCCCCTCTCATCCTCCCCTCTCTCTGTCATCTCCCAATTGTAATTTCTTTCTTTCTTAAACCCATCAAATTAAATATCCGTAAAATCATTCAATTTTAGAAATGTTTTAATTTTGTTTTAATAAAACCTTTTCATTTTGTCAACATTTTCTAGTGAAAATCTATTCTCACAAAATATTCTTTTTTTTTTTCTTTCCTGTCAATTGAAACTTTTGTTTCTCTTTATTCAAGACATTTTTCTTTTTCTTAACTCTATTTAAATTATTTTCTATGATATTATCAATGAATATTTACCTTTTCATAGCAATTCCATTTATAGATATAGACAAGAATACAATAAGACTAAAGAATAAATATTATTTCAGTTAAAAGATAGGAACATCTGTCGAACAAGTAATCACAAGTAAATATTAACTTGGAATATTTCTAATTGTTTTATATACAACACAATCAGCTTTTGTAAGGATTGATATATTAATATACAAATGCAAGGTTTCTGTGTTATTATAAGACAATTAAATATAAATATGACTAGTATAGTTCCATCACAAATGATAGTATTATTTAGTGTGGCTGCACCACCTGGACCCTGACAAAACGTCTTGAAAATAAGCTAGATGGGAGCTGCACAAGAATGCTGCGTGCTGTCTTGAATAAGTCGTGGAAACAGCACCCCACAAGGAAACAGCTGTACGGTCACCTGCCCCCCATCTCACAAACTATCCGAGTGAGACGGACAAGGCACGCAGGACCTGCTGGAGAAGCAGGGATGAACTCATAAGCGACGTTCTCCTGTGGAAGCCAACACATGGACATCAAGTGTCGGGCGCCCAGCAAAGACATATATTGACCAGTTATGTGAAGATGCTGGCTGTTCCGCAGAGGAGCTTCCAGGTGTGATGAATGATAGGGAGGGTTGGCGAAAGATTGTCATGGATACCCGTGCTGCATGCGCGACATGATGATGATGATTATCTATGCGTATTCAAGTAGATGGGAGGATTCACTGGTGTAGTGGCTAATTTGCTGGACTGCAGAATCATAGGAAGCAACTAAAAACTGTAGTTGTGCTATTATGTTTAAGATGCCGCCTCCCCATGGAGTCCACCTGTTGGCCATGAGTGGCGACCCATGATGCTTAAGGAAGGAATCTTGGTAGATGAGCAGTCCATGAGATGCAACACTCCACTTAGACCCTTAATTAGGCTAGACGGGTGGTAGGAGAAGCCCCCTATAATCAATCAGCTGGTCATGTCAAGCCCTAGTATCTATATGATTGCCCCCAACCCTATTGCCCTTATGGCAATCCCCAACTATTTATCATATGGGTGCTAGAAGGCGATGGCTGAGGGTCTCCCTGTCCTGGGAATGATGCTAAACTCTATCTGATGGTGAGATTCCAGTTCTGGAGGTCTGAGGAATGTGGAGCACCCATTCATCACCATTGCTCCCAGGTCCACTCTGACCTAGAGTGGTACTACCTATTAGGATCCCATCTTTGGATTAAATAGAAAAAAAAATTCTTTAAAAAAAATTTTCTTCCAGACTATTGCTTACAACAAACTTGAACTTTACCCTATAAACTTATCCTGTAAACTGATTTTCAATCCACTTAGCACAAACAACTGTAAACAATCTACTGTCAAAATCAATAAAAATCTTTGAAAAAAAAAAGCCAATAAATTTGACTATCCCTCACAACCTACTGATTGGCATAAAATAATCCTGGATGGGTTGACATGCCGTTAAAATCAATCAATCCTTGCATTTGCTTGCATTGTTTCTGTTGAGTTTGTTATGCAGCTACCATCTTGATTATTCTCTAGGTGCTTTGTTAGAGTTCAAGTGATGCAGCCATACAGTAGCTCTGATACAATTACGGCTTACAGAATTGTTGCTTTAACTTATCAGCATTCTTGTGCAGCTACCATCTTGATTATTCTCTATGCAATAAGTCATGCAGCCATATAGTAGCACTAATACAACTACAGCTTGGAAGAATTCATTTTGATTTGTCAGTGAGATTGGATTTCCATATGACTGATAATCTGTCGACTGAACTTGCACAAAGGTGTCAAAATTAGGGTGACCCAGAAAAAACAGAACCCAAATTATTTATTTATTTTCCCATTAAACTAACCTTAAACACCAACCCTAACCCCTAACCCTAGTTAAAATTAAGTTTTATTACAAAATTTGTGGGTTCTGTTTTTTTCTGGGTCAGCGATATACAGGGTGACCCAGAAAAAACAGAACCCAAATTATTTATTCATTTTCCCATTAAACTAACCCTAGACCCCAACCCTAAACCTAGATGCCCATAGTTAAAATTAAGTTTTATTACAAATTTTGTGGGTTCTGTTTTTTTCTGGGCCACCCTAATTTTGACACCTTTGTGCAAGTTCAACCAATCTGTCTATGGTAGACCATGCTTTCCTTAATGCAGACAATTAAGTGCAAATTGACTCTTTCATGTCTATTAGGATTTAAAAAAAACATGCAGTCACCTTAGTCACTTTGCAACAGTCATTAACCGAAGAAAGAAAAAGAAATCTGCTCTTATTTTCAAAATCAACCCAAATTGTTGATTCATGCTGTTTACCAACGATTTTGGTGTCCTGTGCAATGACGTTAAACTGCATCTAATGGTGAGGTTCCAATTCTGGAACTCTAGAGAATGTGTAATAGGAAATTCTCAAGCAGCCCCCAAACCCCACTTGCATATCCTGGTTAAGGGAAGAAGATGCCTTTGTTTGCCGCAGATTTTTCACAGACACAGTGACAAGTATGCCATTACTCTTGGGTCTACTCTGACCTGGAGTGGTACTACCAGTTAGGATTCCATCTATGGGCTGAATAGAAAAAATGAATTTTAAAAAAATTGAGTTTAAATTAAAAAAAAATTGTTTACCCATCAAGAATGAATAAAACAAAACTTCTTTGTCATAAAATAACCCAATAAGGGTTGACATGCTGTAAAATCCAACCAACCAATAATTTTGACTTTGTGCTTTTTGCTTTACAAAAATTCTTCATTTGAAATAATTGGAAACTCAAGCTGCTTATTTCCAAAAGTATTTCCTCAATTTCCTCTCTTATCCTTGGTTTATCTAGCAGAAAAAACACAAACCAAAAACAGTATATACTTGTGTATAGACATTTACCAACCCCTCCACATGAGCAGGATGTGACACAAGGTCAATTTCTTTAGCGGATTTTAACAGAGGATGTTGCAAAATATATCTGGTATCACAGGGTTCATAGATAGAAGTGCAAAGAATTTTTTCAAAGCACTAGAGACTATATATATATATATATATATATATGGTGTGATTTTATTATTTATGTTCCAGATAAGTGTCTCAATTCTTATCACCAAAACAACATTGGCTGCCTTTATTGACCTTTGACACTATTTTGACCCTATGATCTGTGTGTATGTTTTTTTTTTTTTTTTTTTTTTTAAGAATTTTTAGATTTTTAGCTAGAAGGCCCTTAAACTTTAAAAATTAAAAAAAAAATTAAAAAGTTATAATCTACCTCTTTCTGTATAAAGAAATCAGCATTATGCAGCTTAGCAGTTGGATTCTTGCAGATTGCTACAAGTCTCAGGAAAGTCTCTTTAGACTCGAACAAGTGTAAATTCACCACATTTTTATTCTCACATATTATCCACCCACTCCAATGTGAAACACAGGAAATAAGTACAAATGTTTTAATATATATATATATATATATAATAGCAGGACCTGTGGATATACCACAGTATGATAATTTAATTATTACAATGTTTGATATGTTTACTTAAAAGCTATTGCATAATAGTTCAATATGTAGTAGTAAAGTAAAGTCGTTGGGTGGCCTAAAGTTGGTATCAGCCAAACAGCGAGGGAGTTTATTCCCTTTTCTCTAGCACTAGACCAAGGAGATTGTTTTTGCGTCTGAGGCAGAGTGCCACACCTGCCATCAGCCCCTTACTTTAACGCACAGATCCCTATGCTACTCATACACTAAATTGGCAAGGGCCAGTATTGAACTATGACCTTGTGGTTTCTAGCCAAACGCTCTAATGACTGAGTTCAATATGTAAAAGGTATAGTAATCTTGATTTAACTCTCTCATTCTTTTTTTCAATTTTTTTTTTCTTTTTTCTTTTTTCTTTTCTTTTTTCTTCTTTTCATCTTTTCATTATGTTTGATTGAAACAGATTAGTGTTATTGCTTCCGTGTGCTCACCCCCTCTCTCTATCATTCTTACTCTTTCTTTATTATATTTTTCTATGTTGCATGTCCTTTTTTCTTTCCTTTCTTTCTTTATAATGAAAATAGAATGGTCCAGTATTTAGCTGAGATGACAACTCATAAGAAATAAGAATCAAGCAGATAAGCAACATCAGATAATCAGGATTTCCATTTTTGCATTTCCTAGGTGGTTGCTCTACATTTGTGGTTCCTGTGGTTCCTAGGTGGATGCTCTACCAACTGAGCTAAAATGGCTCTTGGCTACATAATTATTTTTATATCATTAGCATAAAATATAATCTTTAGACCTAATAAATAATAATTGGAATAACAAAAATTAACAAAAACAGTGAAATATGTTTAACATATTACAATATTTGTTTTATTTATTCTCACCAACCCGGAATACAGTAGGATGAGTTTGAATAAGAGTTCAACTATATACTATATGATGTGTTCCTCATAGCATCTACGTTCTTGTGTTCTTGGGACAGTGATTATATCATGTCCAGAATCGTAAGGGGAGATGACTCTCTCTAACAATTATTTTAATAAGTGAAATAATTTGTTAATTTTTCTTTTGAAGTTTGGAAATTACAGCAACATGGCTTCTTGATGATTAGACAAACTCTTCCATAGGGAACTTGTTTTTTAAAGATTTATTTTAAAAGGAAAAAAACAAACAACTACACAAAAAATGTAAATATGAAGGTACAATGAATGCAATTCTCTAACCTCTAGGCATAAAATAACCCTAGACAGGTTAACCTGCCATTAAAATCAATGAACTAGTAAATAACTATAGTCTTTTGGAATATCTGAATGTTATCAATAGATAACTCAAATTATAAACAAAACTTAAAAAAAAAAAAAAAAAATAATTAGTATTTTTTTCCTTGGGGTTAGGCGCTGTAAAAAAGTTCTTCAATAGCTCTCTACTCAAATATGGTCAAAGAATTTAAATTCAAATGGACAATTTACAACAATCTTATCCACAAGAGATCGTGTGGCAAGCTGGTTGGTTGGATTTTTATGTTATGTCAATTCATTGGGTTATTTTATGCCGAAGACGTTTTGTTTTATTCATTCTTAATGGGTACTCAATTTTTTTAAAAGCTAATTTTTTAAACAGATTTTTTAAAAACTCATTTTGTTCTATCCAACTCATAGATGGGACCCTACAGGTACTACCACTCTGGGTCCTGGGAGTAATGGTGATGAAGGGGTACTCCTCTTTCTCCAGAACAGAATAGAGAATGATTTAGTGCAGTAGTCATACGTAGTTATTTACAAAATAATTTCACTTCATAGTTGTCGATAGACAAGGTATGAATAATAAGGGTATTTTCTTTTTAGTTTTTCTTCTTCTTCTTCGGGGTGGGGGCGGAGGGGGTGGAGTTGTTCATCTCTGACAAGAATAGTTGGCATTTCTTCTAATAATAATCTTGTTCCATTGAAGTAGAAATTGGCTCAGGGAAATGATTGAACTATTCTGTCAACAAAGGTTAAGTACAAATATGACAAAGATTATGCCTGTAACAGAATATTCCAAAATGTCTTGTAGCGCCTCCTCCTCCTCTTCTTCATACATGTTGCCAATGTTTCTGCTATTAATTCTTTGACTTTAAACCCTGGTGACGTTTAAAATGGTACAATGTGGTCTGACTCACTTAAAGGCTGACTTTGATGGGTATTAAGCTCATTATCAAGTTTCCTCCTATTTATAAAATTGCAATTTTTTTTTCTGAAGTTTCTAATCCTCAATTTGACTATAAAGTAGCAGAGATGCTGGTATGCGTCCTGCATCCCTGATGCACAAAAATCTAAAAGGATGCAGTAAAATCATATCCTCGCCCTGTCGGCTGGGGCGTTAGAATGCACCGACTGCACCTCTGCAGAGGGGTAAGACTCCCCCAATGGGGCCACCTGTTGGCCGTGGGTGGCGACCTGTGATGCTTAAGGATAGAACCCAGGTGGCTGAGCAGTCCATGACTTGCAATATTCCACTTTAGGCTTTTATTGGGCTAGACGGTCGGTCAGAGAGGCCCCCTCCGATCAATCGGCTGGCCACGTCAAGCCCTAGCACCTATATGATTGCCCCAACCCTATTGCCCTTATGACAACCCCCAATCCTTCTTATCATATGGGTGCTAGAAGGCAATGGCTGAGGGTCTACATGTCCTGGGAATGACGTTAAACTCTATCTGATGGTGAGGTTCCAATTCTGGAGGTTTGGGGAATGTGGAGCACCCCTTTATCACCATTGCTCCCAGGTCCACTCTGACCCAGAGTGGTAGTACCTGTTAGGGTCTAATCTATGGGTTGAATCGAAAAACATGAGTTTATAAACAAAATTGTATTATGTATTAAGAATGAATTTATTTCACAACTTTGTTGGCATTAAATGACCCACTGAGGTTGATATGCCGTAAAACAAACCAAACCAAACCAAAATCATATCCATGCATCCTAGTGTTTTTTTTTTTTTTTCACTCACCATTTCAAGCCAACTGTAGATACATTTCAATAGTTTATTAGAAATGAATTACACAGGATAGGTTACAAGGTAGGAGTAAGATGGCTTTAATTGGGATCCATAAATTTTCCACGGGGACTCATTCAAAACAAATATGTGTGTCACAGGACACACTAAATCAAAAAGCTATCAGTATCACTGCTATAAAGTAGTGTTTTATTTCAGTAGCAAAATTGTGCCTGTGACGTAGTGACTAACATGCTGGACTGTAAAATCATAGTAAGCAAATTTGAAGTTCAGTCATACTATCTTAAGCATCATGGGTTGCCACTCTGTTAGCTGAAGCAGAAGAATCCTACAACTGCACCTCTGCAGAAGGGTAAAGTTTGTTTGGAAAAATAATTTAAGGGATGTTTCCCTACACGAAGAAGTGAGCCCATTTAGAAGCAAATTATGACCAGCTACGTTACATATGGGATGATATCAAATTTTCTTCCAGATGAACAAAGAAATCCATGTTAATTTTGAGGGATCTCTGTGGTGTAATGGCTAACGTACTGGTCTGTGACATTGTAGTTGGTGAATTTAAACACCAGTCATGCTATTATGTACAATTTTAGACTAATACCCTTGGGAAAGGTATGGACACCCCCAGTTATGGGTTAAATAGTACTACTACCATTCTTAAGGGGCCGGGTTAGCTCAGTCGGTAGAGCGTTCGGCTAGAAACCACAAGGTTCCTAGTTCGATACCGGTCCTCGCCAACTCAGCGTATGAGTAGCACAAGTCTGGCGCTCCACCTCAGATGCTAAAAAACAATCTCCTTGGTCTAGCGCTATTGAAAAGGGGATAGACTCCCTCGCTGACTGGCTGATACCAACTTTAGGCCACCCGTCGACTTTACTTTTTTTTTTTTTTTTACCATTCTTCTACTTCTTTGGCATTAAATAACCCATGAATGTTGATATGCCATTAAACAAAGAAACCAAACCAAAAAGCACTTTGTTAGTGTTTTTATATATTTATCTTTATTTTTGGTCTGTTCCTCTCTTTCCTAATTACCATTTCCTCTCACAGACAAAATGGCAGTATTTATTTTTAGTGACTTTCATCAGTACATCTGGTTTGTCTCTTGTTGTGTAGACCAAATGAATAATTGAATTCTTGAAATTCACAAAAACACAAAAAAATAAGCACTAGTACATTCATTATTGTCGTATCCACTTTGATTGAAATTCTTAATAGAGCTTGAGCATTTCACCAAATTCGTCCTATTGGTGGGGCTTAGACTATGTTTACTGTATCCCCCTGCAAAAGTCACCTCTGCAGGGGATACAGTAAATATAGTAAGGGAATACAGTAAATAATTTACCCAACCTGTTTGCTATGGATAGGATGTGACACAAGGTCACAAGTAAGGATCAAACTCACTTTTCAGTAGTAATAGATCTGTAAGACTAGCTTGCTAACCATTACACCATCATAAGTAAGTAAAGTTGGCAGTGGCCTTTCAGTTAGACAAGGAGGAAGTCTATCCCCTTTTTGCTAGCGCTAGACCAGCGAGATTCTTTTTGCTGAGGTGAGCACCACACCTACCATTAGCTCCCACCTCTACCACACAGATCAGATTATCCAATCTGTGCTACTCATGTGCTGGGTTGGCAGGGACCGGTATTGAATCCAGAACCTTGCGATTCTTAGGGAGGTGTTCTACCGACTGATGCCATCATAGGATACCACAAAGAGGTGTCCTGGCTATGACACTAAACTAGTTCTCGAGATCTCTGGAGTATGGAGTACCCCCTTCATTACTATTTCTCCCAGGTTCACTCTGACCTGGAGTGTTAGTACTTGTTAAGTACTATAGGTCAAATAGGTCTGTTTACCAATTATTGGTATTAGATAGGAATACTTAAAAAAAAATGTAAACCCTAATCTCAAGTTGACATGCCATTAAAATCAATCAATCAATAAATAATTGCACTACTAACCTAGGACACTAGTAGCAACACCTGCAGTTTTGTTGATTGTGTTGGACATTGACAAATTCCGACTGTAATCGGTTAAATTTGCAATTTCTCAAGTATTTCTGATCCAATCTTAAAAATATTTATATGGTTTGAAAGAAAAGAAAATAATTTTTCTAAATATGTAATTTTTATGTGTTTTTATCCATTGCATTATTTTTATATGGCAAGTTAAAACGGTATTTTACTTTGAACAGCTGTAAACACAAAATAAGATTTTTTTTCTCAGAATAAAATTTACACGGTAATTGATTTCATAAAATGAAAATGGCTAATCTTTATAAATATTCTTGAAATGACATTTAATTAGCACACACCTTAAAATACAAGCAGGAACTTGTTTTTTTTCTGTTCCGACCTTTGGAAGCAAAAATATGATAGACAAAAGTTGATGGAGATTTCTTCAAAAAGTATAAGATAAGCAAAAAAAAGCACTTCATCACTAATAGAAGATACTCTCAGAATTATTTTCATATATAACATGTAACATGAGGATGTTGCTTAACTGTCAGCGTTTCTTCATCAAACTTTCAATTTTGGGAAAAAAAAACAACTTAAAATTACAAGAAATGTAAACAAAACCCAGCACACCGGCTTTGTGTAAAAACATATTTATATAGGTATTCTATTTCTTGTATGTAATTCAACATAAGCATTTAGAAATGTATTTTTAAGTTCAAAGTGATGTTATATATTTAGATTAATACTATATATGTGTATACATGCAGTATTAAAATGAAAATGTTGAATAATCTTGCGGTAAACTTAAAGAAAAGAAAAAAAAACGCTACCCGTACCCCTTTTTCTCTAAAAATGGGTTACAGCATAGAGATACATACAATTTGAGTGCAGAAAGAACGTACAATTTTACATAAGAATGCCAAGTTTTATCAAAATTACTCCAAAAATAAAGAAATTGGAGAAAATACTGAATTTCTTGTTTTGAATTGGTCCATGATTTGACATATTTTTTAACAAAATCATGTCCACTTTTGTACTCCCAATTCCAGGGCTTTAAATTCTCATAACCTTTGAACCATTGAGAATATTTGCATAATTCAAACAGTTTTGAACTCCATTTACACATCTCTATTTAACTAATATGATTTAAATAACAATAACCTCAAATAAAAAAATCAGCTGGGAATGCTAGCACTAAGCAATGTGTGTATGTGTTTTGTTTTTGTTATAGTGTGGGTATACTAGATCTATTTTGTTATCCAGCCATATCTCTTGTATTGTTCTCGCATGTCTTTATGTAATTTAATTCTTATATATATATATATATATATATATATATATATAAAAAGCAATTTACAGACGCGCATTTCGGGGTTTACCCCTCATCAGTGCAGCTAGACTTATTTTTCAGCAGCTACCTCTGGTCGGGTTCGAGACCCGAACGAACTTTCGCTCGTCAAGTCTCTTACCGATGGGTCCACAAGCAGCTGCCAAGAATAGAAGGCAGAATAATCGCTATATTTCCTAAACCGGAAATAAACTCACCAGAGGTCTCTAACTTGTAAACAAGTGAGACTAGCTTTTGCGCCGAAGTGGTGAATTTTCGCAATTAATCCCTTCTAAACAGAGTGCTCAACGTGAAAATTGGGGAGCGTATATATATATATATACTCATCCTCTCTATTATGTAATGCAAGGTCAATTTTTAAGCTGAGTAAAGCTGATTTGAATTCAGAGTGTTTCCATCCCCTAGATTGGTTGTATAACCAAGACTAAATAACCTAGTCTGCCCTACTATTTACCCTTAGCTGGTGGGGGAGAGGTTCCATGTTAAAAATTAGTGTTATGATGAGTGAAGACTTGTTGCATTGGCAATTGCAATTCTTTCATACAATGTTGTTGAAGTTGTTAATACTGAGAGCCACGTGCAGATCTGTAGTCTCATTAGATGGACAGATACCATAATATGAGAAGTCTGCTTTGTGGCTTATTTATGATTTTAGAAAATGAAAAGTTTGCAGAAAATCATGAAATATGAGCTGGAATTATGAAATGTGTGTAAATTGTTGGTTTTTATGCTAAGTTTACCTTTTTGACAAATTGTAAACTTGTGAGAATTTATGATAGCAAATAAAAGCTTTTGAAAATTACTTGAACTTATTCTTTTCTATCAATTGTCTCTTTCTTTCTTTTCTATCAATTGTCTCTTTCTTTCTTTTCTATCAATTGTCTCTTCTTTCTTTTCTATCAATTGTCTCTTTCTTTCTTTTCTATCAATTGTCTCTTCTGTCTTTTCTATCAATTGTCTCTTTCTTTTCTATCAATGTCTCTTTCTTTCTTTCTATCAATTGTCTCTTTCTTTCTTTTCCTATCAATTGTCTCTCAATTGTCTCTTTCTTTCTTTTCCTATCAATTGTCTCTTTCTTTCTTTTCTATCAATTGTCTCTTTCTTTCTTTTTCTATCAATTGTCTCTTTCTTTCTTTTCCTATCATTGTCTCTTTCTTTCTTTTCTATCAATCAATTGTCTCTTTCTTTCTTTTCCTATCAATTGTCTTCTTTCTTTCTTTTCTATCAATTGTCTCTTTCTTTCTTTTCTATCAATTGTCTCTTTCTTTCTTTTCTATCAATTGTCTCTTTTTCTTTCTTTTCTATCAATTGTCTCTCTTCTTTCTTTTTCTATCAATTGTCTCTTTCTTTCTTTTTCTATCAATTGTCTCTTTCTTTCTTTTCCTATCAATTGTCTCTTTCTTTCTTTTCCTATCAATTGGTCTCTTTCTTTCTTTTCCTATCAATTGTCTCTTTCTTTCTTTTCCTATCAATTGTCTCTTTCTTTCTTTTCCTCTCATTGTCTCTTTCTTTCTTTTCCTTCAATTGTCCTCTTTCTTTCTTTTTCTATCAATTGTCTCTTTCTTTCTTTTTTCTATCAATTGTCTTTTCTTTTTATGGCTCAAAACTTTGATTCACACACATTTTGGACACTCCACTTTGGCCCTTACTTAGGCTAGACAGGCAGTTGGAAAGACTCCCTCTGATCAATCGGCTGATCACAAGCCCAATCATCTATATGATTGTCACAACCCTATTGCCCTTATGGCAACCCCCAACCCTTTTATCATATATGTGCTAGAAGGTGATGGCTGATGGTCTTCATGTCCTGGGTATGACATTAAACTCTGATGGTGAGGTTCCAGTTCTGGAGAATGTGGAGTACTCTTTCATAACCATTATTCCCAGGTCCACTCTGACCCGGAATTGTAGTACTAGTTAGGGCCCTTTCTATGGGTTAAATAGAAAAAAAATGTGTTTAAAAAAAATCTAAATGATATCAAGAATGAATGAAACAAAATGTCTGCCGTAATAAGGGTTGACATGCCATAAAATCTAACCTACCAACTACATTCTGTATGTGTGTGTGTGTGTGTTTGTTTGTAAAGATAAATAGAAAGTAAATTGTATTTTAACCTGTTGTACACTTAGCCAAGATTTTGTTGTATACCCAACAGTGGAAACTCTGGTGATAGATAGAGAGAGTGGAAACTCTGGTGATAGATAGAGAGAGTGGAAACTCTGGTGATAGATAGAGAGAGTGGAAACTCTGGTGATAGAGAGAGAGTGGAAACTCTGGTGATAGAGAGAGAGAGAGTGGAAACTCTGGTGATAGAGAGAGAGAGAGTGGAAACTCTGGTGATAGAGAGAGAGAGAAGTGGAACTCTGGTGATAGAGAGAGAGAGAGAGAGGGAACTCTGGTGATAGAGAGAGAGAGAGAGTGGAAACTCTGGTGATAGAGAGAGAGAGAGGGAGGAAACTCTGGTGATAGAGAGAGAGAGGGAGGAAACTCTGGTGATAGAGAGAGAGAGGGAGGAAACTCTGGTGATAGAGAGAGAGGGGAGGAACTCTGGTGATAGAGAGAGAGAGGGAGGAAACTCTGGTGATAGAGAGAGAGAGGGAGGAAACTCTGGTGATAGAGAGAGAGAGAGGGAGGAAACTCTGGTGATAGAGAGAGAGAGAGGGAGGAAACTCTGGTGAGAGAGAGAGAGAGAGGGAGGAAACTCTGGTGATAGAGAGAGAGAGAGAGGAGGAAACTCTGGTGATAGAGAGAGAGAGAGAGGGAGGAAACTCTGGTGGATAGAGAGAGAGAGAGGAAACTCTGGTGATAGAGAGAGAGAGAGTGAGGAAACTCTGGTGATAGAGAGAGAGAGAGTGAGGAAACTCTGGTGATAGAGAGAGAGAGAGAGGAACTCTGGTGATAGAGAGAGAGAGAGTGAGGAAACTCTGGTGATAGAGAGAGAGAGAGAGAGAGTGAGGAAAACTCTGGTGATAGAGAGAGAGAGAGAGAGAGGGGAAACTCTGGTGATAGATAGAGAGAGAGAGAGGGAGGAAACTCTGGTGATAGATAGAGAGAGAGAGAGAGGGAGGAAACTCTGGTGATAGAGAGAGAGAGAGAGAGGGGTGGAAACTCTGGTGATAGAGAGAGAGAGAGAGAGGGAGGAAACTCTGGTGATAGATAGAGAGAGGGAGGAAACTCTGGTGATAGAGAGAGAGAGAGACTAGAGTCTTACTTGTTGTTTCATTTCTGCTTTACTACATCTGCTAACTTCTTGTCTGACTGACATCTTTTCATCTAGTCTTCTAACTGCTTCATCTTTTTCTAAAGGCTTCTTTTTCCTGGGCTTGTTTTTAGTCATGCAATCAATTAATTCACAAGACATTTTTTCCTTGATCAAGATTTATTTAGCCCATTTTTATTTGCCGCGCGGGTGAGAATCCATATTGCAGTAGCACGTCTACTCTGCTTCAAAATGGGGTTGAAACTGATTCTCTAACTAATCACATGATGCATGAGATTCGCGCCTTTGGGGACAAGGTCTCTCTCTCTCGTCCCCTTCTCTCTCTCTCGTCCCTTCTCTCTCTCTCTCTCTCGTCCCCTCTCTCTCTCTCTTCTCTCTCTCTCTCTCTCTCTCTCTCTCTCTCTCTCTCTCTCTCGTCCCTTCTCTCTCTCTCTCTCTCTCTCTCGTCCCCTTCTCTCTCTCTCTCTCTCTCTCTCTCCCTCTCTCTCTCTCTCTCGTCCCCTTCTCTCTCTCTCTCTCGTCGTCCCTTCTCTCTCTCTCTCTCGTCCCCTTCTCTCTCTCTCTCTCTCGTCCCCTTCTCTCTCTCTCTCTCTCTGTCCCCTCTCTCTCTCTCTCTCTCTCGTCCCCTTCTCTCTCTCTCTCTCTCTCCCTCTTCTCTCTCTCTCTCTCTCTCTCTCTCTCTCTCCTCTCTCTCTCTCTCTCATCCCCTTCTCTCTCTCTCTCATCCCTTTCTCTCTCTCTCTCATCTCTTCTCTCTCTCTCTCTCCCTTCTCTCTCTCTCTCTCATCCCTTCTCTCTCTCTCTCTTCATCCCCTTCTCTCTCTCTCATCCCCTTCTCCTCTCTCTCTCTCATCCCCTTCTCTCTCTCTCTCTCTCTCTCTCTTCTCTCTCTTCTCTCTCTCTCTCTCATCCCTTCTCTCTCTCTCTCTCTCCTTTCTCTCTCTCTCTCTCATCCCCTTCTCTCTCTCTCTCTCTCCCCTCTCTCATCCCTTCTCTCTCTCTCTCTCTCTCTCTCTCTCATCCCCTCCTCTCTCTCTCTCTCTCTCTCTCCCCTTCTCTCTCTCTCTCTCATCCCCTTTCTCTCTCTCTCTCTCATCCCCCTCTCTCTCTCTCTCTCTCCCCTTCTCTCTCTCTCTCTCTCATCCCCTTCCATTCCCTCTCTCCTCTCTTTCTCCCCCTCCCTCTCTCTCTTTAATGCTAAATCTAGTCTAGTACATATTGCTCATTAAAACCTTTTGGATGAATGATCTAAAAATCCACCTTCCCTTATTTTTCTTCCTTATAATATGCTTGTTGGCAATTTCCTTGCTAAGAAGGAAATGAAAAGATGAATCTGAAGAGTAGAACTTAACAGTTGAATGAATCTACCTCTTCTTTTTACACATAAAACGTTATGCCATATAAAATTAGAACTTTAGCTTTATCAAATAAACTTAAATGCTGTTTTTTTAAATTTTATTTTTTGTTTTGTTTTGTTTTGTTTTTTGTCAAGACGCTTACAGTTATCTGTGTAGGAAATAAAACCCAAGTTTAAATCCTGGATGCTGCTGTTGGTATTTTATTTCATATCATGTGTATGCCCTTGAAAAAAGGCATGAATTCATCCCATCTCCCAGCTATGGGCAAGACTGGGTTCTTTAGCCTTGGCTCGGGCCAGTTTGGCTCAGTTGGTAGAGTGTTTGGCTAGGAACTAAAAGGTTCCTGGTTTGATACCGGTCCTCGCCAACTCAGTGTATGAGTAGCACAGGGACCTGTGCGGTAAAGTAAGGAGCTGATGGTAGGTGTGGCGCTCCACCTCAGACGCCAAAAACAATCTCCTTGGTCTAGCGCTAGTGAAAAGGGGATAGCTGTCTGGCTGATACCGACTTTAAGCCACCCCGACGACTTTACTTGGGCAACCATTCTTGGAGAAGTGAAATTCTGAGTTGAAACACCCTTCATTTTGTTATCATGTTAACCCTTTGCCTTTATTGACCAACTGGTCTTATTTATCTGAATGTTTGAGATGAGGCTTGATGATTAGTATTATCTGCGTTATTCAGACTATTGTCCTCATCTTTATTGTTATTATGGCCTAATGGATAAGGTAGTTAGGTTAAGACAGTTCTAAGTGACAGTTATCTCTGGATTCCGGGTTCAATCCTGAGTAATGGCAGTAACATAGAAAAATAATTAACATAACTCCTACCCCAGTTATGGTTAGCGGAATGAGAACAGGTTACCCCCATGGACTGAATAAAGGGTTAAGTTCAAAGTTCCGTGATGGCTACCGATTACGACAAGAAAGTTCCTGAGTTTGAAAAGTAGGTTCCCAAGTTCCCGAGTCCGACAAGAAATACCTGAAGAAGGCCGGAGGGTATATCGGTGGAAACGTTGTACAAATAACAATAAAGATGAGGGCAATAGTCCGAATAATGCAGATAATACTGGTCTTATTTAGGGTAACTTTTGAGTATTAAAAATTAAAAATAAATCAATATAATAATCAAGGCCACCAAAAATTGAGAATTGCTCTGCAGTTATTTTAATTGCACTCATCAAAGATTAAACTCCTAATTAGAGTTTATTTAGTGCAATGTTATATATTCTAGGGACTTCTTTGTAGAACATCAAGTGCCCATCCTACCTTATTCGCACACGTGTGTGTGTGTGTGTGGAAAGTTATAAAGTTAATAAGAAAGATAAGATTCATGTATGAGTTTATATATATCAAATGAAAAATATGATATATGATAAAAAATTCTCTAGCAGGACTTGTAGATATACCACAGTATGATTATTATAATTTAATTATTACATTTGATATGTTTACTTAAGAGCTATTGCTAAATAGTTCAATATGTAAAAAGTATAATAATCTTGATTTAACTCTCTCTCACACTTTTTTCTTTTCATTCCTTCTTTTCATTCCTTCTTTTCCTTCTTTTCATCTTTTCATTATGTTCGATTGAAACACATTAGTGTTTTTGTTTCCGTGCACTCACCTCCTCTATCTTCCCCATACTCAGTTTTTCTTTTTTCTTATTATATTTTTCTACGTAGCATGTCCTTTTTCTTCCCTTTCTTAATAATAAAAAAATGGAATGTTATTTAGCTGGGGTGACAACTCATAAGAAATAAAAAATTTGGTCGATAAACAACACCAGATAAACAGGATTTACATTTTAAAAATTATTTTGTGTTTTGCTTCTGTGCACTCACCCCCTCTATCTTATACTGTTTCTTTCTTATTATATTTTTTCTGTGTAGCATGTTCTTTTTCTTCCCTTGCTTTATAATAAAAACAGAATGGTCCATTATTTAGTTGAGATGATGGCACTCATAAGAAATAAGATTTTGACGGATAAGTAACACCAGATAATCAGGATTTACATTTTTGCATTTCATATCATGGGTCTCATTTTTAACGAGATCGTGTTGCAAGATGACAATGTCCAATCAATTAAGGAATATGAGTATTAATATATAGGTTATTATTTAATTGATCTGATGCAAACCCCCCCCCCCCGCCCTGTTCCATATCAAATTGAAAAGCTATCCAGTTAAAATTGTCAGTCTGTTCTTAAGCAGTCTTGAAACTTTGGTCACCCCCAGGGCTGAAAAGCAGGAGTTGGGTTTTTCTTCTAAATCTTCTCTTGAGCTCTTACTCATGTCATAATGGCAACATGGTTGGCTTAAATCCAAATTCTAGAACAGTGATCAAAACATTGGAAATCTTTCGTTCTTTTTGTTTGTTTGTTTGTTTAACTAACCTAACCTTTCTATCCAACAGAATGTCAGTAGATTTGCCAAGTTGTACAATGTCATCGTGACCACAAGACTAGATTTTATTTATTTATTTATTTTTCTTCTCTTCTTTAATGTCTTTCAAGAATGTGGTGTGAGGAGAGAATCTAAATGAGGTAATCTTGATCGTATTGTAGATTACCTACTTCAAAGCATTGGCTAGTTTTGGCTAGAATTTCAGTCAACAATAAACTATTAAATCTATCTATACATATATAAAGGTCAGTTGTGTGTATATGTATATCCAGAGGAAACTTGGTTTTTGAGCAAAAATAATAGAGATTTGATTTTATTTCGTGAAGATAATTAAAAAATAAAATTTGAATGATAACAGCATGGATTTTTTTTTTTCATTTAATATTTTAGATAGTAGACATTAACATTTCTTTTCAGAGTGGCTGGATCAACGCAAAGGTCCTTTTTACATAGGGATTTTAATAGGGGCATACTACCAGGATCCAACTCGTGATTCAATAATAATGGATCTGTGGGACTGACCTTTTTTGCATCCCTTCTACCCAGGCGACGCTGGGTAGCCACTTCTAGTCTACAATAAAAAAAAGAAAGAAATAATCTCCAAACCAAATTTATCTGACAAATGGAACTGTTAACGAAATATAAATGTAATTCAAATCTAACAAAAAAGGGCAATGGTGGTTGTCTGTTCCTAAAACAAAAAAGCACAAAACCACAAACTTATTCTTTTTATCCAAACAAATTGTTTTTAATGATTTTGATGTTTCTGACTGTTGTCTTCATCTTTATTATGTATAAACACAACGTTTCGGCCACTGTATCCTCCAACCTTCCTCTGGTGTTCCCTGTGTATCCGAGCATAGACCCAACCTGGGAACTCATTTTTAATAGTTTGACTGTTGAGGAAACAATGGTCAAAACATGTTTATATATACCACAATAAAGATGAGGACAACAGTCCGAAACATCAAAATTATTCTCATCAAGCCTCATCTAAAAAAGATAAATAATTGTTTTTAAATATCAATAAAATGATTGCATTTTAATTAATTTTGTATGCAAGAAACGTTTGGTTTGGTTTCTTTGTTTAATGGCGTATTGTTCTGTTTTTTTGTACAAATAAATAAGGAACACTGAATAAAAACAAATAAAAGCGGACCCAGATGTTGAAAATAAACAAAGATTTTATTTAACACAGGGCAGAGAAATGCTTCTATCCAACTACTGACTTCTAGAACATATATGATAAAAAGGATTGGGGGTTTGCCATAAGGACAATAGGGTTGGGACAATCATATAGGTGCTAGGGCTTAACATGACAAGCTGATTGATTGGAGGAGGCTTTTCAGACTGCCCATCTAGCCTAAAGTCCAAAGTAGAGTGTTGCATGTCATGGACTGCTCAGCCATCAGGAATTTGTCCTTAAGCATCACAGGTCTTGATGATGGTCAAAAAATGACCCCATGGGAGGGGGGGATTTTACCCCCCTGCAGTCGGTGTATTTTCCTGACAGGGTGGAGATCCATTTGGATCTTGCTTGATTTTTGTTTTTTCTTCAAATATTTAAAACCTGTTTATTCAAGAGTATAACGTGAAAGTACACAATATTTTCATAACAATAACAAGTAGTAACTTTATCTCTTTGTTTACAATATGATATGAAATAACTAATGACAACTTGGACGTTTCTAGTACTTCACGGATTTTCTTTTTGTCTTTTCTTCTGTGTGTGTGTGTCACATTTCTTTTTTTTTAAACTCTTAACATCCTGTTGAGAATTTTCCAGAGCCCAATTCCTATAAGGATTTATCAAAAAATGGCTAAACATGGCCTTTTCATTTAAAATTACCTATTATTTCCCATAAATCAAAGACCGTTAAATATGTTTAATATTACCTTTATACAAAAGCTATCATTTGGGGTAGATTAGAAAAATGAATGTGACTTCCTGCCGAGTGGAATGAGGCGGTATAGGATGTTAAGAGTTAAAGTGATTTTCTTGTGTCATAGCTTCTAGTACAACACTTCTAGTGCCATGGGTGGAGACCCATGATGTTTAAGGATTGAACCCTGGTGGCTGAACAGTCCATGACATGCAACACTCTACATTGGCCCTTACTTAGGCTAAATAGTGGTTGGAGATGCCCTACCTGATCAATCGGCTGTAACATCAAGCCCTAGCACCTATATGATTGTCCCAACCCTATTGCCCTTATGGCAACACCCAACCTTTTTATTATATATGTTCTAGAAGGCATTGGTTGAGGATCTTATTGTCCTGAGTATGATGTTAAACTCTATCTGATGGTGAAGTTTCAGCTCTGGAGCATGTAGAGTACCCCTTCATCAGCATTACTCCCAAGTCCAACCTGACCCAAAGTGGTTGTACTTGTAAGGGTCCCATATATAGTTTAAATAGAAAAAATGAGTTAAAAAAGTGTTTAAAAAAAATTTAGTACCCATCAAGAATGAATTAAAAAAACAAACGTTTCTGGCATAAAATAACCCAACAGGGGTTGACATGCTGTTAAAAATTTATAAATAAAAATTGATTTCACATCAAAAACTTATTTTATAAAAAAAATTTTGTTCACCATCTTTTTTAACAGACTGTGACATTTTGGTATTATTTGTATTATTCAGACTATTGTTGTAATCGGGAGCCATCATGGAAATTTGAACCTAACCCTACTCAAGTCCGAGAAGGTTCCCGAGTCCGACAAGAAATACCTGAAGAAGGCAGGAGGGCACATCGGCTGAAATGTTGTACAGATAATAATGAAGATGGGGACAATAGTCCGAATAATACAAATAATACTGATTATCAAGTCTCATCTCAAAAATTCAGAGAAATAGTGACATTTTGGTTGCCAACAGTGCACAAGCAGAGCAACATTTTTGTCATTCTTTTCGCCTGCAAAAGGGTCAAGTTTATCTTAATTTGACCTTGGGTCAAAGATCCAATGAATATTAAACTCATTCATAAGAGTCCTGGTTTCTAACCATCTATTCATAAAGGGCACACACTTCAGTAAAATATTGCAATAAACGAACAGTGGTGGTGGTGGTGCAGAAAAAACATTTTGGGTCTAAAAATGAAAGAGATGACTTGGTGGGGGGAAACACATTTAAGTTGATTTTTTAGATTTAATTTTCTTTTTTCATTTTTTTTTTTTTTTTTTAATTATTTGTTTGTTTTAAAGGGTTAAATAAACTTAAATGATATAAGTTTGTTGAATTTTCAGACTGTTGATCTCATCTTTATTGTTAGATATATAACATTTCGGCCGATATGCCCTCAGGCCTTCTTCAGGTGTTTGCTGTTATTTTTGAGATGAGGTTTGATATTTTTTTTTTTTTTTGACTGTTTGTCCTCATTTTTATTATTATATACACGTTTTGGCTAATGTGCTCTCTGGCCTTCTTGTTGTAATCTGGAGCCTTCACAAAATTTTGAACTGAACCATTTATTTAATCCATTGGGGTAGATTGTTCTCATTCCATTAACCATAAGCGGGTACAAGTGATAATCTGTTAAGTAATCTGTTATTATTGCTCGTAGACAGGATTGAACCTGCAATCTATAGATGATTATCACTTAGAACTATACTAACTCAACTCTAATATCCATTGTGCCATGTGTCTAAATAATAATCAAACCTCATTCAAAAATTCAGATTGTGTATATACAAAGATGAGGACAACAGTTTAAAAATAATATAATTTATCAAGCCTCATCTCAAAAAAAGAATTGAGACAAGTGTGAACTTCAGGATGTTGAATTTTTTTTTTTTTTTTTGCAATAAGTTAATTATCAGGACCTGTGGCTATACCACAATATGATAATTTAATTATTACAATGTTTGATATATTAAGAGCTATTGCTAACTAGTTCAATATGTAAAAACTATAATAATCTTGATTTAACTCTCTCACTCTTCTTTTTTTTTTTTTTCTTTCTTTCATTTTTTTATCTTTTCATTTTTTTCATCTTTTCATTATGTTTGATTTGAACATATTAGCGTTATTGCTTCTGCGTGCTCACCACCTCTCTATATCTTTCCCTACTCTCTTCTTTTCTTATATTTTTTCTGTTTTCTTCCTTTTCTTTCTTTAGAATAAAAAGAGAATGATCCATTATTTAGCGGAGGTGACAGCACTTATAAGAAATAAAAATTCGGCAGATAAGCAACACCATATAATCAGGATTTATTTTTGCATTTCATCTTGGACAATTTGGACGATCTCATTTTTAACCAGGGAGTGTTGCAAAATGATAACGATCATACAAATAACGAACACGAGTATTAATATATAGATATTCACTACTGCATTGACAAAGATGGAGATTAGAAAATAGCTGTGTAAAATAAATACTTTTTTTTTCCTCTTTTTTGACTTGTTGCTTTGTGACTTAAGGAAAGTCAAAAAGTTAAAAATCAAACTTTTGTTGCTAATCCTTATTGATAAAAAAAAACTAATTAAAGAGTTCTCGCTTATTTTTCCTTCTTTTTCCCTGAACTGAAATCTTTGTTGTTTAGCCAAAATCAGTTTTTAGACACTTGAAAAAAATCTATTAAAAAAACAAAAAAAAAAAACAAAACTTTTTCCCTCCTTCTTAGTGCCAGTTGATCTCATCCCAGTTTAGCTTGATCGGTAGAACACACGCCTAGGAATTGCAAGGTTCCTGCCAACTCAGTACATGAGCAGCACCGATTGGGTAATCTAATCTGTGCGATAAAGTGTGGAGCTGACGGTAGGTGTAGCATTCCATCTCAGAAAAAAAAAGAAAAAAAAGTCAATCTTCCTGGTCTAGCGCTAGCAAAAAAGGGATAAACTCCCTCGTTATCTGGCTGATTACCGGAAATAGGCCACCCCCGCCAATTTTACTTTACTTGATCTGAACTCTTGATGACTTGTTTCCCTTTGTCTCATTTTGCGGATTGAATGAAAACAGAAAATATATTTCATTGAATCTTCTGCTTCTCAGAGATGGGTTTTGGTTGGTTGGTTGGCCCCCTTGTAAAGGTTAATGCATTTTCCTACAATTTATATTTGCATTTCTTTAAAGTAGTGATTCGTTGAAGATCTGGCCTCCAACAAACAGGGTTGGCGAGACGCCTGCTGCACAGGTGCTAAGCTGCAGAGCGGCAACATCTTCATCGTCATGAACAACCAAATGTAGATGGGAATTTCCCCTGCAATGTATGTGGTGACCGCATCTGCAAGTCCAGAACTGGACTAATGAGCCACCATAGGGTCCACAAATGAAGACATGGAGTGACGTCATCGTCATCTGTGATGGATTACGTAAAGAAAGAAAGATGCCCCCCACCTCTGGGACGACATAAAAATTTGGGGGGTCCAAGCAAGCAAGCAAAATGTATTTAATTATAAAAAATATGATAGGACTTTTAAGCCTCAAATGGTTGTGGTGGATCCACCAGAGTAGAAGAGGAATTAAAGGGGGCCATAGGTGAAAAAAAGGTTGAGAACCACTGCTCTAAAGTGAGAATATTGACAACCTCTCCCATCTCTGAAGAGTTGTATTACCTGTTATGGTTCCATCTATGGGTTAAATAGAAGAAAGGATTTGAAAAAAACAAATGTTTAAAAAAAAAAGAAAAAGTGAGTGCCCATCAAGAATGAATAAAACAAAAACGTTTTTGGCATAAAATGACCCCACATAGGTTGACATGCCATAAAACCCAACCAACCAAATCCCATCTCTGAGGAGCAGAAGATTTAATGAAAAATTAGTATTATTTGGACTATTGTCCTTATCTTATCTGTAAAACATTTCGGTTGATGTGCCCTCTGGCCTTCTTCAGGTATTTCTTGTTGGATTCAGGAACCTTCTTAAATGGGAGCCATCACGGAACTTTGAACCTAACTCGTTATTCAGTCCATGGTGGTATCCTGTTCTCATTCCACTAACCATAGCTGGGGTACAGGTGTTTAGCTGTGTTAATTATCAAGCCTCATCTCAAAAATTCAGAGAAATTAATGAAAAATATTTCTCTTTTTTTTCATTCAATATTTGGACCTCTAAAAATGTTATTCGTTCCCGGTGGTGGGCGCATATGCTTTAGAGAATTGTAAATTTGCATTTAAATTGTAAGAAAATGCATTACTCTTGTGAGGGGGGGGGGAATTCCTGGGTGTAGTGACTAACGTGTTGGACTGTGACACATAGTAAGCCAAATCAAACTCTAGTCATACTTTTATGTTCAATTTCGGACTAATACCCTCAGAAAAAATATGACCCCCTTTACACCCCCAGCTATGTGTTAAATAATACCACTGCTGTTTTTCTACAAGAATGGCTTTAGCATTGAATAACCCATGAAGATTGAAATGCCATTAAACAAAGAAGCCATTACTCTTTCCATTTCAGAGGAAAAAAAAAGCCAAAACAAATGTGTGTGTGGGTGTGTGTGCATTTAGAATTGATTGAAAACTTAAAAGATAAGTCAAATTTGAAAATAAAAATAATACTCACCTATGTATAGAATTTTATGATTGTAACTCATTAGTATTATCTGCGTTATTCGGACTGTTGTCTCCATCTTCATTGTTACTTGTACAACGTTTCGGCCGATATGCCCTCCGGCCTTCTTCAGGTATTTCTTGTCGGACTCTGGAACCTTCTCGTTGTACAAGTAACAATGAAGATGAGACAATAGTCCGAATAACACAGATCATACTAAGCAACTTCAGAACATGCAATGTAAGAGCAACTCATTGGCACATAATGACGTTAAACTCTAAAAAAGTACCTGTGCCATTAAGAATTGATTTATTTCAAATGCCGTAAAACAAAACAAAACAAAAAAACAAACAAAACAGATAATACTAGCCTCATCCAAACATTCAGAGAAATTGTAACTCATCAACAAAATATTGAAATTAAAGTAAAATATGCAAATATGCCTCTGACTTTAAAAAGATTCTCAATTTGTATTCTTGTTTAATAATTTTCATGAATTAATATCTTAGATTTGTAAAGAAAGCTTTTGCTAATATGGTAATATTGAATATTAACAACCCTTGCCCTAATTTATGAATTTAGGGTCAAGTGATGCTTCCTTGTGGGGTGCTTTTTCCATGACTTGTTCAAGACTTCTTGTGCAGCTGTATATTTTTAAATAGATAAATAAGGTTTTAATAATATTAATTAATAATAATTATTATTATAAATAATAATAAGCCAAATATCAAATAATATTATAATAATTAATAATAATTAATTAATAATAATTAATAATATTAATAATTAATTAATTAATAATATTTTTTTAATAATAATTTAAAAATAATAATACATTATATTTTTCCACGACTTGTTCAAGACCACATGCAGCATTCTTGTAGCTGTATGGTCACTTGCCCCTCATCTCACAAACCATCCGAGTGAGACGGACAAGATATGCTGGACACTGCTGGAAAAGCAAGGACGAGCTCATAAGCGATGTTCTCCTGTGGAAGTCCAACACATGGACGTGCTAGTGTGGGCCGCCTACGAAGGACCTACATTGGCCAACTCTGCGACCAACTGGATGCCGCACGGAGGACATCCCCGGGACAATGAATGATAGAGAAGCTTGGCGAGAGATACTCATGGATATCCGTGCTAATTGCATGACATGATGATGATGATGATGATGATGATGAAAGCACCAGTTCCGCTAGGTCAATGAGTGTGTTCAATACTTAATTGGGTAACCACTTAAGCAACAACAGCTAAGTGAGTGATCATTTGGACAAACCATTCACTCATAATTGTCTTGTTGCTTAGATACGAGTATCAGTAAAGAAACAGTTGTACACAGATCAACTGATGCCTCTGGATATACATCGTCAGGGGTATACTTGGAATTCTAAGATGTGTTGGGTCATTCAGCATCATACTCCTTTCTTCAGGGGACTCAGCTAAGGCCGGTCAAAAAACTCATGTCCAGAGGTCAAACTTACACTGCTTATTTAGGCTGAAGAGTTTATCTTTATAATATAAAAGTAAAGTCATCAGAGTGGCCTAAAGTCGGTATCAGCCAGACAGCAAGGAAGTCTATCCCCTTTTCGCTAGTGCTAGACCAAGGAGATTGTTTTGGCATCTGAGGTGGTGTGCCATACTTACTATCAGCTCCTTACTTTATGGCACAGATCCTTGTGTTAATCATACGCTGAGTTGGCGAGGGCTGGTATCGAACCCAGAACCTCGTGGTTCCTAGTTGGACACTCTACTGACTGAGCTAAACACACACACACACACACACACACACACACACACACACACATATTTTCAATAAGAAAAACTTTAAAACAAAAAAAAAAAATCATTTGGTGTTTTAAATATATTTCAACCAGCAACTCAATAAATGTGCCCAGTCTTGTCAGACAGCCTTTACATGGTTCAATCCTACTTGACGGACATAAATTCCATCATCATATGTCACCCTTCTGAAAGAAAAAAAAATACTAAAAATCAAGGAATTAACGGAATTTAATGAAATTTTCAGTGTTGATACATTAATGAATAAAAGATATAATGCACCAGTTATTTTATTTAAAAACTTTTACATTTTTTCAGGTCAATTAACTTTGAACCACATATGTTTGTGAATCTTGTGTTATGCCTCATATATGTGGTTCAAAGTTAACTGACCTGAAAGAATGTAAAAGTTTTTAAATAAAATAACTGGTGCATTATACCTTTTATTCATTAATGTATCAACACTGAATATTTCAGTTTTGACATTTTTTTTCTTTCGGTGGGGTGACATACGATGGTGGAATTTATGTCCATTAAGTAGGATTGAACCCTTTAAATAATAACCTAATAATTAGGTTATTATGTAAAGGCTGTCTGATGGAACTAGGCTCATTTGTTGAGTTGCTGGTTGAAATAAATTCATAATAGACAAATGACAGTTTGTTAAATTTTTTTTATTGAAAGTGTAAATATTGCTCTGTATATAGTCAATGCATGGGTATGCATTGTGTATATACACAGGCTATAGATGATCCCAGATAGAATCATCCCCAAATTACTAGACAATTGGATACTTTTACATTGATATATATATATATATTGTTTCGATTCCATTTATCGCAAAAGATTTATACACACACGCGCAACCACACATTCATAAACACATAAAAAATGCAAAATGCTTTTTTCGATACAAACACTTACATATTCTAATACTCACACCGCAAAAAAGAATATTTGGCGTCATATTTCAAACCGTTCATTTTTTCAACGTTCTTTTTTCTCAGACTTCAAATTTTAAACAGACCGATAAACAAGGACTATTACTCGCCTTTCTCCTTATTCTGAGATAAAGATTTTTTTATCACCTTCCACATACGAACAAACGCCCTGAAGATGATCTAATTAATAGATCGAAACACTGCAGCGTCGGCCAATAAACTCACCACTTAACTCATTTAAACCTGTGTTTTTTCAATTTTTTTATTATACTACATACCGTCGGATTCACTTCCTTTTATTCATTATATATTATATATATATATATATATACTTTTTTAATACGAAAATTGGCTTGCATTAGTGTGCAGTAATCAAATCTATATATGCCCTCAGATTTATTGATTTTAGTTCATTATAGGGCTATAACGGTTCTTCTAGATGAAATGTTCGGTAGCTTAGTGATTTCTCTTCTATTAACCCTTCTAAATTGAGAGCTGCCAGAAACAAAGATATTTTATCTGCAGCTAAAGAGTAAATTGGATAAGAGAACCAGAATATATATATATATATATATATATATATATATATATATATGAAAAAGGAATGACTTACCGGGTAAAATATTGGGTTGATCTCAATATTTGGTTGGTACAAGTTTTACCCAGATAAGTCAGCGTTATAATAAATATAAAGTGCTCAATACGTAAGTAGAGCGGATTTATTATAACTACATGAACTCCTGCAGTTAGCTGTAATTAATCAATATTTTGATTAATTCACTCAATTTAACCCTGAAGATCCTTATGGTGAAACTTGTGTAGGTTATTTCTGTACACACTATAATGATAAATATAATATATGTATATGAGTGAGAGGGGGAATAGTTCAATGATTGTGAAAGAGTCAAAAAGATATCTTATTCTATCTTGTGTTTTTAGTTTTAAATGCTAGTTGAGTTATCAGTCTCTCTCTCCCTCCCTCTCTCTCTCTCTCTCCCTCTCTCTCTCTCTCTCCCTCTCTCTTCTCTCTCTTCTCTCTCTCCCTCTCTTTCTCTTTCTCTCTCCCTCTCTCTTCTCCTTTCTCTCTCTCATACTCTCTCTCTTTCTCTCATACTCTCTCTTTCTCCCCCCTCTCTCTCCCTCTCTCTCCTGGGGGTGGTACCTCATGCCATATTAGCTAAAAGTGATGGGCTGCAAATTTGTAGTAAGCAAGTTCAAACTCCAGTCCTGGTCTTGCGTTTACTTTCAGACTAATATCTTTGGGAAAGGTATGAACCCCCTCATAAAAAATATGAAATGAACTGTACCACTGCTTTTTCTAAAAGGAAATATACCATGAAGGTTGATATGCCATTAAACACATAAACCAAACCATCTCCCCCCCTTTTTTCCTTCCTCCCCTCCTCCAACCAAATCAATTTCAGGATGTATGAATAATAATGCTTTATATTTTAGTACCACAGCCTTTTTAATACCCAACCTGATCTCTGATCAATTGGCTAGCCATGTCAAGCCCTAGCACCTATATGATTGTTCCAACCCTTTTTATCATTGGGTGCTAGAGGGCAGTGGCTAAGGGTCTTCATGTCCTGGGAATGACGTTAAACTCTATCTGATAGTGAGGTTCCAGTTCTGGATGTTTAGGAAATGTGGAGCACCCCTTTATTACCATTGCTCCCTGGTCCACTCTGACCCGGAGTGGTAGTACCTGTTAGGGTCCCATCTATGTGTTAAATGGAAAAATGTTTTTATAAAAAAAAAAAATTGAGTATCCATCAAGAATGACTTTATTTCAAAATTTTATCGGCATTAAATGACCCACTGAGGTTGATATGCCGTAAAATAAACCAAGGCAAACCAACCTAATCTACTTATCAATGCTATGACTTTGTCATCAGTGTTATGATAACTTGAAATATTCCAATTGGTTTAATAGTGATAATGTTTTAACAATCACACAGATCTATGACTAAAATCACGAGAGGAAAGTTGTGCCCCCCTCCCCTCACACACATACATTCTATTTTATTGATATTGTGAAAGAGTCTTAATTTATCTGAATATTTCAGATGAAGTATTGTCTTAATAAATAAATGAATGAATGACTAAAGATTTTCATTCCTGGAGAATTTTAAGTTTACGTTTGTAATCTAAGGGAAGTAACTCCTAGTGACTTAATATTAGAAAAACATTTTCAATGAATAAATAATTTTCAATTATCTATGAAATGAATTTATTCCATATTTTACTCCTAAAGAATGAATTAATAAATTGGCTTATATCATAAACTGTTTGATAACATTTCAATAGAAAGAGCCCCCCACTTATGAATTGTATTTGAAAAATATCCCCCACCCCACTTATGAATTATTGAAAAATATCCCCCACCCCACTTATGAATTGTATTTAAATAATAGACTCTCACCCACCCCTAAATTATATTTGAAAAATAGCTCCCCACCCCCAAATTTTATTTGAACAATAGCGCCCCCACCCTCTAAATTGTATTTGAACAATAGCGCCCCCCACCCTCCAAATTGTATTTGAAAAATAGCCCCCACCCCTCCAAGTGTATTTGAAAAATAGCTCCATTGTGTTTTCCTAGACTTTGTAAAGTTCATTGTTTATCTTGTTATGGTCTGGCTTATTTTATCAAAAATCAATTGAGATTCAATTTATATATAGAATAGGACAATCCTTTTTCATCTATTTCACTAATATTACTGTTTTAGGCTATTTTTTTAGGAAGAAAAAAAAACATTGGCTAGAAAGGTGATCATATGCAAAAGAAGCATGGCTTTCTTGTTATACAACAATCTAACTTTAAAAAAATTATACTCTTCTGAATCCTGTTGACTCTAAGTATAAATAGAATAAAAAATTGTCTTTGTCTTTGTATGTCACCAATATCCGTTGTCTTGATGGAAGTGTCATTCCAGTGTTGTTGGGCCAATCACTCCTCCTTATTCACTACCCTCTTAACTCTCTACACTCAACTTCTTATTGCTATCAATCATCACTAACCACTGCTACTACTACTACTTCAAATGTTGTTTAAAACTTGAGGAGGAATCTGGATTAACTTGGCTCCTAGTGATTAGTATCCTTCTGTGTATTCGATACTTAATTGGTGTTGTCACCCAGCTGGACATATTTTAGTTTCTAGAATGACACAAGTTTCTTAGTTTGTTTATGGAAACTTGGACAGCAACAATTTTTTTTTTTTGATTCATGGTGGGTTTCTTTGTAAAGTCTAAAAATTGATCTTTTTAAATGTTTTTATATATATAACTTGCAGGACCTGTGGATATATCTCAGTATGATAATTCAATTATTACAATTGTTGATATGTTGACTTAAGAGCTATTGCTAAATAGTTCAATATGTAAAAAGTATAATAATCTTCATTTAACTCTCTCTCACTCTATTTTTTTTTCTTTCTTTGCTTTTTTTTCATCTTTTCATTATGTTTGATTTAGACAGATGAGTGTTATCGCTTCCACATGCTCACCACCTCTATATCTTTCCCCCACTCTTTTTTTTCTTCTTTCTTTGCTTCTTTTCATCTTTTCATTATGTTCGATTTAGACAGATTAGCATTATCGCTTCCACATGCTCACCACCTCTAGATCTTTCCCCTACTCTTTTTTTTTTTTTTTTTTTTTTTTTTGCTTTCTTGTCTTTATATATTTTTTCTGTGTAGTATGTCTTATTTCTTCCCTTTCTTCCTTTATAATGAAAATGGAATGGTTCATTATTTAGCCAAGGGCACCAAATAATATTTTACCAGCCCCGGGTTTGTAAAAATGTTAGTTTTCTTCTCTATATCAGTTATCTAACAGGAACACAATTGTAAAAGTTGACTTAGTTCATTCAACAATGTTTTTTTTTCCCCCCTAAATGAATAAATTTCTTTTGTCTGTGTTTTTTATGATCATGATTCTTCTCGGGACACATGTTGGAATGATAGGTGTACAAAAACAATGATATCATCTTATGAATGAGAGCTTCAAAAGTTCTTCAACATTAGTTTGATCAACAACCAAACTATTAAAATTCATTTCCCAGTTGGATCATTACTATACTCAGATAAACTAGGAACACCTGAGGAAGACTGGAGGATACAGTAGCCAAAACATTGATACATACCACAATAAAGATGAGGACAACAGTTTGAAAAATCAAAATTATTCAAACAAATTTCTGTTTAATATTATTACTATTGAAACGAAAACATTAAAAAAAAATGTTTATCCAACAAATAGTGTCCCACAAATTGGTACATTTATTGTATGTTATGTGGAAATTTGTCAAATTTGTCAACAATTGTGAGAGATATTTATTTATTCTTAACTCGAATTTATATAAACTTATGATTATTCACAATCTGTTTTTACCTTTTAATATTGAAATATTTTTATTCTCTATTTGCAGGTAAGCTTCCAGTCATTTCTTTTGGTAATGTAATTCTTTTATTTTCCTGTTCTTCATTTTTGGTGAACATTATTCTCTCAATTTCATTGTTTTCCTTATTCATTTTTAAATGGGAAAATTTATTTAAGAAAATCGGATGAATAATTTATATTGGATTTTTTCATGCTGTTATGTATTTCTATGATTTGGCCAAAATTTAACTTAAAAAAAAAAACTAAAAAAAAACATGAAATAAAATTCAACAAAACTTGGAAAAAACGAATGAAAGTTAATGTAATTTTTGCTGTATTATGAAGAGAGGAAAGAGTTTTTAAAATCATTTTTTTTTAGTCTTTAAAAAATTGGAGAATTTATAAATTAAAATCTGTATCTGTCAAAATGGCACATTTTTGCCTTTTTTTTTTTTTTTTTATTTTTTTTTCTCACTCTTAAAAATCTGATCTTTTTAATGGGATTTATTTTATTGTTATAATTAAGAAATTCATAGATTTTTTTTAATATGTAAGTTTAGGCTCCATTCTTATGGTGAAAAGATAAGTGAAAATTTACAATTTTAATTGTTTTTTTTTTTTTTTTTTAAGTTTAAAGAAAGAGGGAAATGTATGAAAATTTTGGCCATGCCTTCTGTAATATATATTCTTTTTTTTTTTATTTTTTTTTATAAAAAATGATAGAAAATATCACTTGATAACATTTGAATAGAAAGAGCCTATCTCCTTAATTGTATTTGAAAAATAGCCCCCCCCCCTTCCGAATTATACTTGAGGAAGAAAAAAAAAAGCCCCCACCGCTGAATTGTATTTGAAAAGTAGAAACTATCAGTTTTCTGGCTACTTAGAAGAACTTGATCCATGGGAGATAACTCTTCCTATCACGAATTGTCTTATCAGTGTAAAGTTCTACAGCCATGACCAATCAGATCATAGTTGTGCCGTGATGTCTAATTCACCTTCAACATGAAATTTCTCTTCTTTGAGAAAAGTTACTTTGTGATTCTTCTCATCCAGTTCTATTTGGTTACATAATGCTACCAACATGAAATGATTCTTTGCTATTTACCCAAAATTGAGGTGAAATGTGGATTCACCCCCCCCACTTTTTTTTTTCAAGGTCATTACTTTAATATGGTAGTGTACCAGCCCCCTTCTGTGTACCCCCTTCCCTCCTTCTTTTTTAGATTGTTTTGTAATTGTATTTATTCTTAGTTAAATCACTGCATTTATCTTAAAAATAAAAATTATACTAGTCAAAAGTTTTGAAATATTTTGTTAATGAATTGGTGGCTCCAGATGATTTTGCTTGATCACTGAAGATAAGTAACGATGAGCCTGTTCAGTACTTAGATGGGTGACCATTTAAGCTACATCAGGTATGGTAAGAAGCCAAATATCAAAATAACCTTGATTTGGCATTAAATGACCTGAAAATGGTTGATATGCTGTAAAACAAAACAAACCAGATAATTTTGCTAAGCTCATGGAGGTGATAGACCACATTGGGCTGTGAGATGCTGAGCTCACCTGATAAGTCTCCAGGTGCTACTCACTGGATTGTCCTCTATGTCTTTAACCACAGTTTCAGGCCTACCTGACTGTGAAGGTTCTTGCAACCTGAGCAAAATATTTTGAACCATCTGGTTACTGTACTGTGATCACTTTTTTCACACTTGACCTGGGTATGATGTTAAACTGTATCTAAAGGTGAAGTGTCAATTCTGGAACTTTGGTAAGTATGGAGTACCCCTTCATCGCCATTACTGCCTGGTACACATTGACTTGGAGTAGTAGTACCTGTTAGGGTCCCATCTATGGGTTAAATAGATGAGGAGGGGGTTGAACTTTAAAAATAATGTGGAGCAAAGGAAGCTCTTTGCTCAACTGCCATCTGGTAAAATCAGTACATTGTAATTAGAATATGAATTTTATTCATTATTCCATATTTTCCTTTCATATTGAGTTAATGAAGCAGGGTTTTTGGTTGAATTGGAAGACTTTATTCCTGTTTGCAGCACCATATAGAATTTCAAATTAGTTGATCAGTATTCAGCTATAATGCAAGTTTAATCTGCACTGAACATCAGTGTTGGTAGGTGGTTTATATATATATATATATATATATATATATATATATACTTAGGTTGTTCTACTATACTCATTCCCTTGACTCTGATTGGCTGCTGGTTTTCAGTGCAGACATTTTGATCAATAAATACCCAACACATGGCTATGTTCTGGTAGTTAACACAGGGCCTATATTGGGTTACAGCCTGTCTGTTTTTTCTTGTTGGTAACTGGATGCTAGTTACAGCCTTTCTGTGAAGGTTAGTATATGTTGATTTTACAATTTTATCTATTTATTTTATTTTTTGGGGGTTAAGAATTTCTTGGTAGATTTTTCGGACCATATGACCTTTAGGCACCCCCTTTTGATCTCGATTAAGAAAGGACATGTTTTTCATTTACACTGTCAATATCTGGTTGTTTTAACTGACGGTTTTAAGATTTAAAAAAAAAAAATTATAAAAACTAACCCCTAACCCCTACCCCTAACAACCAACCAACCGGATATTGACGGTGTAAATGAAAAACATGTCCTTTCTTAATCGAGAAAAAGGGGTGCCTAAAGGTAATATGGTCCGATTTTTCTTTAGCTGGTAGTCTTTTTTTTCTTTTGTTTTGTGATCTACAAAAGACTTATTCTTGACCTTTTGTGAAACATTTTATCTCCGTTAAGAGTGAATATATAAATAAGATTACAACTTGCTTGTAATGTCATATAACCACAAATGAAAATGTGGGTGTTTATCAATAGATCAATGCTAAAATAACTGGCTTTGTCTGTCTGTGTGTGAAATTATTCACAACATTAATTCTAATGTTTTTTTATTAGATCAAAAAGAAACTTGGATTTTTAGTTTTAAAGATCAAGTCCTTTAGAATGAAAGGTGGCGAGGGGTGGTAGAATCTTTTTAAATTTCTTTTCTCCTCGAATCTGAAAATATCTTTTTGTTTAAAAACAAGCATCAACTATTGACATTTTCCATTTATCTATTTATGTATTGTACCAAAACTCTCATATCTGTATGTATTATTCTCTACATACATATTGAAGACTGCTATATTCATCTTGGCTGCTATATCTGTATGTATGTATGTAAACCAGCAAAAATAGCACATCATAATGAGATTTTAATTAAATTGTTGTTATTGGTTGGGTCATTTTAATACTAAAGACATTTTGTTTTATTCATTCTTGATGGGAACTCAATTTTTTTTTAAAAACATTTTTTTAAAACTTGTTTTTCTATTTAACCCATAGATGGGACCTTAACAGGCATTACCATTCTGAGTCAGTAGACCTGGGAGTAATGGTGATGAAGGGGTACTCCACATTCCGCAGAGCTCCAGAATCGGAACTTCACCATCAGATAGTTTAACATCATACCCAGGACTAAGTCCCTCAGCCACCACCTTCTAGATGATAAAAAGGGTTGAGACTTTGTCATAAGGGCAATAGGGTTGGGACAATCATGTAGGTGCTAGGGCTTGACGTAGCAGCCGATTGATCGGAGCGACCTCTCAGACTGCCCATCTAGCCTAAGTAAGGTCCAAAGTGGAGTGTTGCATGTCATGAACTGCTCAGCCACCAGGGTTCTATCCTTAAGCAGATTTTTTATTAGAACAATACACATGAAAATACTGAGACCATTCTGTGGCTTAGAATGCACTGACTGTATCTCCTGCAAACAGCTTTTTTTCTAAGTCGGACTCTATGAACATTTTTTACTAACCAACATAAAAATTGACTTAATGACTGCTAGGTAACTAGGTATCCTTAATCAACATTTTTTATCTACCGAGCCAAGATAAACTGGTAGCTTTTTGATTTAGTGCATCCTGGGACACACATAATTGCTTTGAATAAATCCTTAGGAAATTTGATGGATCCCAACTAACTATTCTTAATAAATTGAAGGGTTTTTATTTATGATTTGGGGAAATAACTAAAGCCATCTAACTCCTAACTTGTAACCTATCCTGTGTAATTCATTTCTAAGAAAATATTGAAATGTATTTACAGTTAGCTTGAAATGGTGAGTGAAGAAAAAAAACAAAAAAACACTGAGATGCATGGATGTGATTTTACTGCATCTTTTTAGATTTTTGTGTGTCAGGATGCAGGATGCATACCTATCAGCATCTCTGAACCGGTGATGGAAAATTGGAGTGTTAAACCTAACAACACTTTGTATGTGACCAACTTTTTTTTTTTTAACACCTCATTACTTGTAGTATAATCATTTGGTGGAATCTTTTGAGTTTTATGTCTAATGACTTTTAACTAAAGACTCTAAAATGCTATTCATGTCTAATCTAGGCTGACTGAGAAGCTTATTAGATTTTAACATGTATGCTTATTTTTTGCTGTTATTCTGACATCATTCTATAAGAGTTGGGATCCCTCCTACCTTTCCACCATATATGATCAGCTATACCTGATTTTGTAGTTTTGGTTCATGAGAGATATATCTGACTAGAAACAGCTACCCAGTGTTACCTGGGTAGGGTAGGGGACAAAAAAAAACATAGTGTACTGATATATTTACTTTGTCATTAATTGTTTTATTTTTGTAGTTTCATCTGGACATACATACATACATACATACAACTGCCCTTTATATATCTATAGATAGAAGGTTGGAATGGCTTTTGAATATTGTATCGACCTCACTCCCCTTTCCCAAATGTTTAACTTTCAGCATTATTTTTAAAAATTTGTTATTCTAACCTCATTCTATAATAGTTGGGATCTCTCCTACATTTCCACCATACATGATCTGCTATGCCTTATTCAATTGTTTTAGTTAAAGAGAAATATCTGAAGGATGGAATGGCTTTTGAATACTGTGTTGATTTTTTTTTATAAACTAAGCAATCTTGAGGGTATTGTGATGTAATTTCGGTTACTGACAGACACCGAATCTCCATTATAATAAGATGATTGAAAGTTGTTATGCTTTCTTTTACTGTTTGTATTCTTTAACTCTTAACATTCTGTTGAGAATTTCTAAATCGCTAAAAATGGCCTTTTCATTTAAAGTTTTTTAAACAAAGGCTATCGTTTCTAGCCGTGTGGAATGAATAGACAGAACTTGAGTCTAGAATTTCTTTACCTAGAAGATTTTTTATCTACCTTATCTAAGTTTTTGGCATTTTTATAACCCTCTTCTGTCTTCTAATAAGAGAAGAGAAGTAGTTATAAAAAAAAAACCTTCAACTTGAATAATTCAGGAATTGTTTAAGAAGCTTCATATAAGTAGAACCGTCTCTTTATTTTCAAAGGAGATTTACTGATAACTGAGATTCATTTTAAGGGGTCGGTATGAATCAGACAATTCAGGGAAAGAGCAATCATTTTTTAAATTTTTTTAATCTTTTTACACTTTAAACCTATAAGTCTGACATTTCAGACTGAGTACTATTTTACTGTAGATGGTAAGCTTGATATTTTGGGATGAAGAAGATCCCATCAGATACAATAATAAAAGGCTTAGTGACCATTCACTGCCTGGAATGGAATTCTGGGATAGCTTTAAACAATGGTGTGTGTGTGTGTGTGTGTCCATGGCCTACTTATTATTATAATATCAATAGTAGGCTGTGGTGTGTCTTAGAGTTAAGTTTGAATGTATTTTCTGCTGTGTGTGTGTGTGTGTGTGTGTGTGTGTACGTACGAATGGTCTGAGTATTTAAAAAGTTAACAGATCTAAATATCAGAATTAAAATTGGACCCCCTCCCCCCCAAACAAACAAAAACAAAACTAACAACAAACAAACAAAAAAATCTATTAATGATCACTTTTAGCTTCTATTTTGTGCAAACTGAAGTTTTTACTTGGGATTTTAATAGATAATGACAAATCTTCAATGGAAGACTCTCTATGTATCAAAAATTGGAAGTTTGAATAAACATAAATACTATAAGTTGTATAAAGTGATATTTAAAAGTGGAAATTTTCATTTAAGATTTAAAAAAAAAAATAGTATTATTCATATTATTCTGACTATTGTCCTCATCTTCATTGTTATCTGTACAATGTTTCGGCTGATGTGCCCTCCAGCCTTCTTCAGGTATTTCTTGTCGGACCCGGGAACCTTCTTCTCATAATTGGGAGCCATCACAGAACTTTGAACCTAACCCTTTATTCAGTCCACGGAGGTATCCTGTTCTCATTCCGCTAACCATAGCTGGGGTAGAGGTGTTAAGCTGTGTTAATTATTATTCTATGTTACTTCTGCCCTTGACTAGGATTGAACCTGCAATCTAGAGATAACTGTCACTTAGAACTGTCTTAACCTAACTCCTTTATCCACTAGGCTGTGTGTCCAATTGGAATAATACAAATAATACTAATTATCAATCCTCCTCTCAAAAATTCCAATATATAGTATTAAAAAATTATTTTACAATAATTTATTAGATTTCAATTATTTAAACCCTAAATGTGTGTGATTAAAAATTGAGGAATAATGGATAAAACACAAACAACTTCATTGAATTGATATTTCACTTGGTATGTTAATGAAGCTTTGTCAAAAATTTATTGACAAAGCTTCGTTATCATACCAAGGCGAAATATCAATTAAATGAAGTTGTTTATGTTTTATCCATTATTCCTCAATTATTAATCACATTTTGTTGGATTTTACCCAATCTGCTACTCTCATAATATATATATATATATATATATATATATATATATATATATATATATATATATATATAAGTCAGCTGAAATGTTCATAGACTGACACTCAAGGAATGTGAACAAATAGGGTCTTTTTTTTTTTCCCCCCAACATTGCTGCCCTTGCAGTCCACACAATTTTTCCATCACTGTTGCACTGCTTGGATCCCATTATTTAAAAAAAAAAAAAGGTCAACAACAGCAGATATAACTTTATCATATAAACTTTTCAACCCACTCTCATATATATATATATATATATATATATATGCACACGCACACACCAGGAGTCATAATGCAAATTAATTTGTATAGCTTGCTTTTATTTAGTAATTTCAAGTAAGTGAACCTGTGATATTTTGTTGAATGAAATATTTTGTGATTTGATTGTTATTAATGTGAATTATTAACCTATTTTGCCTTGTTTTAATTTACGCTTAGATTCGTTTGTGTGCCTTATATATATAATCCTGTAAAGAAAACTTATTAGGATTGGCTATTTAATGTGCTTGGCGTGTGTGTTTGTGTTCAGCTCAATGATGGAAGGGGAATAACTCTGGAATCCTTGTATGATGCTGTCAACTTCTCAAAGAGGAAATTCTAAGTCAGGGAAAATTATAGGTTATAAACAGTAAAACCATTATTTGCACGTTCATGGGTGATAATACAATTTTTTACAAAAGTACTTAATATTAAAACACACACACACACACACACAGAACACACACACACACACACACACACAAAAAAAGAAGAAATTGTATGTATATTTTATTTGAGATGAGGCTTAATATGAATAATTATATTTCAGACTGTTGTCATCATCTTTATTGTGTATAAACACAACATTCAAGCCACTGTAACCTAGGGTTCTGTTTAAGGTGTTTTATTTATTATATTAATTACTTAAAAATCTTCTGACGATTTCCCATGAATTCAAAAACAGTGGCCTGAACATTGTGTTTATACACAATAAAGATGAGGACAACAGTCCGAAATATCATAATTATTACCCCCAAAAAAAAAAAAAAATTAAAAAAAAATTTTTGATGTTAGTATTTTTCCTTCTGTGTCTTTATTATTGCATAAAATACCTTTTTTTTTTTGTCTGCATTAATTAAGAAGAATTGAGATATCCTCTTGTATGGACACTGGAATGAGAGAAAGTCATCTTTTTCGATTGAATAATGCAAGAGTGGAAAAGGACACATTGAAATTTATTGTCTATTAATAAAATATATTGTTGATAATAAATTTTTATTCAAGTTTTCAATACGATAGTTGGGTGGGGTGGGGTCGTTAGAAATTCAATTTCTTTCTTGGAATATCTTTTGATATTGATGATAATCCTAATTTATATTAAAGGAGAAAGTTTTTTTTAGATAATTTGGATTATTTGGACTATTGTCCAATTTGGACACATGGTGCAACGGATATAGGCATTGAGTTAATACAGATCTAAGTGACAGTCAGCTCTGGGCTGCAGGTTCAATCCTAGCCAAGGGCAACATAAAATAATTAACACAGCTTAACACTTGTACTCTTTCATGGTTAACAGAGAGAGAGAGAGAGATGGAATAAAGGGTTTGGTTCGAACTTCTAAGAAGGCTCCCAAGTTCAACAAGAAAGTTTTTGAGATCAAAGAGAAGGTTCTTGAGTTTGAAGAGAAGGTTCCCAAGTTCGATAAGAAATACCTGAAGAAAGCCAGAGGGCACATCGACTGAAACGTTGTGTAGATAACAAGAGAAAATCTTTTCAATTACAGATTTTAAGTTGTCTGATAATTGATAATAGATGCTTGTATGGTGGTGGGTGGGTGGCAAGATCAAATGGGGAGAAATGATTAAAACTTTATTTTCCTTTGAAATTAAGCAGGCCATTCAGAAACACACAGCTTGTATGTGACTGATATAAATATTGTTCTTAATTGTAAAATGTGTTGAGTGATATATTCAAGGGAGATAATTCATAACGAACTGGTTACACCGTGACGATGGTAATGGATTGATAAATGATGAAATTATTTGACTGAATGACTTTGTACATGCCACAACGTATATCAGACTGACATATGTTAATTCCAATAGCCAGTTGGTTGCTATTGTAAGAAGATAGAATCAGTCAACCATGACGGTTTTATTGTCTCTTGGTTTGCACAGTTCTGAGCAGCATTTAAAATAGCTATTTACTGAATCTTATTGTTTTTTTCTTTCTTTTACTTTTTTATTTTTTATTGAGTTTTTCATGCATGGATCATTAATTACACCCCCCCCACACACACACACTCACTCAGCTAGAGAAGAATTCATTGTTGCTTATTTTTACATTAATTATTCATAAACATTTCTTGTTCATTTGGTTATGTGAATTATTTTCAAAGGTTTCAGGTATATTACTTGTTTCACTCTAAACAAAAATGTTTTATGGTTTTAATTACTTCTGCGTTGATTGGTTTCTTTGTTTAATGACATATCAACCTTCATGGGTTATTTAATACCAAAGTCATATGTGTAGAAGAACAGTAGTGGTACTATTTAACACATAGCTGAGGGGAGGGATAACCAGGCATATTAGTTTCACTCTAAACAAAAATGTTTTATAGTTTTAATTACTTCTGAGTTGATTGGTTTGTTTTCTTTGTTTAATGACATATCAATCTTCATGGTTATTTAATGCCAATGCCATCCTATCTAGAAGAACAGTAAGTAAAAAGTAAAGTTATTGGGGGTGCCTAAATCGGTATCAGCCAGACAGTGAAGGGTCTATACCGTTTTCACTAATGCTAGACCAAGGAGATTATTTTAGCATCTGAGGTAGAGAACTATGCCTACCATTAGCTCCTCACTTTACCACTCAGATCTCTGGGCTACCATATGCTGAGTTAGCGAGGGTCGGTATCAATCAGGAACATTGTGATTCCTAGGCAGACATTAGTAGTAGTACTTTTTTTCACTTTAAAAAAAAAAAAAAATTTTTTTTATAGTTTTAATTACCTCTGAGATGGTTTAGTTTCTTTGTTTAATGATATATCAACCTTCATGGGTTATTTAATGCCAAAGCCATCCTTGTAGAAGAACAGTAGTGGTACTATTTAACCCATAGTTGGGGGGGGGATAACCAGGTAAATTTAGATTCACTCTGAACAAAAATGTTTTATATTTTTAATTACCTCAGTATGACTTGATTGTTTTGGTTTCTTTGTTTAATGTCATATATATAATGGACATACTTGGAGCTATTTTTAAAATTTATTTACTTATTTGGATTTTACCCCTCTGCAGAGGTGCAGTCAGTGTATTCTGCTGACAGCGAGGTGCTTTTTAAAGGTGGGGGGGGCAATCAATTTATAACAATGGGGAACAATATGGGTCAGAAATGACAATGAATAAGTCCTTGATGGGATTTGAACTCGTATACCCCTTTTCCTTGGAATTTTGGTAATACACCAGTTGCTCTACTAACCGGGGTGTGGTGGGGGTGCTTGGCATTGGTTTGTTGAATGCCAAAAAAAAAAAAAAACCTTTTAAACTCATCTCTCACTCTATTATTCCTCAATTTCCCTTCGTGAATTTGTATTATGTTTAATTTTGATTTGATAAATAACATTCCATAATTATTCAATAGGGAATTAGAATGTTTTATTTTTGAAGGGAGGAGGGGGAGGAGGAGGAGGGGGAGGCAGAACACATTCTTTAAGAATTCAACAGATGTGTATACAGCAAATAGATTATATAAAAAAAGAACTATTTAAATTGCAATTTGATCTGTAGAGAAAAAACATTTTTAAATACAACATCTTTGAATATATGTGTACTTTAAAAGACATCTTTGAGTATATGTATACTTTAAAAGACATCTTAGTATATGTATACTTTAAAAGACATCTTTGAGTATATGTATACTTTAAAAGACATCTTTGAGTATATGTATACTTAAAAGACATTTTGATATAGTGTACTTTAAAAGACATCTTGAATATATGTTACTAAAAGACATCTTTGAATAGTATGTGTACTAAAGACATCTTTGAGTATATGTGTACTTTAAAAGAAACATCTTTGAGTTATATGTGTGAGTATACGATTATATGTGTAGTCGTCGTCAGGGCAGCCTAATATTGCTATCAGCCAGACAGCGAGGGTCTATCCTTTTTCACTAGCGCTAAACCAAAGATTATCTTAGGGTTGAGTGAGCGCTACATTTACCATCAGCTCCTGAGGCCAGTATTGAACCAGGAACCTTTGATTCCTAGCCGAACGATTACTGACTGAGCTAAAATCTTAGATTTATGTTAGAATCATATATTATTTAAGTTATTTTTTGTTTATTTATATTTAATGTAAAATCTTTTATATATAAAATTCATTGTATTTTTATTTAGAATATGTAATTCTTATTTCCCAAATATTCAAATGCTTAGTGCTCCAGTGCATTATAAAAACTAAAGTGAAAATCATTTCATAAGTTTGTTGGTGGGGGAAGGTGGTGGGTGAACATTAATAGAATGTAGGATGGAATTTTTTGTTTATTATTATATTATTTGATTTCTTTTGTTGATTCATTTTAAAATCTATCTATGCATGTTATATAATAAACAACCACAACACACACACACACACACACACACGAAAGGGTAGAGTAATATAACTCACAATATGACATTTCATTTAAATTTCAAATGCCTAGATGATGTAGTAAAAGTCGGATAGTAATGAAAAGAAAAATATAAAACTCGTTGTTCATGTATAAATTGATGGCTGCCTTACATGATCTAAATTTATTTTTTTATATAGATAATTTTTTTCGTTTTTGATATAATTGGGGTATTCTCATAGACTTTGCAATTTAAATGCCATTGAAATTGCATATAAAAATATTCACAATCTTCCTTCTACGAATAGAAATAAATTAGAAAAACTTATGCTAAAAAAACAGTATTTTAATTTGAATACTCATCCCATTATGCCTTTTCTCCCATCGTTCACATCTCGTAGCTATGATGTTATAACTGCATCTGAATGTAAGGTTCCAATTGGAGCTTGGGCGAGTGTTGCGAGTACCTCTTTTTGAAAAAACGTGCGTCAACTTTGTTGTAGCAGTTTCATTTCCAAAAGTAGAGAAGAAAAAAATAACCTCCTGTTTAAGTTTAAGATGCGTCTTCTAGATTAAGTGTACAATTTCAAGAATATTGATAAAGATTGTCCCTTTGATTTTGCAAAACAAAGTAACGTTGTAAAATTCAGTCTTGAAAAAAAAATTCATATTTGAGCGTTTACGTCCTGTTCAAAGCAAAATACCTTTTTAACTCACTGTTAAAGATAATTCAAAATGTATAAAAACACCATAAAAATACATATTTGTAAAAGCTTATTTTCTTTTTCAACTATATAAAAATCTTTAAGATTTGGACCAGAAATACATGAAAATTGCGCATTGAACGATAAGGTGCAAATTTGTCCAATGTCTCCAGCTGATTTCAGTATAAACATGCTGTCTAATGCTAATCAATTTACAGAACACAGTTCTATGTAATTTTAGAGTACTCTGAATTCCTATTCAGTTGTGATTGCAGATTAAAATTTACTAAATTGCTTGTAAGTTTTTCTTTGACTTATTTGTTAGTATATCAATTGATGTGTATAATTATTCTTGGCTGTATTGTATTAAGTCTTGTTTTTGTTTAAGGCAACCATTTATAACAGAAGCCAACAGCTTGGCTTCAATAATTTCCTGTAAAACTGTCACTGATGACTGTATATTCTAACTTTTTTTATATACTTATATGCTTCTGACATCTATAGTTTGCTTATTTACTAAGCCTGGCTTAGTCTAGGCCTCAAGTTCCTTAGGTATCTGCTATCCTAATTATTGATCCATTTTAAAGTATTGAATGCCGTTTCTTTGATTTAGGTGGAACTTCTGCCTTTAAGATAGACTTAGGAAATATAGTTTTCAGCCTTCCATTCTTAGTAGAATCTGGCACATTTATTAGAATGTTAGAGATGAACAATGTGCTTATATATTTAACATTTTTTCTTTAAGTTGAAGCATTGTTAATCATATACTATGAATTTGAAATAATATGATGAGCTGAGGTGCAGTTGTGATAAAAAATCAGATTTATGAATTAAAATTTTAAAAGATGCAAGAAAATACTAGTTTAAAATTAGTTATTATTGATACTGTTTCTTCTAAAAATATAAACAATTCAAAAAATGCCAATTATGGTATCCGCAGATTTGAATAAGGCCCCCACTGATCTGCGTAATAATGCTCTAGTTACAATTTTTGTGCCATCCTTAAGCTTCAAGCAAAACTCTGTCCAGCGGAGATCCCTATGTTAGCGAGCATGATCTTAGTGAAGAAACCATTGTTGCTCTTTGGACCTTATTTGGTAGACTTTTAGTTTCCTTGGTGTTCCCTTTGTGTTGCAGTTTGTTGTCAATGTCCAAATTAAGTGCAAATGAACGCTGTTCTATATCAGTTGATTAAATAGTAAACTAAACCACGTATTCAGGCTGTTGATTGGACTTGGGTTTTAAACAAACATACCTTGCTTAGTCTCTAAGTTAACTGGTGATTACAGCATGCCCTATATAAAATAATCCAACAGACTAGTTCTGAGCTATGGAGAGAATGTAGTTTACCATTTCAATTGTGATACTCCAGTCCATTCAGTCCCTTTGTAATAACCTTTAAGAGTATCATCTATGGGTCAAAATAATTCTGTTTGAAATTATAGTATTAGATAGAAATACTTGAGACTATGTAATGTACAAATTATTGTATTTAAACAGTTACTTGAATTGATTAGAAATGCATTATCCTTAGTTATTGAAACCATAAAATATAGTATTGATGTTGCAGTGCTTTTCTAGGCACCATGACAAACATTTCTTTCATCATAAATTTTACAAAATAATCTTTTAAAGGACGATTCATCCATTTTAATTTTAAATTCTACATTCATTTACCCTACTATTGTTCGACTTTCATTTTGTTTTATATTGCTTAAAATCATGTTTGATCTCCCCACTTCCAATTTCTACCATCACACATTTGTCTATTCCTCCATTTCCACGTTAACAATGTACCCCCACCCCCGGACTTTTCATCTGGTTTGCTTAGAAATTCTTAAGAAATTTAAAATAGACCAGCTAACATTTGTTTTACGAAAATCAACGCGTTACTTAAAAAAAAGTAAAAACTTTGGCTAATTTTTTTTTCCATGCCTTTTAAAGGAAATAAGAAAATGACTATATTATAATGTCGTTGTTTATTAAAAGACAACAAAATCTTAAATTCACTGTATTTAAGTTTCAAGTTTATGTTTTATATTTTGGAAGAAAAACAAAAAAAAAAAAAACCTCAAAAAATAAATAAATCAAATGATAAATTTTCATTGTTGGAAAATTACAAAAGAAAACCCCCTAAAAAACAGATTTTGTTTCATTTTACGATTCTGTGATATGCATGTTAATAGTGTCAAAAATTTAATTGAAGTTGTAAAAAATGATTGCTAGCTTTTTCCTAAATCCACATCATCACTAGTTTGTTTAGTATTAACTAAGCTTAGTAGAAGTGGCACAAAGCCAGAATTAGAGGCACACTGAGAATCAAAGTCACTGCAATAGTCTGCCTAATCTATCTTCCTAAACCATTTCATCATATAGATTGTTATTTGTTTTAGTAAAATTTTTCACAAAGATTTGTTCAGTATCTTCATTCAACTTTAAAAATCAGTGGTTTGTTTTAGAAAATCTTTAATGTTTTCTTTCTATTAATTACATTTTACATTTTTTTAAATTTTTTACTTCAGCCATACTCATATTTACAAATCTGTTTGTGTTTGAATTTAGTTTATCAATAACCTTAAACTGTTTTTTTTACATTTTCAAATTCTTAAGAAAATATCCAAAACTGTTGCACTTCTGTTTTTAGATAATTAAATTTTACTAACAATCCCATTAAACCAGTTTTCTGTGAAAACTGTCCTACTTTTATACATGTTACAATTTTTTTATGATCAAATTGCACAATTCTTTTTATAAGTACGTTTTTTCACGCCTGTGTTTATATTTGTACTTATTTTATTTTGGTTGACTAATTATAAATTAAATGTATTCCCAGAAAATACTTCGTCTAATTTTTGATTTTGAAAAATTCTGAGAAAGAAATATAAAAATTAAATAACCTTTAGGGCTTGGTAAATTTTAAGATTTATTTGAGAAAAAAAGTTCACATCTTTCGGTATATAGTAATTTAATCATCCAACATATGAAAAATTTCTAATTTCCTCTGAAATTATTGTCATTGATATATTCATCCTTGATTACTATTTATTTATTATGATGTAATGAATATGCAAATACCTAGTTACCCCCCTCACTATAATTGATTGGATAGTGTTCCTCCATAAAATACACGACACTCGTGGTGGTACCAAAGCACCTACTAGCCTATTAGCAAGACTACCACGCTGACTCTTGGAAGATGTACTGCTATTACTGCTACTCAAGCCTCCAGCTTCTAGTTACCTGGCGAGAATATACCTTCCCGTACTACAACTTCATAATATCCCTTTACGCCTCGGAATAGTTCAAATTTAGAAGAAATTAAACATTAAAATGTCAGTGTATTTTGCAGCTGTTTTCAAATTGATATTTTAAGGTCAGCTGCCTCCATCTCCGTGATTGATTCAACATGCAAAATAAATGCATATCATTTTTTTTGTCAATGTTCTTAGTGGTTTCTAACAATGTCTTTAGATCTTGCATCTCCAAGAGGAATGCGTTGAATAGTTCTCAGCCTAACCTGGAATTGTTTCAACAAAATTTCAATTTTATTTTTTGAAAGAGTTAAAGAAACTTCGAGAAATGGTTAAAATGGCAAAAGTTTAGTTGTGAACTAGAAGATGAAATATGTAAAATAGCTTGCATGTACATTTCAGGACTTTATGGTCCATTTTTTTCTTTTTTTGGTTTAAAAGGTTTGGGAAAAAAACTTTTCAGCATCCTTGTTAATGTTATATATATATATATATATATATATATAACGTAAAGTAAAGTAAATCGACGGGGCGGCCTGAAGTTGGTATCAGCCAGTACGAGGGGGGTGGGAGTCTATCCCCTTTTCAATAGTGCGTAGACCAAGGAGATTGTTTTAACATCTGAGGTGGAGCGCCACACCTACCATCAGCTCCTTACTTTACCGCACAGATTCCTGCTGCACTCAGTACGCTGAGTTGCGAGACGGTATCGAACTAGGAACCTTGTGGTTTCTGCTGAACCGCTCTACCGACTGAGCTAACCCGTCCATATATAAATATATATATATAATAAAATCCACTAATCTTAGGGGTTATATCATCTTAAAAAGATGGAGTTTCTTGTTGAAATAGCCAAATACATTTATTTTTAAAGGTTTTGACATGCTGGGAAATAAAGAAAATTATATATTTCAATTATTTATTACTGCTGTTTTCAGTGCTGGTATGGCTTTATTTAGCAACCATCGACAGCATTGACATCTTTGAAGATCATAAAAAATAAAATAGAAAAATTATGGGGGTAAAAAAGTATTGAGACTGAACGCTTTAAATTTGCTTTAATTTTAGAATTCAAATGAAAATGTAAACAGAAACCAACTATATTAATAAATGATGTATAGATAGAAAGTACCACCTAGAAAAAGCTAATTTTAAAAATCACAAGCCATGTCAGTTTTTTTCTCTTTAAATGAAAAACTCCATACTTTATTATCATTCAGTCATCTACTCTATGCTCTATCTTCTGCTGCTATGAGTCCGTCAAGCCAAGAAAGTGGAACCTACCCTCTCTCTGTCAAAGTCAGAACCTCTACTTTTTGATCTGCATTCAACTGTCCNATAAATTTCTTTACCTAGAGATTTTTATTAACCTTATCTGTTTTTGCTATTTTATAACCCCTCTTCTGTATACTTCTAATAAGAGAAAAGAGTAGTTATAGAAAAAAGAACCTTCACTTGAAATTCAAGAATTGTTTAAGAAGCTTCATATAAGTAGAACCGGTCCTTTATTTTAAAGAGAAGATTATGATAAATGAGCAATTCATTTTTAACGGTCGCGTATGAATCAGCAATTCAGGGACAAGAGCAATCCATTTTTAATTTTTTTAATCTTTTTTACTATTAAACCGTATAGTCTGACTATCCAGACTGTAGTACTATTTACTGTAGATAGCTTAAGCTTAATATTTTGGATGAAGAATGATCCCATCAGAATCAGGCATAATAAAAGTCTGGTGACCATTCACTGCCGGAATGGAATTCTGGATAGCTTTCCTAAACAATGGTGTGCTGTGTGTGCTGGTGTCCATGGACCTCTTTTATGGTATAATATCATAGTAGGCTGTGGGTGTCTTATGGTAAGTTTGAAATGTATTTTTGCTGTGTGTGTGTGTGTTGAGTGTGTGTGTTGTGTGTACTACGAGGTCTGAGTATTTAAAACAGTTAACAGATTCAAATATCAGAATTAACAATTGACCCCCCCCCCCCAACAAACAAAAAAAACTTAAACAAACAAAAAACAAAAAAATCTATTAATGCATCACTTTTTAGCTTCTATTTTGTGGCAAACTTGAAGTTTTACTTGGGATTTTAATAGATCAATGACAAAATCTTCAATGGAAGGACTCTCTCATGTATCAAAAATTGAAGTTTGAATAACATATAAATACTTAAAGTTGATAAAGTGATATTTTAGAAAGTGGGAAATTTCATTTAGATTTAAAAAAAAATTATTCATATTATTCTGCTATTGTCACTTCATCTTCTTGTATATGTACAATGTTTCGGGCTGATGTGCCCTGCCATGCTTCTTCAGGTCATTCTTGCTCGGACTCACTGCGGAGAACGCTGTCTTCTCATAGATTAGGAGCCTCACAGATTACTATTCCCTGAACTACCTAACCCTTTAATTCTAGTCCACGAACGGTATCCTTTCTGTCATTTCCGCTAACCATAGCTCGGGTAAGAGTCGTGTCAGCTGTGTAGCATTATTATTCTATGTTACTGCTGCCCTTGACTAGGATCTGAACCTGCAATCTAGATCAACTGTTCACTGAGAACTGTCTGTAACGCTAAATCCTTTATCCACTAGCTGTGTGTCCAATTGGAATAATACAAATAATCTATTATCAATCCTCCTCTCAAAAATTCCAATATATAGTATTAAAAATTATTTTACACATATTATTAGATTTCAATTATTAAACCCTAAATGTGTGTGATTAAAAATTGGGAATATGGATAAAAACAAACACTCATTGAATTGATATTTCACTGGTATGTTAATGAAGCTTTTCAAAAATTTTATTGACAAAGTTTGATCCTATACCAAGGCGAAATTCAATTAAATGAAGTGTTTATTTTTTATCCATTATTCCTCATTATTAATCAATTTTGTTGGATTTTACCCATTGCTATTCTCTAATATATATAATATATATATATAATATTATATATATTATATATATATATATATATATATAAGTCAGCTGAAATGTTCGATAGACTGACACTCAAGGAATGTGAACAAATAGGGTCTTTTTTTCTTCCCCCCCAACATTCAGTCCCTTGCAGTCCACACAATTTTCCTCACTGTTGCACTGCTTGGATCCCATATTAAAAAAAAAAAAGGTCAACAACAGCGATATAACTTTATCATAATATAACTTTCAACCACTCTCATATATATATATGTTATATATATATATATGCACACGACACACTCCAGGAGTATAATGCAAATAAATTTGTTAAGCTGTGCTTTTTTAGTAATTTCAAGTAAGTGAACCTGTGAATATTTTGTTAATGAAATATTTGTGATTTGATTGTTCATTAATGTCGATTATCTAACCTAAACCTATTTTGCCTTTTTTAATTTCGCTTAGATTCGTTGTGTGCCTTATATATATAATCCTGTAAAGAAAACTTATTAGGATTGGCTATTTAATGTGCTTGGCGTGTGTGTTTGTGTTCAGGCTCAATGATGGAAGGGGAATAACTCTGGAATCCTTGTATGATGCTGTCAACTTCTCAAAGAGGAAATTTCAAGTCAGGGAAAATTAATAGGTTATAAACAGTAAAACCATTATTTGCACGTTCATGGGTGATAATACAATTTTTACAAAGTACTTAATATTAAAACCACACACACACACACCACACACACACACACACACACACACCAACACACACAAAAAAAAAAGAAGAATTGTATGAATTTTATTTGAGATGAGGCCTTAATATGATAATTATATTTCAGACTTTGTCATCATCTTTATGTGTTATAAACACAACATTCAAGCCACTGTAACTAGGGTTCTGTTAAGTGTTTATTTATTATATTAATTACTTAAAAATCTTCTGACGATTTCCCATGAATTCAAAAACAGTGGCCTGAACATTGTGTTTATACACAATAAAGATGAGGAAACAGTCCGAATATCTTAATTTATTACCCCCCCCCCAAAAAAAAAAAAAAATTAAAAAAAAAATTTTGATTTAGTATTTTCCTTCTGTGTCTTATTATTGCATTGTTAAAATAACCTTTTTTTTCTTTTGTCTGCATTAATTAAGAAGAATTGAGATATCCTCTTGTATGGACACTGGAATGAGAGAAAGTCATCTTTTCGATTGAATTAATGCAAGAGTGGAAAGGACACATTGAAATTATGTCTTATTAATAAATAATATTGTTGATAATAATTTTTATTCAAGTTTTCAATACGATAGTTGGTGGGTGGGTCGTTAGAAATTCAATTTCTTTCTTGGAATATCTTTTTGATATTGATGATAATCCTAATTTATATTAAAGGAGGAAAGTTTTTTTTAGATAATTTGGATTATTTGGACTATTGTCCAATTTGGACACATGGTGCAACGGATATAGGCATTGAGTTAATACAGATCTAAGTGACAGTCAGCTCTGGGCTGCAGGTTCAATCCTAGCCAAGGGCAACATAAATAATTAACACAGCTTAACACTGTACTCTTTTCATGTTAACAAGAGAGAGAGAGAGAGAGATGGAATAAAGGGTTTGGTTCGAACTTCTAAGAAGGCTCCCAAGTTCAACAAGAAAGTTTTGAGATCAAAGAGAAGGTTCTGAGTTTGAAGAGAAGGTCCCCAGTTCGATAAGAAATACCTGAAGAAGCCAGAGGGCACATCGACTGAACGTTGTGTAGATAACAAGAGAAATCTTTTCAAATTTACAGATTTTAAGTTGTCTGATAATTGATAATAATATGCTTTTGTATGGTGGGTGGGTGGTGCAAGATCAAATGGGGAGAAATGATTAAACTTTATTTTCCTTTTGAAATTAAGCAGGCCATTCAGAAACACCACAGCTTGTATGTGACTGATATAAATATTGTTCTTAATTGTAAATGTGTTGAGTGATATATATTCAAGGGAGATAATTCATAACGAACTGGTTACACCGTGACGATAAATGGATTGATAAATGATGAAATTATTTGACTGAATGACTTTGTACATGCCACAACGTATAATCAGACTGACATATGTTAATTCCAATAGCCAGTTGGTTGCTATTGTAAGAAGATAGATCAGTCAACCATGACGGTTTTATTGTCTCTTGCGTTTGCACAGTTCTGAGCAGCATTTAAAATAGCTATTTACTGAATCTTATTGTTTTTTTTTCTTCTTTTACTTTTATTTTTTTATTGAGTTTTTCATGCAGATCATTAATTACACCCCCCCCACACACACACACTCACTCAGCTAGAGAAGAATTCATTGTTGCTTATTTTTTACATTAATTATTCATAAACATTTCTTGTTCATTTGGTTATGTGAATTATTTTCAAAGGTTCAGGTATATTACTTGTTTCACTCTAACAAAAATGTTTATGTTTTAATTACTTCTGCGTTGATTGGTTTCTTTGTTTAATGACATATCAACCTTCATGGGTTATTAATACCAAAGTCATATGTGTAGAAGAACAGTAGTGGTACTATTTAACACATAGCTGAGGGGAGGGATAACCAGGCATATTAGTTTCACTCTAAACAAAAATGTTTTATAGTTTTAATTACTTCTGAGTTGATTGGTTTGTTTTCTTTGTTTAATGACATATCAATCTTCATGGGTTATTTAATGCCAATGCCATCCTATCTAGAAGAACAGTAAGTAAAAAGTAAAGTTATTGGGGGTGGCCTAAAGTCGGTATCAGCCAGACAGTGAAGGGTTCTATACCGTTTTCACTAATGCTAGACCAAGGAGATTATTTTAGCATCTGAGGTAGAGAACTATGCCTACCATTAGCTCCTCACTTTACCACTCAGATCTCTGGGCTACTCATATGCTGAGTTAGCGAGGGTCGGTATCAATCAGGAACATTGTGATTCCTAGGCAGACATTAGTAGTAGTACTTTTTTTCACTTTAAAAAAAAAAAAAAATTTTTTTTATAGTTTTAATTACCTCTGAGATGGTTTAGTTTCTTTGTTTAATGATATATCAACCTTCATGGGTTATTTAATGCCAAAGCCATCCTTGTAGAAGAACAGTAGTGGTACTATTTAACCATAGTTGGGGGGGGATAACCAGGTAAATTTAGATTCACTCTGAACAAAAATGTTTTATATTTTTAATTACCTCAGTATGACTTGATTGTTTTGGTTTCTTTGTTTAATGTCATATATATAATGGACATACTTGGAGCTATTTTAAAAATTTATTTACTTATTTGGATTTTACCCCTCTGCAGAGGTGCAGTCAGTGTATTCTGCTGACAGCGAGGTGCTTTTTAAAGGTGGGGGGGCAATCAATTTATAACAATGGGGAACAATATGGGTCAGAAATGACAATGAATAAGTCCTTGATGGGATTTGAACTCGTATACCCCTTTTCCTTGGAATTTTGGTAATACACCAGTTGCTCTACTAACCGGGGTGTGGTGGGGGTGCTTGGCATTGGTTTGTTGAATGCCCCCAAAAAAAACCTTTCAAACTCATCTCTCACTCTATTATTCTTCAATTTCCCTCCATGAATTTGTATTATGTTTAATTTTGATTTGATAAATAACATTCCATAATTATTCAATAGGGAATTAGAATGTTTTATTTTTGAAGGGAGGGGAGGAGGAGGAGGAGGAGGGGGAGGAGGCAGAACACATTCTTTAAGAATTCAACAGATGTGTATACAGCAAATATATAAAAAAAGAACTATTTAAATTGCAATTTGATCTGTAGAGAAAAAACATTTTTAAATACAACATCTTTGACATCTTTGACTTTAAAAGACATCTTTGAATATATGTGTACTTTAAAAGACATCTTTGAATATATGTGTACTTTAAAAGACATCTTTGAGTATATGTATACTTTAAAAGACATCTTTGAGTATATGTGTAGTCGTCGTCAGGGCAGCCTAATATTGTATCAGCCAGACAGCGAGGGAGTCTATCCTTTTTTTCAGGAGATTATCTTAGGGTCTGAGGTAGAGCGCTACATTTACCATCAGCTCCTCGAGGGCCAGTATTGAACCAGGAACCTTGTGATTCCTAGCCGAACGATTTACTGACTGAGCTAAACCTTAGATTTTATGTTAGAATCATATTATTATTTAAGTTATTTTTTTTTTGTATTTTCATATTTAATGTAAAATCTTTTATATATAAAATTTTCATTGTATTTTTATTTAGAATATGTAATTCTTATTTCCCCAAATATTTCAAATGCTTAGTGCTCCAGTGCATTATAAAAACTAAAGTGAAAATCATTTCATAAGTTTGTTGGTGGGGGAAGGTGGTGGGTGAACATTAATAGAATGTAGGATGGAATTTTTTGTTTATTATTATTATTATTTGATTTCTTTTGTTGATTCATTTTAAAATCTATCTATGCATGTTATATATAAACACACACACACACACACACACACACACACACACACACGCATGTGCGAAAGGGTAGAGTAATATAACTCACAATATGACATTTCATTTTAAATTTTCAAATGCCTAGATGATTGTAGTAAAAGTCGGATAGTAATGAAAAGAAAAATATAAACTCGTTGTTCATGTATAAATTTGATGGCTGCCTTACATTGATCTATTTATTTTTTGTATATAGATAATTTTTTTTCGTTTTTGTGATATAATTGGGGTATTCTCATAGACTTTGCAATTTAAATTCCATTGAAATTGCATATAAAAATTATTCACAATTTTCCTTCTACGAATAGAAAGTAGAATTAGAAAAACTTATGCTAAAAACATTATTTTAATTGAATACTCATCCCATTATTCCTTTTCTCCATCTTCAACATCTCGTAGGTATGATGTTATAAACTGCATCTAATGGTAAGGTTCCAATTTGGAGCTTTGGGGAGTGTGGAGTACCTCTTTATTGCCATTACTCCCAGGTCCACCCTGACCCGGAGTGATAGTACCTATTGGTTAAATAGATACAAAAATTCTAAAAACCCAAACCAAAACACACAAAAATAATTATTTATAAACCCTCCCTCCTAAAAAAGGAATGTCCTGGGTATGACACTAAACTTTATCTGGTAGTGGGCTCTAGTTCAGAAAATCTGGAGTGTGGTTAAAAAAAAAAAAAAAAAAAAAAAAAAAAGTAAAGTTGTCGGGGCAGCCTAAAGTCGGTATCAGCCAATCAGTGAGGGAGTCTATCCCCTTTTCACTTGCACTAGATCAAGGAGATTATTTTAACGTCTGAGGTGGAGCGCCACACCTACTGTCAGCTCCTTACTTTACCGCACAGATCTCAGTGCTACTCATACGCTGAGTTGGCGAGGACCAGTATCGAACCAGGAACCTTGTGGTTTCTAGCCGAACGCTCTACTGACTGAGCTAACCCGGCCCAATATACACACACACACACACGGTCCATATGAGTGTGGAGTACCCTTTTATTGCCATTACTTCCAGGTCCACCCTGATCTGGAATTGTAGTACCTGTTAGGTTTCCATCTAGGGGTTAAATAGATTTTTAAAAAATGAGTTTGAAAAAAAAAAATTTAATACCCAAGAATAATGTATCAAAGAAAATGTAATCGGCATAAAATAACTCACCAAGGGTTGACATGCCGTAATATCCAACCAACCAACCAACCAATCATCTCCAGCAAGATTCTGTATTTGCTCAAAGTCAGTAAGACCTGGAGAGTAATTGCGTAGCATTGCAAGTCTGATTGAAAAGAGTGATGATGTGTTAATAGTAATATTAATATACTTCTTGTTCTGTTTTACTTCTTGAGGCTGGATCAGATTCAGAGTCACTGGTATTTCTGGATCGGTTGTTGGGTTGGATGGCATTCTCACTGTTTGAGTCTGGAACAACTTGGAATCTTTTGGGGATATCTAGTCCTGTGCTGTTGATAGTTTTTAATAACAACTCAAGACTTCTTTTTTTTCTCTCTCATGAGTTAATTTATTACATCCCAAGTCAAAATGTATTGGGTAACAGACACACTTCTTGCATCAGCTCTCTGCCACAGCTTCGTCCAGACTGATTTTTCATTCTCTCCTCTCCCTCCCTCTCTTCCACACTTTGCCATGTGACATCTATCGACCAGTAGCGTTGTGCTGACTCATCCAAAAAATCTTTCCACTATCATCTACATGTAATTTTTTGGAATTTTTTTTCTTTTTTCACTTTATTATGCTACAATGGATCTTACTCTGTCACATGTATTGACATGAGGTTTGAATTCACTTATTTTAGACCAGTTGTTTTATCCATGCCCAAGAAGCCAATCTGTCCAATTTTTACTACTGGAGGGGAGAAGTGATGGATTCATGTTGTTTGCAAGTGAGTCCTTCAGTCTTGGGGTGGGGGCAGTGAACGAACTTAAACATTTTTTTTTCTTATTGCCACAGATTTTAATGAAACTTCAATGGCTAAGATACACATCATCATCATTATCTGGCGCTTGTAGCACGGATTTCAATGATAATCTCTTACCAATTATCCCTATCATTTATTGCTCTCTGGAAGTCCTCTGCACAGCATCCTGTATCCGTGTAGAGCTGGTCAATGTAGGTCTTTGCTGGATGGCCTGCACTAGTATGCCCATGTGTTGGTTTCTTTGGGAGAATGTTGCTTATAAGTTTGTCCTTGCTTCTCCAGCAATGTCCAGTATGTCTTGTTTATCTCAGATGGTTTGTATGATAGGAGGCAGGTGGCTGTACAGCTGCTTTTTTGTGGGTGTTGTTTCCATGATTTATTTAAGATTGTATGCAGAATTCTTTAGCAACTCCCATCTCGCTTATTCTCTAGGTGCTTTGTTAGGGTCCAAATGGTGCAGCCGTACAGTAGCACTAATACAACTACAGCTTGCAAGGATTGTCACTTGTCAGTGAGATCAGATTTTCATATGACTGATAATCTGTCTACACATATAGGAAGTGATTATTTTCCTTGATTGTTGTCAAAGTTTCCTTAGTTGTAGCAAAAAGTCATAATTTTCCTAAAAAGAAAATTCTCAGAAAATACCCGCAAAATAGGAAATTTCTAAGGATTTTCTTTTCCTTTGATTTGATATTATAATTTATGATTAGTCCTTTTTTTTGAAAAATGTCAAATTGTGGCCTACAATGATTTGTGGATTGTCTCACTTTGGCATTGTATTGCAAAGAAATTGAATTGCCTCATCAAATGATTGCCCCCCCCCCCCGGAAAAATATGTCAGTTGTCTTTTTTTTTTTTTTTTTTTGTCTAATACTTTAAGAACTTTTGGAATTTGAACTCTGCTGGCTGATTCCATTCTTCTGTGTCAATAACTGTTACATCACCTGCACATCCAGGATTTTTATGAAAATAGAAAGAAATTTTGTTTGATAAGTTTTCCTTTCGATTTTTAATGTAATTCTGAAAACTCAATAGGAATTTCTGGTTCTGTGATAGCATTCACCCTGTATCGGTTGAGCTGGCTCCATTCAACAATTTCACCTGTAGTGAATTCATAGAAAGAGTAACAAGGGAATATGAAATTCACAAGTGGTCCCCAAACCCCACATACATATCCCAATCAAGGGAAGGAGATGCCATTGTTTGCCACAGATTATTCACAGACACAATGACAAATATGCCAAAAGCTGTTGATTCCTGACGATGATGAGGATGCCCTTTGGATTTTCACCAGAGCTCCTTTAAAATTGAAATTTTACAAAACAACTTTGTACATATTGCCTTGACAATTTTATTGAAATATTTTATTTATTTATTTCTTTTTAATACTGGAAATATTTCATCTTTTGTCTTTCTCATTCTCTTTATAAATTAACTTTTTAAATAAGTTTTACATTTTTAAAAGATAATTCTTTGGAGAATTAGAATCAGTTGAATATTTTATGAAAAAACCTGATGGCGTCAAAATTATATTCTAAATCTGAACATCTGAAAACAGTAAAATATTGCTTTGTTGGTCAATTTTTAAAACTCCATTAAAAAAAAAAAAAAATCATAAAATGGTGGTTTACTAGCAGGACCTGTGGATATACCACAGTATGATGATATAATTGTTAAAACATTTTATATGTTTACTTAAGAGCTATTGAAAAATACTTCAATATGTTAAAAGTATAATAATCTTAATTTAACTCTCTCTCACTCATTTTTTCTTTCTTTCCTTTTCATCTTTTTATGTTCATTTAAAATAGATTAGCATTATCTTCTGTGTGCTCACCTCCTCTATCCGCCCCCTACTCTCTTTCTTTCTATATTTTTTCTGTGTAGCCTGGGCTTTTTCATTCGTTCCTTTCTTTATAATAAAACAGAAGGGTTTATTTAGCTAAAATGACAAGTCATTAGAAATAATTTGGCAGATAAGCACCACCAGATAATGAGGACTTACATTTTTGCAATTCATCATGGATGATTTGGATAGTCTCATTTTTAGCCAGAGGGTGTTACAAGATGATAACGGTTGTACAATTAAGGAACATGATTATTAATATATAGATAGTCAGGGAGTGGGGACTGACAATAAAATATAAAGATTTAAAAAAAAAAAAAATTTTTTTTAAGATTAAAAAATGAAGTTTCAAAATTGTTTTTTTCTATTAATCTCAAGTTATAAAATTCATATAATTGAAAAATACAGGAATTCTTTTAGAATCCTTATCCTCTGTAATCTAAAAAGTGTTTTACCTATTAATGAGACAGTTTAAATTTAGTGCAAGACTTTTACGCAATAATAAAATTTACCCCACGGATATTTTCAGCTTGTTAGTGCAACACTTTATAATAAATATTGGAAAAATGTTGTGAATATTTGGAAAAGTGTATTTCACAAAATATCTGGAATAAATTGTTTGATGAAGATTTAAAAAAAAAAACAAGAAAAAATTATGTGTGTGTGTGTGTGTGTGTGTGTGTGTGTGTGTGTATATATATATATAATATATATATATATATATATATATATATATATAATGTTTGTGTGTGTTTTTAATGAAAATAGAAATACAAGGTTAGAATAATAAACATACAGATATTTTGTTGCTTCACCCTTTTTTTATTTAGTTATTTATTTTTTATTGCAATGATTGTTTAGAAAAACTAAGAATAAGATAAGTATTTCCCTACACCACAAAACAGTCAGGATTTGGATTTTAATAGACAAATATTTTTCCATTTAAATATTAGGATTATTTATTGAGAAAATTTAAGAAATGTCTAATTTTATATATATATATATATATATATATATATATATATATATATAAACTCTGACACTGTAAAAAAAAAACTCCCTGCTCTATAATTTGTAATTACAAAATGCAAATTTTTGACTAGATAAAGAAAATACATAAAAAAGAAATGACCAAATCATATGCACCACTTGAAAATAACCAATTGGCACTATTATAATGGCCAAAAGAAAAAAAAAAAATACCAAAAGAGTTGCCTTGTGACAATTTTAAGAATAAAATGTATTTTGCACCAACCCATAGCAGTCAGAATTATCCTGATGATCCATTAGAAGAAACCTAGGTAGATAGTCTCTGACTCATTAACTTATATAATATATATATATATATATATATATCTATATATATATATATATATATATATATAAAAGAAGAGGAATATTTTAAATATTTAAGCATTTATAACTGAGGTCTTACATGTAGAAACAATTATTGTAATAGGCAGGGCACTTTCTGCTCAGTTAGAACAATAATCCAAGTTTTTTAATAGGAAATAATGAATTGTAAATTATTACATGAAAGGCTTAAATCTCTGTGGACAATATTGTTGGGAAATTCTTTACTTTGGTAAAAATAAAAAAATAAAAATGTGATTTCATTGATTTTTTTTTTTTTTTAAAATTTTTAAAAAAAAAGGAAAAAAAAAGGCATTTTCTTTCTTTATTTTCGGGTGGCATTGTTTTTATCATAGAATTATCTTTTTAATGTAATTTTTTAAAACCTTCTAAAAAGAAAGAAAAAAAAAATGTCTGTATTTTTGAGATAAGGCTTGATATTAATAATTTTGTTATTTCAGACTGTTGTCCTCATCTTTATTATGTTATGTATAAATACAATCTTCAGGCCACTGTAAGTTACAAATAAGAAATATCAAAATTATTCATATCAAGCCTCATCTCACATATTCAGATGAATAGACTTCAAAATGGCTTGATAATTTGTATTATTTAGATTTTTCTGACTATTGTCCTCATCTTTATTGTTATATGCACAATGTTTCAGCCGATGTGCCCTTTGTCCATCTTCTGGTGTTTATTGTCGAACTTGGGAACCTTCTCTTCAAACTTTGGAGCTTTCATGTTATAATCGGTTACAGTATAACCTCAGGCTCTGTTTATACCTATTTTAAGAAAAAAAAACAAACGAAAAAAAACCCACCTAAACAATGCTTGAGGTCACAAAGGCCTGAACATTATATTTATACATACTACAATAAAGATGAGGCCAACAGTCTGAAATATCAAAATTATTCATAACATAAATATTCTAATAAGTAAATTATGGGGGAGGTGTGTGGGTAGTATGTTTATCTGTATGTAAAATGGAATTGGTGGCCAGAGTTCAAATTCCGCCTGAAGATGTTTGAATTCACTTTGTATCAATGACCAACTCATTCTAGCTATGGGCAAAATAATAGGGCAGATCTGGCTCTCAAACCTTAGTGGGCAACCAGTCAAGGAGAAGGACCTCTATGAATTCAAAACCAAAGGTGAGTGCTGATTCCAAGTGCAGAGGAGAAAGGAGGGTTGGTTATAACGTGGAGATGTGACCCTTTAAAAAAAAGTCTCAGCATTAGGGATATAATGGTGTATGTATTGGTCCAACTCCTCTGGCATGGGCAGGATGTGACACAAGGTCAATTTTTAAAGCAGATTTGAGCTTTTTAGCACAGTCGTTAGAGCATCTGCCTAGGAATCCCAAGGTTCTGGGTTTTATACTGATCCCCATAAACTCAGCATATGAGCAGCATAGCTTGGGTAATCTGTTTTGTGTGGCAAAGCAGCACCTGGGAGCTGACAGTAGGTGTGGCACTCCACCTCAACAAAAACAATATCTAATTGAACAGATTGAGATTATGTAATAAATGTTTTGAATTGATCTCTCTTCACTAAAATTTGTTTCTCCTGATAATTCATTTATTTTTTTTGTTTATTGTATGTTCGTTGTTTTAAAAGACAACTTGAAGCACTAAATTGTTTATTTTCACTTCAAAATGAACTGGAGGACATTTTGATATTGAAGATGATGATGCTGCTGCTGCTGCTGCTGCTGGCACTTGTATTGTTTTGATTTTGTTTATTTTATTTTATATTAACTCAAGAAGATACTAAAAGAAATCTTCATTTAATCGTTGTTAGTTGCCTGGGGCTATAAATCCGTGGTAGACTATCAGACTGGAGTCCACTAGGCTTGAGGTTTTATCTAATGGACTGAATTGTATTTAATAGAAGATAAATCTAATTTTAACCAAATAGGGAAACAAATATTCTTACATTCAGTTGTTTATCCTAATTTAAAATATATGTCCTCTATCACCAATATTCAGCACTCTTCATTGATAAATATACCAAACTTATTAATCTGTGATATCAGAAATTTTTTTTTTTTTAAAACACGTATATCAAAAGTTCCATTTTCTCTAATATATATATATATATATATATATATATAATATATATATATATATATTTATTTATTTATTTACTAACCCCTCTGCATGAACAGGATGTGACAGAAGGTCAATTTGTTAAGCGGAGTTTAATAGGTTTTAATTCAGTTTTCCTTCTCCTAGACTGATTACCTAACCAAGCTTAAAGAGCCCAGTCTGCCCTACTATTTACCCATAGCTGGAGGGAGATTAGGTGGATGCATACCTTTCCCAAGGGTATTAGCTCTATGTGAAATGCAAATATCTTCATCCATGATTTTCCTATGACTCTAAATATTACATCACATGCTTCATATATGTGTGTGTGTGTGTGTATATACATACACACACTCAGAGATGCTGATAGGTACGCATCATGCGTCATAAGTATCATATCCATGTGCCCCAGTGTGGTTTTTTTCTTCCCCACCATTTCCAGCTTACTGTAAATATATTTCAATATTTTCTTGGAAACGAATTACACTGTATAGGGTACAAGGTAGAGGTTAGATGGCTTTAGTTGTTCATAGATAAAAACTCTGCAGTTTATTAACAAACTTTAGTTGGGACCTATCAAATTTCTCCGGGGACTCATTTAAATCAGTGGTCAGGAACTAAATCAAG
>CM042143.1:86749050-86769050 GCA_023376005.1 Doryteuthis pealeii | reverse complement strand
AGTTAAGCAGCGATAAACCACCCAAGTACTTACAATAGTTGACAGTAGACGAACACGAGATACTGTAAGCATTTTGAAATGTATGTGACAGACTAAACAAAGCTTAGTAATTAACAAGTTAAGCAACAATCAGCTTGATCAGGACTCAGATGGGTGACCACTTAGTAATACCAAATACTGAAAGCATTTTGAGGCGTGTGTGCCAAACTAAATAAAGCTTAGTAATTAACAAGTTAAGCAACAATCAGCCTGATCAGTACTCGGATTGGTAACCACTTTTATAACGGCAGATACTGTAAGCATCTTGAGGCCTGTGTGCCAGACTAAACAAAACTTAGTAATTAACAAGTTAAGCAACAATCAGCCTGATTATTACTCAGATGGGTAACCACTTTTATAGCAGCAGATACTGTAAGCATCTTAAGGCCTGTGTGCCAGACTAAACAAAACTTAGTAATTAACAAGTTAAGCAACAATCAGCCTGATTATTACTCAGATGGGTAACCACTTTTATATACTGTAAGCATCTTAAGGCCTGTGTGCCAGACTAAACAAAACTTAGTAATTAACAAGTTAAGCAACAATCAGCCTGATTATTACTCAGATGGGTAACCACTTTTATAGCAGCAGATACTGTAAGCATCTTAAGGCCTGTGTGCCAGACTAAATAAAGCTTAGTAAATAACAAGTTAAGCAACAATCAGCTTGATCAGGACTCAGATGGATGACCACTTAGTAATACCAAATACTGAAAGCATTTTGAGGCGTGTGTGCCAAACTAAACAAAGCTTAGTAAATAAGTTAAGCAACAATAAGCTTGTTCAGTACCTAGATGAGTAACCACTTTATAACAGCAGATACTGTAAGCATCTTGAGGCCTGTGTGACAGACTAAACAAAGCTTAGTAAATTTTAAGTTTTCTCAATACTTCAGTACTTCTTCCTCGGATCTTCAAATATTTTCAATACTTATTTTTCTTTATTAGGCTATTTGAGACTATTCCAAGTGCTCCAACAATGGTGGGTATGACTGTCCTCTTTATATTCCATTTTTTTTTTTTTAGTTCTCTTTAGTTCTCAATTACTGTTAGTGGGACTTAAAATAAAATGACTGTACCTCCTGTAGAGGAGTAAGAGCCCTCCTCCAAAAAATGGGTGGGGGGCATCCTAGATATGATACTAAACTGTATGATAATGAGGCTTCAGTTCTGTGGAGTGTGCGTGCCATTGCTCTAAGGTCTACTCTTACCCGGAGTGGTAGTACCTGTTAGGGTCCCATCTATGCGTCAAATAGATTTGTTTTAAAATGATTAATATTCAATAGGACTCTAAACTCTTAAGAAACAATGACACAAAAAGATATTAATATGAACATACAAATAATGCAATTCCCTAACCTCAAGGCATAAAATAACCCTAGACAGGTTGACATGCCGTTAAAAACAATCAATCCCAGTTTTACTCAGTAATCTGTGGAAACAGCGAAATCCATTATCTGACAACATTTTTTGTATTTTTGTTTACAATAATTAAATCTAAATGTTTTTCCAAGTCAAATGATTATATAATTAAAATGATAATAATAATCTATATTGATAGATAATAATCTATATTTGTTCCTTACTCTTACAACCATTATCATCTTGCAACCCCCTCTGATTAAAATGAGACCGTCCAAATCATCCAAGATTAAATGCAAAAATGTAAATCTTAATTATCTGGTGTTGCTTATCACCCGAATTCTTATTTCTTATGAGTGTCATCACCTCAGCTAAATAATGGTCCATTCCGTTTTTATTATAAAGAAAGAAATGTAAGAAAAAAGACATGCTACACAGAAAAAATATAATAAGAAAGAAAGAGTAGGGGAAAGATAGATGAGCGTACGGAAGCGATAATGTTTATCTGTTTCAATCGAACATAATGAAAGAAAAGGAAAGAAAGAAAAATATGAATGAGAGATAGTTAAATCAAGATTATTATACTTTTTACATATTGAAGTATTTGTAATTAGCTCTTAAGTAAACATATCAAACATTGTAATAATTAGATTATTATACTGTGGTATTTCAACAGATCCTGCTAGTTAAATAATAATAACTAGCAAATGTATACACCCTCCAGGTGCAAGTATTTAAGTTTTAATGTAATAGAATATTATATTAAATTAGAAAGGCTAATGAAACTAAAAAGAATGCAGATAAAAAGACTTGATACAGGAGGGGGTATAATAGAAAAATAGAACAACTGAAACTTACTCTTTCATTACTTCTGTCTTTCATTGTTAAATTTTCCTAATTTAATTATCTAGTTAAAATAGGAAGTAAAGAATAAAATGACAGTTATTTCTTTTTGTTAATGGATTTCTTTTAAGATTTATACTCGAGATTTTTGATCATATTCATTAAGATAGAACCAAAGAATTAAAAATCCCTAATACTAAGCAGATATTTATTAGAATCAAATTGTTAATATCAATATGCAAATTAACCTCCCCGTTCACACTGGAAACGCTATTTTGTTGTATATATAAATACAATTGCATTTTATTAGTATGTAGACATAGTGAACAGTATTAATAATGTTAAACAATTTTATTAATAATTGTGGTTTAAATAAAAATAAATTCACATAAATAACTAAAGGGAATTGTTACTTGAGTAGTAATATAGTTTCGGTTACAGACAAGAAAACACACAATCTCCATTATAATAAGATGATAATAATAAAAATAATAATAATTTTTGTTTTTAGCTTTTAAAAGAAAAGAAAGCAGCTAGATGATCGAACAATGTGTGTATTCAATCTAAATTCTGCGAAGCATTTTTATCAGTGTTAATACTGCATTTGACATATCTCCAAGTGTTTGGGTCCCACCCACTGACTAGATCAATTAAGTTCCAAGTGTGGATTGCAATTTATATATTATGTCTAATGCCTAGGGAGCCTATAAGTACACTGCTATTGTGTGCGCCTGTCAAGAAAGGAAGTTTGTGTTGTTGGTCTTCTTTTGACTATTATTACTACATTGGTAAAAATGTCGTCTGAATGTCTCTTCATTGATGTAATTTGGTTTTCGGTCGTGCCGTCTGAGTATTGGTGCCATAATGGACAGTCGTCTCTTTAAGTCGTATTGTATTCAGTTTATTGGATGTTGGAGATTGTTATCTTTTGATTGAATAATTGATAGTCCGATGCAAGTATTGTATATCAGAAAACCATTAGGAATGGTGCAAACAAGACTTGTCTTTTGTAGCCATAGCAGTTGTTATTGTTGCTGTTTTTGTTTTCTGATGTGTAAGGAGATAATTATATTATGGGATATGTTATTTTTGTGAGTATTTTTTATCAATTCTTGTATTTCAATGGCATTATATGCTCCCTAGCAGCCTCTTGGCCAACGCCATTGAAATATAAGAATTGATAAAAAATACTCACAAAAATAATATATTCCGTAATATAATTATCTCCTTACACAGCAGAAAACATTATACTGTGTAAAATAAGTAATATTAAAAAATTACAACCACTCCCCCTGCAAAAAAAAAAAAAATAATAAATAAAAATAAAAATAAAAAGACAATCAGTTCAAAACATTAAAATTGTTCCTACATAGCCTTAGTATCCCTGGGAACTATTCTCCCTCTAGCTATGGGTAAATAGGACAGACTGGGCTCTAACATTGGTTATACAACCAGTTGAGGCGTAAGAAAACACTGAATTAAAACATTCAGCTTAAGAAATTCACCTTGTGTCACAGCCTACTTGTGTGTAGGGGTTTGTGATTGTGTGCGTGTGTATGTATGTATGTATATATATATATATATATATATATATATTTCTTGTTACATTTCAATGGCATTATACACACTTGGCCAACATATACTATGTAAAATAAGTAAAATTACCCCCCCCCCCCCACACACACAAATAAACAGAACAAAAATATAGTCGGATGCAAGTATTGTATATCAGAAAACCATTAGGAATAGTGCAAACAAGACTTGTCTTTTGTAGCCATAACAGTTGTTGTTTTTGTTATTTACTGCTGTGTAAGAAGATAATTATGGAACAGTTTATTTTTTATTGTGAGCATTTTTAAGATAAGTAAGATTAGAAAATTACCCCCCACAAAAAAAAAAAAAAAAAAAAAAAAAAAGACAACCTGTTAAAAGCATTCAACTTTTGCTTACATAATACTAATACCCTTGGGAAAGATATCCATCCAACTATTCTCCCTCCAGATATGGGTAAATAGACAGACTGATCTCTAACCTTGGTTAGGCAACCTGTCTAGGAAAAGGAAAACTCTGAATTTAAACCTATCAAACTCCGCTTAAGAAATTGACCTTGTGTCACATCCTACTTGTGTTGTTGGTGTGTGTGTATGTCTAGCAATAGCATAATCTTTACAGATCACTGCCGTCCCTCACAATCCTATAACCCCACCACCAGAACCTTTCCTCTCATGAGCCCTCAAATGACTCATCAAACCAGCTCCAGATCCACAAAGTTTGATGCAAATATGACATAGGAAGGACGTCCTTCCCGTTGTATCAGATGATAGAATTTTATGCTTATGCACCACCATATGTCTCTTAAGACCAGAAGCCGACTTACAGACTTTGTTACAGATTGCACAAGACACATTGTTTGTTCCTGGAGTTTGCATGAATTGTCCTGATGAGATTACCTATGATTGACATATCCAGCCTTAGAAAGCAGAATTCGACCACATGTATGTATATATACACATGTACACACATACTCACCAACCCCTTGACACAAATAGGATGTGACACAAGGTCAATTTCTTAAGCGGAGTTTAATAGGTTTGAATTTAGAGTTTTCCTTTACATATATATCATAATATATTTATTCTTTAAAACTAATTCATCAGAAATTATCCAGTTTAGCTCAATTGGTAGAGCATCTGCCACAAGGTTCTAGCTTTGATACCAGACCTTGCCAACTTGGTGCATGAGTAGCACAGTTTAGGAAATCTAATCTGTGCTGTTAAGTGTGGATTTGATGGTAGGTGTGGCACTCAAACTCAGCAAAAACAATCTTCCTGGTCTAGCGCTCTCTCACTGTCTGGCAGATACAGACAATAGGATACTCTACCGACTTTACTATTATATATTATTTTTCTTTATCATTAACATAAATATAACATTTTTTTAATTTTCAATTTTTAATTTTAAGTGATGGGTTTTAAATTTCATATAGTTTAGGGCCTCAAGTAGGCTAAAGTCTGACCCCAAGTGCTATGTGATTAGATTGTCTGGCAGATACTGACAATAACCCGACTTTACTATTATATATTATTTTTCTTTATGATTAATATAAATATAACATTTTTTTTAATTTTCAATTTTTTTTTAAAGTGATGGGTCTCAAATTTCATATAGTTTAGGGCCTCAGTGGGCTAAAGTCTGACCCCAAGTGCTATGTGATTAAATTGGGAAAAAAATAGAATCTATGAGGGTCATTCAAAAGGGTTCTAGACCTTACTCAGATAATTTTTGACAGCTCAGGTCTCTGTTTTGTCCATTTTTAGATTTTAAGACAGAAATGTGAATTAGTTTTTATTGTTTTATAAGAAGTGATTCTTCTTTCTGGGTGAGGCTTTTTTTTTTTTGAACAGTCTCTCATATAAACACAACCTTAGTTACATCTATGCTAATAGTACTTCATTATCAAAACTAGCAATAATATGCACCCTCCGGGTATAAGTATTAAGTTTTAATGTAATCAAATATATTAAATTAGAAAGACTAATGAAATTAAATAAGAACATATATAAAAAGATTACTTATCTTAATTATATTTTAATTGGTTTCTATATAAAATCATTCATAGGATTGATTTTAATATGTTGGAGAATAAAACAATAATATCAAAGATCAATAATACCAAGTATTTATTTATTAAACCCGGTTTGTTTAAAACCAGTATGCAAATTAACCACACCTTATATTATGTAAAGTTTTACTTAGTGATATATAAGACATATTTCAGGATTTTAAAAACAATAATACCACGGGCCTTTCGGGGCCTGTGTTTATTAGTGAAATTAACAGCGTCGATCCCAGGGGGCTATTCCCCCAAACAATACCTGCCCTCTCGATTTAAAAGGGCAGGACTGGGTTTATTGCCCAGCGCCTCAGGCGACCCCCTCGAGGTGGAATGCCGATGGGATCGACACATTTTTTGTGGGTGGGCCCACGTAAAAATGTCCTTGTGTCACGCCCTCATAAATGGGGTGAGAGGCAAATACCCTAATAACAAGGGTTGTTTTGAGGTAAATCTATTTTCATTGCGACATTGTTAATAAATAAGATTTATTCTATGTAGTAATGATTTTGACAATAAAGTAAATACTCATTGATAAACTTACGCAATTTCTGATAGTATTGTGATGTAAGCAGTGCCATAGTTTTGGTAACACAGACACTAAATCTCCATTATAATAAGATATGTATTGCGAATAAGAGATGAAACTGTTAAATCTCCCATAATAAAATTGGATAACAATAAAAGGTTTAGCAAATATTCACAGCCTTTTTTAATGGAATGATGAGACTTGAAACAAAGACACCTCTCTCACTCTTATATATATTATATATATATATAAGAGAGTTTCATAATTTGCTTGAACATTGTGTATGTAGTTAGGAGGTTGATTTAGAAGGCTATCACATGCAGTTTGGAATAAATAAAAAAATAATAATCGGTACAATGGTGTTGTGTTTGACCTGTATTTTATTCTTTCTTGAATTTTGAGGTAATACCTCTTTATCAAAAGAATTGAACTGGCATTTCTTCCCAAATTAATTTTTTTTTTCAAAAAGTTCAATTCTTTTGATAAAGAGGTATTACCTCGAAAATTCAAGAAAGAATAAATACGGGTCAGCACAAACACTTGTTACCGTATTATTATTTTTTAAATTTATTCCAAACTGCATTGTGATAGCCTTCTAAATCAACCTCCTAACCAATATATATATATATTGATATATATATATTGATTGCCATTTCTTCAGAGCTTGATTGTGAGCTCACAAATAGCTCTGGAGTCCAGTTTTATTTTTACACATCCTGCTGCATGACATGTGAAATTCCTGGCTTCTGCTCGTGCACAAGTTTTTTGTGTGATTAGTTGTAACCATGGGACCAAACATGACTGAGAAGACGAGTCCTTGACAGGCAAACCCTACCACATACATGGTCAGGCTTAAATGTGGAAAATGTGACCAGGACGTCCAACACGTGCCGCTTTTACAGAGCCTGCTTCAGGATGGAATGCTTGAACCACTGTGCCTCAAATATATATACATATATACAATTAAGTTCATTTCAAATAATGCGCAAGCACAATTAAGAACACCTTTTATGATATTTTCATGTTAAAACATGCAGTTGTATTGATTCAAACAAATTCGTATTTTCAGTGTAGATTTACGGTGAAATGAAAAAGGCCAACAAAAACATATGGCTTTCTCAAATTGAAACAAACAAGGGGAGGTAACTCATTTATGTAGCTAATGTTCAGATTACCTATGAATTTTCCTATTTACAACTTCTTATTAGTGTTAAAGCTTACTTTTATTTGTTCAGCTGATTCGAGGAGGGTCGTTATTTCGTGACTTGCCTGTTAACTGGTTACTACTTTTCTCATGGATAATAAGAAAAGTATTTACACACTAAAGTGCTCAATGCTAAATTAGCAGAGCAGATTTAGAATATCAAATAAAATATTATGGTACTAATTTACCATTACTATAGTTTTATGCATGTTATGCAAACCTCAAATGGTTGAATATTGAAAAAGTGGCTTGTTCAGCATTTGTATAATGTGAAGCATGAACACGTGATAAAATATTATTACACAAGACTTATACTCAAAAACATAAACATGCTTAGGTCTTAATACATGTGGTGTCCAGATATGAAAAAAAAGGGAAAAAAATGCCATTGTGGTCAATACAACTGTAGACTATGCATCGATGAAAAATTGTGTATTCTCCAAAATATGAATGTGAATTTACCGAACAAAAGAAGTGAACTAGTTTCAAAATGTAGACATTTAAACAAATTTCTCTTATGTCATTTACCACCTGACCCTAATTTATCCATATTTTATACTCCTCTATTAATTTAAATTTTATGTATATGTTATTCATAATGATAAAATAATATATTTAAAAAAAAAAGATGCATTGAGTGTGTGTGTGTGGCTATAGCTTATTTAGCCTATCGGAAAGTCTATCACTGATATACATATCCTTTCATTGTTATCATTATTATCACTATTCGCATCTTCTTTTCTGACTGTATACTTATAAATAACATTATTTATTAGGAAATTACTGTTCAAAGGACATCTGTTATCTTATTCATTAAAATTTTTCAAATTATGTTTGCTGATAATTTTCTAAATATTATTCATGCAACATTGACTTATTTTTAAATTGTTTTTATTAAGCAAATTTTGTGTTGAGATTTTTTTTCCCAAGTGTTTTTCATCAACTTGAAAAATATTCTCAAATTTATTCTACATTTTGTTCAGAGTTACCAGTAACCTATTATATTCATATTTCTATTATGCTTAGGGCTGGTTTAGCTCAGTTGATAGAAAATCCACCTAGGAATCTTGCAATATAAATTTATTCTAGCCAGTAACTCAATAAATGAGCCCAGTCTTGTATTGTTTTATTTGACTTTTTAAAATAATACACTGCAATCTAATCAAAATTAACATTTTATTCTTGAAACCCATGTCAGCACGTACTATATTATATTTCTTTCACTTAACTATATTGTTTTTCCTTTTATCTTTCTTCAATATATATATATATATATATAGAACATAAACAACTTATGAACCTCATAAATTCTTCATATATCAGTAGTTTATGCGGACCATATGAACTTTAGGCACCCCTTTTTGATCTCGATTAAGAAAGGACATGTTTTTCATTTGCACTGTCAATATCCAATTGTTTTAACAGACGATTTTTAGATTTTTTTTTTTCAAATTATAAAACTAAGCCCTAACCCTAACCCACAAACAACCAGATATTGATGGTGTAAATGAAAAACATGTCCTTTCTTAATCGAGATCAAAAAGGGGTGCCTAAAGGTAATATGTTCCGTTTATGCTAATATTAATACTTATTTATTTATTATTTATTATAGTTTATACTAATACTTCCATTCATGAAGGAATGTATTTCATAGTTACTTCTATTATATATTGATAAGATATTCCGCACAACACAAACCTCACAAAATTATTCTATTGGGATTTAGACTGTTATTTACTTTATTCTCTAAGAGAATTTTAAGTGTAATCTATCTATCTATCTATATATATATATATATATATAAATAAAGGGATGTTGTGTGTGTATGCCCAGAGGAAACTATGAAAATAAAACAATTAATGACAAAGTAAATATATTTACAAATTAAATATCACCGGTTCTTGCTTTTTGTGTAAAAAAAATTATGAAGATTTGATTTATATTCAAAGATATTCAAAATTAGAATATACATAGAAATAGGATTGAAATTCAACTTAAAAATGTCCAGAATTTGTAAATCTCAAAAATAAACAAATCAATACACCAGGGGTTTTTTGTCCCCTCTCTACCCAAACAACACTGGGTAGCCGCTTGTGATGCTCTTATAAAAAAATACATTTTTGCTAGGTTATGGTTTCACACACACACACACACACACACACATATATATATATGTGTATATATTACACACACACACAATGAGAATTATAGTATAGGATTTATTGATGGTAGGGAAAAAAATGTAAATAGTTTTAAAGATCTTTACTATGCTTTGAGTGAGGTGGTAGTAATGTGCGCAGGCAAATTGTATAGGTAGTTTTTTTCCCCCTTTCTCAGAAGTAGCTGTGAAGGAAATTGGCTCAGGTAAGGGAAAACAAAAGACTGCCTCGGAGTTTTTCTATTTAATGAAAACATCAAATAAACCATTTCTGAGGGGACACAGTCCCATCTGTGCCATACAGATGCTCTTTTGGATTATGAGAAATACTGCCAAAAATTTGGCTTCCTCTGATCAACAAATCTCATAGGAATTACTATTTTATTACTAGAGGCCAAAAAACTGTTCTCTCTCTCTCTAATGTGTGTGTATGTGTGTATGTATGTGTGTATATATATATATATATATATATATATATATATATATAATATATATATTGGTGGGATCAAGAACAGTAGGGCCAAAAAGGAATACAGAATAAAATTGCTTTTGTATGCAAAGAGCAGGAAGGAATTTGTTGATGAGGAGGGCCTCTGCTCCAAGGACTGAGCTAAACTGTCGACCACAAAAGATTATCAAGGTTAAAGAACCCTGTCCATCCTACTATTTATAGCTGGAGGGAGAATAGTTGGATGCATATCTTTCCCAAGGGTATTAGCACTATGTGAAATATGAACAGCCCCATCCAAGATTTGAACTCTGGTTGCTGTGTTCATTTTCTACATTGATTACCATTATATCCAAGTGCATTTACATTCCATGTTGCCTAGATATTTTAATTGCTTTTTTTTTGTTCTTTTAATTTTTCCATTTTGCTATATATATATATATATATATATATATATATATATATATATTAATTATCTTGCTTTTTGAAACTGATCTTTTCTTTTTTAAATCCATTTTTTAATATTTTTATCCTTATGTTCTTCCATACTTTTACCTCATTTTTATCTTTTTTTTAGTCACTTTTATACTATTTTCCTCACCAATTAATCCCTCCCCTTCACTTGTAACTAATTCTTCCCTCCCCTTCTCTTACAATATACATACCCTTCTCTCTTTTTACTATACCTATTTTTTGTTTTTACTTTCTTTTCTCTCTTACCATTCCTCTTGATCAACTCATCAATCAACAATCACTTTTATCACATTCCTCTGATCTCTTTTGATGTTTTTTCTTCTAATAATAATACTGGAATCAGTTTCAACCTTTTTAGTATCATAGAGTTTCCAATTCTTTTTCTTTTCCCACTTTTATTGCTGATAATCATGTATTTGTATCATTAGTATCACCTTGAGATTTGTCAGTGTCCATTATAGGCTTTCAGGATATGTGCTTCCAATCTGGCTAGAAAGACCTTTTTAAGATGTTCCAGGTTTATGACTTTCTGTTGAATTCAGCCAATATATATTGTGGGGGAGGGTGGAGCCCCATTAGGAGGAAATATCTTGGTCCTTTGTGGGAAGGCGGGCCCCCATTAAGGGGGGAGATATTTTAGCCCTTTGTAGTTGAGACTTGAACATCAAAGGACAATCAGAATTCTATTAGTTCATCTCTAAATTTCCACTTGTACCAGTGATCAATCTCCTTTAACTAGGGTTAGGGTTAGGGGTAAATGAGGCAGTTTTTTTTATTTATTTATTCTTTTTGATAATTTTATTGCAACTCATTAATTCTCAATAAAAATCTTTTTTTTAAATCTTGGGCTTTATATATACTAAGGTGTGTATCATGGCGTATGCCTTAGTATGTGTCATTGTGCTTTGTATATACTAGGGTGTGAAATAAAAGGAAATTAATCCGACAGTGTGAATTTGATATATTGAAAAAACAAATGATGTTTACAAATGCTTGGGATCATCAGCAGAGAATGTGCACATTCTCTCCTGATGATCCCAAGCATTTGTAAACATCGTTTTTTTTTCTTCAATATATCAAATTCATACTAGGGTGTATCATGGCATATGCCTTAGTGTCATTGTGCTTTATCTATACTAAGGTGTGTATCATGGTGTATGCCTTAGTATGTGTCATTATGCTTTGTATATACTAAGGTGTGTATAATGGCGTATATGTGTGCTTTGTATATACTAAGGTGTGTATATGGCGTATGCCTTAGTATGTCATTGCTTGTGTATATACTAAGGTGTGTATAATGGCGTATGCCTTAGTATGTGTCATTGTGCTTTGTATATACTAAGGTGTGTATAATGGCGTATGCCTTAGTATGTGTCATTGTGCTTTGTATATACTAAGGTGTGTATAATGGCGTATGCCTTAGTATGTGTCATTGTGCTTTGTATATACTAAGGTGTGTATAATGGCGTATGCCGTCATTGGCTTTGTATATACCCTTAGTATGTGTCATTGTGCTTTGTATATACTAAGGTGTGTATAATGGCGTATGCCTTAGTATGTGTCATTGTGTTTTGTATATACTAAGGTGTGTATCATGGCATATGCCTTAATGTGTCATTGTGCTTTGTATATACTAAGGTGTGTATAATGGCGTATGCCTTAGTATGTGTCATTGCGCTTTGTATATACTAAGGTGTGTATAATGGCGTATGCCTTAGTATGTGTCATTTGCTTTGTATATACTAAGGTGTGTATAATGGCGTATGCCTTAGTATGTGTCATTGTGCTTTGTATATACTGTGTGTATAATGGCGTATGCCTTAGTATGTGTCATTGTGCTTTGTATATACTGTGTGTATAATGGCGTATGCCTTAGTATGTGTCATTGTGTTTTGTATATACTAAGGTGTGTATCATGGCATATGCCTTAATGTGTCATTGTGCTTTATATATACTAAGGTGTGTATCATGGCATACGCCTTAGTATGTGTCATTGTGCTTTGTATATACTAGGGTGTGTATGTATTTACCTAACTCAAGCAGGACGTGACACAAGGTCTAATTTTAAGTGGAATTTAGTAGGTTTAAGTTCAGAGTTATCTTTGTTCTAGACTGGTTGCCATACCAAGGTTAAAAAGCCGAGTCTACTATTTACTCATAACTGGACAGAAAATAGTTGGATGTATACCCTTTCCAAGGATATTAGTACTATATGAAATATAAACAGTTTTGTCCAGGATTTGAACTTAGGTCACCGAGTCTATTTACTCCGATGAGAACACCATTGATATTCACTACTGAATTAAACTTATCTTCTCGGGAACTCTCGTGGAATGGCAGAAATAAATTCTCGTATTTGTCCTTCAAGTTGTTAGTTTCATAGAGTAGACTTGCTTCTTCAACCAACCCCAAAGAAAAAAAGTTTCAGGTTGTTAAACCAGGGCTTCTGGACGGCTACTTATGCAAACCACATCTACCCATCCATCTCCCAGGAAAAGGGTGATTCAGCCATTCATGAAAAACAATAGCAAAAGGAGGAGGAACATCATCTTGCATAAAAATCAAATCTTCAGTATTCTCCCAAGTATTGACAACTGGCCATATAAAAAAGTTATAAAGAGTTTGAAATAGGGAATTACTTTTCAATCTCCTTGTATATAGTAGGGTGGGTACCATGGCATATATTAGCCATAGTATGTATGTATGTATGTATGTATATAACCGCTCTGCACAACCAGAATGTGATACAAAGACAATTTCTTAAGCAGAGTTTAATAAGTTTGCATTCAGAATTTTCTTTCTCCTAGATTGGTTGCCATACTAAGGTTAAAGAGCCCAGTCTGTCCTACTATTTACCCATAGCTAGAGGGAGTATAGTTAAATAAATACCCTTGTGATTAAAAGTGTATATCCTGTTCAAACCATGCCAGTTTAGGATACTACAAAAGGTGCTGGAGGACTTGAAATGACTTGTTTTTACTCAGTCTCTAATAATAACCAATAAATGCCTTGGGTGAATACAATAATGAATGGAATATAATAATATAACATCCTGTTCGCTGTGAAAAGGAACCTGGGCTGTCATGTGATAGCATTAGAGAAAATGCAATATCTGTTCTCATGAGGAGGAGTCTTGTGTCTTACTGTTTTTTTTTTTCTTTTTTTTCTTCTCTCCTCCACCGTCACTTTCTCATATTTCTTCTGACATTTTAGATATGAGAAAAGAGAGGGAACATTTTTCTAAATATTTCTTCAAGTTTATTGAAGCCGAATCACTTTTTACTTCAGTTATTTTTTATAATTTTACAGATAGTCTAGTTTATAAATACTAGCAAGAATATTCACACTCCTGGCGTAAGTATTTAAATTTTAATGTAAAGAAATATATTAAATTAGAAAGACTTATGAAATTAAATAAGAACTCATATAAAAATTATTTATTTTAATCCTATTTTATTTAGGTTACTATATAAAATAATTAAAATGATTGATTTTAATACATTGGAGAATGAAAATAATATTAGAGATCAATAACACCAAGTAATTATTTATTAAACCTGGTTTTGTTAAAACCAGTATGCAAATTAACCACACCATATATTATGTAAACCTTTATTCCTTAGTGATATACAAAACACATTGCAGGATTTTAAACACACTAATTACATGGGCTGTTTTGAGGCAAATCATTCAGATTTGCCTCAAAACAGCTCGTTATTAGTGTGTTTTCATAGAGACATTGTTAATAAATAAGATTTATTCTATTCTATGTATTAATGATTTTGACTATAAATTAAATACTCATTGATGAACTTTTACAATTCCTAAGGGTATTGTGATGTAGGCATTGACCTAGTTTTGCTTACAGCGTACAGGCACCGAATCTCGATTATAATACGATTTCTTGTGCATCAATACATTTCAAATTTCTTCATTGTTTTTGTATTTCTATTATGTTGTAGAGCCATTTATTATTAGAAATAAATCAGTGTCTACTTACTTCCTTTTATTTGTTGATCTATCTCCTTTTCTTTTCTTTCTTTCTTTTTTTCTTTCTTTCTTTTTTTCTCTTTTTCTTTCTTTTTCTTTCTTTCTTTCTTTTCTTTCTTTTTTTCTTTCTTTCTTTTTTCTTTCTTTTTTTCTTCTTTTTTCTTTCTTTTTTCTTTTTTTTCTTTCTTTTTTTTCTTTTACTTTCTTTTTTCTTTTACTTTCTTTTTTCTTTTACTTTCTTTTTCTTTTACTTTCTTTTTTCTTTTTACTTTCTTTTTTCTTTTTTTCTTTTTTTTTTTCTTTTTTTCTTTTTCTTTTTTTTTCTTTTTTCTTTTCTTTTTCTTTCTTTTTTTTCTTTTCTTTTTTTCTTTTTCTTTTCTTTTACTTTCTTTTTCTTTTCTTTTACTTTTCTTTTTCTTTTCTTTTTTTTCTTTTCTTTCTTTTTCTTTTCTTTTCTTTCTTTCTCTTTTCTTTTCTTTTCTTTCTCTTTTCTTTCTTTTGTACAAGTAACTTAGAGCTACAAGTTCAAAGGTTACATTATACTAAGGGTGTCCCATATGTATGGATATAAATTTCATACACCAAATATAACAGTTATTAATACTTCATATTGATAAACCAGACTAAAGTTTTCTTGGTTTAAGTTAAGGTTAAAAATACTATTTCTATGTTTTCTGTAAATTCTTAATTCCCAGACTGATTCCAACTTTTTTTTTTACTTTCTCTGGCAAATTGGCAAAACTGAATTTAATCTTTCTTTAGTGAAATGTCATGTTTTTTTTGATTAATCACTTTCTTTCCAAAAGAAACATTTTAATAAACAAGACCCCCCCCCTCCTTTAAAAAATATTTGATATTAAGTGTCTGGCTTTTTAATATTGGAAATAACTTTGAAGACAAAGGATATGAACCCTGTCATGTGATTTGTCATGTGACAATAAGGGCAGCTTATTAACTCTGATTATTTGCTTTTCATCTACTGCATAAATTGATGGCTGGTTGGTTGGATTTTACAGCATATCAACCTGTCTGGGGTTATTTTATGCCATTTTAAGACATTTTGTTTAATTCTTTTGGTGTATTCAAACTTTTTAAACACATTTTTTGATATATTTAACCCATAGATGGGACCCTAACAGGTACTATCACTCTAGGTCAGGTGGACCTGGAAGTAATGGCAATAAAGGGGTACTCCACATTCCCTAGAGTTCCAGAATTGGAACTTCACCACTAGATACAGTTTAACATCATACTCAACTATTGTCTTGGCTGGATCTGGTTGTTGGGCTTTTCTATTCTGGACTGGAGATGCTGGTATTTCTTGATTGGTTGTTAGGCTGGCATTTTCAGCTGTTCTTTGAGTCTTGGGAATCTTTTGGGTCATTGTCTTGTGCTATTCATAGTTTTTAATAAGGAATGCAAAACGTTCTTGTTTTTTCTGAGCTCATTTATTTCATCCCAAGTGAAAATGCCTTGGAGAACAGACCTCATCTTATGTTTATTCTCTTAAACCATTCAATCCAGACTGACAACTCCTTACTCTTTCTTTCTCTCTAACCATCATCCAAATGTCACACATTATATATCAAAATAATTCTAAGACTATCTTCTATTAAGGAAATAGTGCTCTTTTTTGCTCATCTTATACTTTTTGAAGGAACCTATGTCAACTTTCATTGGTAGTGGTTTTGCTTCCAAAGGTCAAAGAAGATAAAAATCTATACATGTAATTTAAGGTGTCTTCTAATTAAGTATACAATTTCAAGAATATTAATAAAGATTAACCTCTTTGATTTTGCAAAGCAAACTAACGAGTAAAATTTAACCTTGGGAATAAAAAAATATATTTTGTGTTTTTGGCTTTTCGAAGCAAAAATACTGGTTTAAATTGCTGTAAAAAATTATTCAATGGATAGAACCATAGAAATTACATATTTAAAAAGATTTTTATTTTAGTTTCTTTCCAACCATATAAATATTTTTAAGATTGGATCAGAAATACTCAAGAAATTGTGAATTAAACCGATTAAGGGCCAAATTTATCAATGTCCACCGATATCAGCGAAAGTGCTGGTAATGCTACAGCTCAATCAGTTGGCTGGTCATGTCAATCCCTAGCAACTATATGATTATCCTGGCCATATTCTTCAAATTGCTCTAACAGCAAACACCTACTTCTTTTTATCATATAGGTGCTAGGGTCAGCCACCACTGTTTATTAATACACATGAAGTTATTGAAAATTATTTCATATATATAATCAATGTCATGAGCACTAAGGTATTTTGTCAACCAGTCCTTGTATCACTTCTTTGGTGCTCCTCTGTCATGATAGCAAGTGGAAAGTTTACCATACAATGTGAAATAGCAATTATATTATCTACTTTACTCTATATTAAGTTAGTCCTAAAACTGCAATTAAAACCAATGTTTTATTTTCTAATGGTAAGTGTAAAGTTTTTCTTATTGTGGCCAGAAAGTCTACTTTAGAGAAATGTCAAGTCTCTTGCCACACACACACACACACGCACGCACTTTAATTCTCCACTTGATTGCTCTCCATCTTTTGAAAGGCTTCAGTGTTACAATAATTCAATTTCACTTTAAACTTTCACATGATTGGCTGATATTTAAATCAATAAATGGAGCCAGAATGATGCAACTTGGAGTTTTCAGGAAATTCTTTCAGTCTTTCTTGTGTCAACTTCAAAAAAACTTTTTGTATACATTTCTTTTTTTTTTTTTCTTTTCTTTTCTTTTCTTATTTTATTTGTGTGTGTATTCATCCTTGGCTGATGTCTCTTCTGAATCTTAGACATAATCAGCAGCAGCAGCAGCTTTTTTTTCTTCAGTCTACTGCAGAACTCTGACCTTTTCTAAGGTCTGTAAAAAGCATAGTGGGGGGTATGGACCTTAATGTGTTGCAATGTTTCATGACATTTTTGCCTCTCCAAGACTAGAGAACCCAGTTTTCCTTACTATTTTACCTCTAGCTAGTCAGGAGGAAGAGAGATGTATTTTTTCTTTCAAATTATTTCCTGTTTAAATTGTATATGATTTTAGAATGACCAGTAGGTTTAAAGAAAAAGAAAAGAAAAATATGATTAAAATTATGTATCGAAATTTGTTTTTCAAAATAATTTTGCTGATATAAATTCTTTTGAATTTTAAATAATTCAAATTTTTAAAAGCCGTTTAAGAAAATTGACAACAGAAATAAACTGTAGATATTACCCAACCCATTCTCTACTGGTAGGAGGTGACATAAGGTCACAAGTATGGGGCATATAGTGAGGATTGAACTCACTATCCAGTAGTAAAGTAAGTCGACGGGCGGCCTAAAGTTGGTATCAGCCAGTCAGCGAGGGAGTCTATCCCATTTTCAATAGCGCTAGACCAAGGAGATTGTTTTTTAGCATCTGAGGTGGAGCGCCACACCTACCATCAGCTCCTTACTTTACCGCACAGATCCCTGTGCTACTCATATGCTGAGTTAGTGAGGACCGGGATCGAACTAGGAACCTTGTGGTTTCTAGCCGAACGCTCTACCGACTGAGCTAACCCAGCCCTTTTATCCAGTAGTAATGGACTTCAAAATTAGCTTGCTAACCATTACACCATGATGAGATGCCCTCTTTATACACAACCCGTTTGCCATGTGTAGGGTGGGGCACAAGGTCACAAGTAGGGGGCACCCAGTGAGGATTGAACTCGTTATTCAGTAGTAATGGATCTGTAAGTCTAGCTTGCTAACCATTACACCTTGATGCGACACCCTTTTTACCCAACCCATTCTCTACGGATAGGATGTTACAAAGGTCGCAAGTATGGGGCATATGGCTAGGATCAAATTTGCTATTCAGTTGCAATGGATCTGCGAGACTAGCTTGCTAAAACATTACACTATGAGCTGTATAACAGATGCCCTACTTCTCCTTTTTTCGTCTGGCCTAAGTCTATTAAGTTTTTCATGGTTCTAAACACAAGAAATTGGCAAATAGATAAGATTAGGTTAGTTGTGGCACAAGGACAGGAGTATGGAGCACCAAATAAGAACCAAACTTACTTGTTGATGTAGTAGGATTTAGTTAGTGGGACTTGTGGGTATACCACAGTGTGATAATTTAACTATTACAATGTTATGTTGCTATTACTCCCAGGTCCACTCCGGCCTGGAATGGTAGTACCTGTATGGGTTAAACAGACCAAAAAATGAGTTTTAAAAAAAATGTTAAAAAAATGAATTAAAAAAGAATTTGAATTGCCAACAAGAATGAATAAAAGAAAAATGTTTTTGGCATAAAATAACCCAACAAGGGTTGACATAACAGATGTGTATGTAAATGAAATCACCTTTTGATGAGTATCCTGCTAGATTATATATAAAAGGTAAGACTTGTATAAATAAAATTGGCAGATTGAGAAAGAAGATAAAATTCCTGAAAATATTAAAATGTTTTTGTTTTTAAGAATCTTTCCAAGATTATATTTTGCAGACTTTAATTTGCAGGTGTTAAGAGAAAAACAAAAGTAAAAGGTGAAAAAAAAGATCATTTGTATTGTATATTCTATTGATGTGGAGCAGGTTTAAGTTATTGAAGTTTAAATTTCAGGTATTGTTTTTTTTTTTTTTTTTTTTTTTTTGGTGGGGTAGTGGTGTGGGGTTTTTCTTGTGCTTATATATATTTACCAACCCGTCCGCACGAGCAGGATGCGACACAAGGTCAATTTCTTAAGCGGAGTTCAACAGGTTTTAATTCAGAGTTTTCCGTCTCCTAGACCGGCTGCCTAACCAAGGTTAAAGAGCCCAGTCTACCCTACTATTTACCCATAGCTGGAGGGAGAGTAGAATTCATACCTTTCCCAAGGGTATTAGCACTAAGTGAAATGCAATTACCACGTCCAGGATTTGAACTCGGGGCGACGAGTCCATTTCCCATGACTTTAATCATTACACCACGCGCTTCCTTGTGCTTATAAGTTCTTAAATTGTCTTTGTATAAGATTAACTAATACTATTGTGCAATTTTCTTTTCCTTTCTTGCTCAAATATCAGCTTCCTCTAGAGATGAAGTTGGTATTTACCCAACCTGTTTTTCATGGGTAGGATATGACACAAGGTCATGGGGTATACAGCAGGAATTGTGTAATGGATATGCGAGACTAGTTTGCTAACCATTACACCACAATAGGATGCCCTATCCAAAAACATTTTAATATTTTCAGGAATTAGATTTTTTAAATATTTTCAGGCAAATTAATTATATTAGATAAGAATACTTGATATTACAAGTGCAAAAAACTCTCAAGAAATAATTACTCAAAAATGTAGATATAAATGT
>CM042143.1:86684050-86744050 GCA_023376005.1 Doryteuthis pealeii | reverse complement strand
TTCTGCGGGTGCATTTGATATGAATGTTCTAACGGAAAAACCATGTATAATAGTGTACAGTAGCAGTTTAGCATGTCCTTTTCTTCCCTTTCCTTCTTTATAATAAAAACAGAATGGTCCATTATTTAGCTGAGGTAATTTACACTCATAAGAATTTGGTAGATAAGCAACACCAGATAATCAAGATTTACATTTTTGCATTTCATCTTGGACCCATTAAATGGTCTCATGTTTAAGCAGAGGGTGTTACAAGATGATAACAGTCATACAATTAAGGAATACGAGTATTAATATATAGATTGATTTGTGTTAATCCAAATTTTAATCAATCAAAAATTCTTGATTTACCAAATTTGGATTAGAAATTTGCTTTCTTTTACTATTTTTGTCTTTTTGAATTTTTTTTTTTTCTATTTTAAATACTTTCAAAATTTGATGTTCGTCTTTTTTATTTTCCCTTGGATGCTATAAAAATATCAAAACTGTGTTTGTTCATTTTGCTGAAAATTGCTTTATTTTACTGCTACCTGCCCTCCAATCCCATGAATTAAAAAAATTGGCACTGGTGACTTTATTCATTTTAAGAAGCAAGCTTCAGGCATTTGAAAAAAAAAAATTATTTATTTTTATAGAAAAATTTAATTTAATTTATTTTTTTTTTTCTATGGCAGTCATGGACAAATTGCAGCACTTTCTGAATGGTCTAATACTTCCAATACTTTTTTTTTATAGAAAATATATTTTTAACATAGAGAAAAAAAGAATCAACTTTTCCCTATTTCTAAGACAGATTCTTGTGTGTGGTTTTCTATGGTGAAAATGGCTGAGAAAATTTTGTTCAAAAAATTACCTGGATTTTTTTTTTTTTTTAAAATTTTATTTTATTTTTTTTAGTATTATGGGTTGTCTGATCTGAACCATGTCTCATGTGACCTGCTTCTTAATTAAAAAAAAAGGGGGGGGGTTTGCCCCTGTCATTATATTGCAATATTCCCATTATTAAATAAGTGAAGAAGTTCAGTTTTGTAGGACATGATTTAATGATTAGGTTGTTCAAAAATCAATGTTGTTGCATCTTGGGAGACTTTTAAAAAAAAAGTCTCACTTAAATTTGATAATTAAATTTACCATGAACAGATAACCATTATTAAGAATGATAGAAATGTACCTTTTTAAAAAAACAAAAAAAACAAAATTTGGATTTCTGCATAAAAATAATTCTGATAATATTGAATGAATGTCTTCACTAAGAAAATGATCCACTAATCTGATTAAATAAAAATCTTAGTGCTGAGCTAATTCAGTTAGATGTGCTAAAATATCCAATAAAATAATTTGACCTTCTTTTTATTTTACTGAATGTAGGTGTTAGTGCAGGTGCTTGTGTCGTAATGGTTATTGTTGTAGCAAGTGAACACAGCGATCCAGATTCAAATCCTGAACGAGACTTTTTGCATTTCATATAGTGCTAATACCCTTGGGAAAGGTACAAATCCAACTATTCTCCTTCCAGCTATGGGCCCCATCCAATCAATTGGCTGATCATGCCAAGTTCTAGCACCTATATGATTGTCCCAACCCTATTGCCCTTATGGCAAGCCCCAACCCTTATCACATATGTGCAAGAAGGCGTAGACTGGGGGTCTTCATGTCCTGGGTATGACGTTAAACTCTATTTGATGATTAAGTTCGAATTTTGAATAACTCCCTTCATCACTATTAATCCTAGGTTCACTTTGATCCAGAGTAGTAGTACCTGTTATGGCCCCATCTATGTGTTAAATAAAAATATTAAAAAAAAAAAAGTTTTAAAAAATGTTCATAAATTGAATTTACAAAGAAAATTGTGTACACATCAAGAATGAATAAAACAAAATGTCTTTGGCATAAAATAACCCAACAGGGGTTGTCATGCTGTAATATCCAACCAACCAATCCAGCGACGTGTAAATAGAACAGACTGGGACTTTAACCATGGTATGGCAACCGGTCTAGGAGAAGGAAAACTCTTTCATCTGTCTCCACTTGCTATTCAGCTATGTATCATTAATTTTTATCATTATTATCATTACTAGCAGAGCTACCCAGCCTTGCCCAGGATATAAAAAGTTAAGATAAATCCAATTTTAGTAATTGGATCAAAGGTTTGGCCTGTTTTCCAAAAAAATTCTGATTCCCCAATGATACCTGCATCGAAAAAATAAGATCTAGAAATTTTGGCTTTGGGTTACCCTTACAACGCTTTTGACCTAGACTAACATCGAGAAGATCAGAAGAAAGGTGAAAATTTCTGTTTAATTTGTTCAAATCTTTTAATTAAATGTGCAATTTAGACTGATCTTATGCACACAAATACCTTAACAAAATTGTTTTTTTTGGGGGGAGGGGGAAAGACAGAGGTTAAAATTAACTATTTGAATTAATCAATATCAATCAGTTAATTAGTAACAAGTTCTGCTAACCTCATAGCTAATTTTGTTTTATTGGAAATTCTATTAATGCTTTGTTGCTCTTAACATCCTATACCACCTCATTCCACCTGGCTGGAAGTTTCATTTGTTTTCCTAATCCACCCCAAATGATAGCCTTTGTTTAAATGTAATATTAAACATATCTAAAGTCTTTCATTTAAGGGAAATAACAGGTAACTTTAGATGCAAATGTCATTTTTAGCCATTTTATATATCCTTATAGGAATGGGGCTCTGAACTTAGAAGATTCTCAACAGGATGTTAAGAGTTAATTACTTGTAAAATTCAATCTAACATTCATTGAACCAAATGTTAGAAGAATCTATCAGCCATTTAACTGTTAAGATGGTAATTTTCACTTCCTGAACTGTATAAAATTGCCTCGAAGATTTAACAACCTTCAAAAACCTTCCTTGCCAATTATCCTAAGACGATGATGTTGAGAGATCTATTGATCTTATTCTTTGGAAAGGGAAAAAAATCATTGTGTGATTTTTCCATCTAAATAGGTGTAAGTTAAAGCGACAATTCTTCCAGACCATAGCTGTATCACTGCTACTGTATGGCTGCACCACTTGTACCCAAACAAAGGGCCTAGAAAATAAACAATTCTACCAGAATTGAAATCTGACAGTTTTGGCCTCTTTTCGTCCATACTCTGTAGAATTGGTAAAGCATTGTTATTGTCAGATAAACTTTCAGTGATAAGGGATGTGAATTCAAATCTTGCTGGAAATTTGGGGGTGGGGGGCTTTAAAAATTTTTAAACGAGGCATGACTGATAGCCAAGTGCTCTGCAGTGAATAACAATCACTGCTTTCATAATACTCAATTACTTCAATTAAAATTTCACAAAGAATGTGTCCAACAAAAAAAAAAACAAAAAAAACAAAAAAACAATCAGTTCATTTAGAATTTTGCTCACAAAAAAATAGCACAAAAGTCTTTCATTTTTAAAATTTTTTTATTTATAAGCAGAATACTTAATTAAGGTCATAGACATTTTACTTTTAAATTATCAAAAAATTTTTTTTTTTGGTAGGGGAAAAAAAAAAAAAAGAAAAGTAAATCTGTTCTTGTCTGAAGTTGAGGCTTGATGATTTGTATTATTTAGATTTTTCAGGCTGTTGTCCTCATCTTTATTATTATATACACAGTTTTGGTCGATATGCCCTCTGACCTTAAGTTGTTTCTTTTCAAGACTCAGGAACCTTCTTGTCAAACTCACAAGCCTTCACAAAACTTTGAACCGAATCCTTTATTAAATCCATTCTGCTAGATTGTTCTCATTCTGTCAACCCTGACTCGGTATAACTGTTAGCTATATTAAGTATTCTTTGTTATTTTTGCCTGTAGTCAGCCCTGGATTAGGTGAAATAATCTGTTTCAATCAAACATAATGAAAAGAAGGAAAGAAAGAAAAAGAGTGAGAATTAAATCAAGATTATTATACTTTTTACATATTAAAGTATTTCACAATAGCTCTTAAGTAAACATATCAAATGTAATAATTAAATTATCATACAGTGGAATATCCACAGGTCCTGCTAGTTAAAAATTGTTAGAAAATGAAAAATAACATCCTTTTGTTTTTATTTTTTATACGCATTGTAATTGCCTTCAAATTATTAATATATTATAACATACTTTGCTTCAAGCAAATTACCAATTACTTTTAAAAATAAATTTATTTTTTTAAATTTTAATGAACTTCGAATTTGAGATGGAATTTTGGGTTGTTGGAAAGTCTCAAATCTATTGAAAAATATTTTCTCAGATTCTGTTTAAAATCTTAAATTTTTATATTGTAAAAATGTAATCTTTAAATGCTATCTTTATAAGATTTCTTCATATATTACCCATATGAACTATAATTCAACTAAGTTAATAATGACCCTATTAATCTCAGTCATCATTCTGTTTATCATGAGTTTCTGTTCAATTATTTTTAACCATCAAGCTAATGGTCTTGTGAGTTTCTCTCTAACAGGTACCGTGTTTTCCAGAAAATAAGACAGGACTTATATTAATTTTCACTCTGAAATATAACACTAGGGCTTAATTTTTGGAGGATGTCTTATTCTTCATATAATTTTCATTAAACTATATTTACATATTAAAGCGACAATGTCCTCCTGTAGAAGCCACCACATGGACATGCAAGTGTGGGGCGCCCAGCAAGGACCTACATTGACCAGTTATGTGAAGATGCTGGCTGCTCCGCAGAGGAGCTTCCAGGTGTAATGAATGATAGGGAAGGTTGTCATAGATACCCGTGCTGCATGCGCGACATGATGAGGACATATTAAAGTATTTCACAATAGCTCTTAAGTAAACATATCAAATGTTGTAATAATTAAATTATCATACAGTGGAATATCCACAGGTCCTGCTAGTTAAAAATTATTAAGGTAAAAAATGAAAATAAATTATTTAAAAAAATTCTAATGAGCAAAATTTGGATTGAAAATATATGATGCTAATCATAAACTATATTGATAGAATTTCTCTGTATTAAAATTAAGTTGTTGATAAATAGCAGAAAAACTTCATTGTGTGTCTACATAAAAAAAAAAAAAAAAAAAAGACATAAAAGTGACTAATAATGTTGTTACCATAACAACTGAATTCCTCATTGTAGTAAAACGAGGTGACATGACCTTATTTATATCACATTGTATATTTATTTTATTTTTTTTAAATATATAAGTAGATTGCTGATTTTGTGCTGTTTTATTATTAGTGTTGTGCCCCCTCCCCCTCATTTTTATGGTTGAAATGATTATAAGGCAGCTTTCATGAAAGATGAGTCTCCCTATGTGCAGAATGAGGGGGGGGTAGGGGTCAATTCTTATCAGTGATTACTTTTTTATTTCTCATTCTATTTGGTTTACTTTAGTGGTCAAATAAGGGATAAACTGTGTTCTGATAAAAAGCAACAACAATAAAATGGTGGCACCCCCAACTCCCCAATATATATATATATATATATATATATATATATATATATATATATATATTATATGAAATTTAACATTTTGAAAAAACATATGATGTTTGTTATGTAATTGCTGACAGAACTGTTTCAACCAAATCGATAAGTTGGTCTTCATCAAAGAGCGACATAGATGGGAAGAAAGATATCCGTTAAAAAGACTGTTTACAGAACGAATGCTGAATTCAACCGCTGAAATTTTGAAAAATGCTTGTTCTGTTTTAAAAATAAAATAAATTTATATATATATATATATATATATATATAATAAAATAAAAGGTGTTTATTGTTCTCTCTTTATTTACAATGTCTTTTAATCTAAATTTTTGAGATGTAGCATGATAATTTTCATTATTTGGATTTTTCAGACTGTTGTCCTCATCTTTATTGTTATATATACATTTTGGCCGATGTGCCCTCCGGCTTTCTTCAGGTTTTTCTTGTTGAACTCAGGAACCTTCTTGTCAAACTTGGGAACCTTCACAGAACTTTGATAAGTTTGACAAGAAACATTTGAAGAAGGCTGGAGAGCATATCAGCCAAAACGTGTATATAACAATAAAGATGAGGACAACAGTCCAAAAAATCCAAATAAAACTGTTTTTTGTTGATTTAGTTTCTTAGGTTAATAGCATATCAACCTTCATGGATTATTTAATGCCAAAGATTTTAGAAGAACAGTTTTGGTACTATTTAACCCATAAATAGGGTGTGTGTGTGTGTGTGTGTGGAGAGTTTATACCCTGCCCTGTCGGCTGGGGCGTTAGAATGCACCGACTGCACCTCTGCAGAGGGGTAAGACTCCCCAATGGGGCCACCTGTTGGTCGTGGGCGGCGACCCGTGATGCTTAAGGATAGAACCCAGGTAGATGAGCAGTTCATGACATGCAATACTCCACTTCGGCCCTATCTTGGGCTAGACGGCGGTCGGAGAGGCCCCCTCCGATCAATCGGCTGGTCACGTCAAGACCTAGCACCTATATGATTTTCCCAACCCTATTGCTCTTATGGCAAGCCCCAACCCCTTTTTATCATATGGGTGCTAGAAGGCGGTGGCTGCGGTCTACATGTCCTGGGAATGACGTTAAACTCTACCTGACGGTGAGGTTCCAGTTTTGGAGGTTTGGGGAATGTGGAGCACCCCTTCATCCCCATTGCTCCTGGTCACTCTGACCCGGAGTGGTAGTACCTGTTAGGGTCCCATCTATGGGTTAAATAGAAAAATGTATTTATAAAAAAATTGTATTATCCATTAAGAATTGATTTATTTCAAAACTTTATAGGCATTAAATGACCCACTGAGGTTGATATGCCGTAAAAAAAACAATCCAAACCAAACCAAGAGTTTATACCTTTCCCAAGGGTATTAGTCTGAAAGTGAATGTAATAGCATGACTGGAGTTCAAAATTGCTTACTATGATATCACAGCCCAACACGTTAGCAACTACACTACAAGAACCCTCCACCCTTTGTCTTTGTTGAATTATGTTCAAATGTTATTTTATTGCTAAAAGTAATCTCTAAAATCAATATTAATTTTAAAGTTTTCCATTAAAATCTTTTTACAATGATTTAAAACCAAGAAAAAATTAAAATGTAGGAATTATATTGTTACGTAATTGATAGGTAACCTATTAATTGTGTATGATAAGTGTAGCTTAATTAAAAAATAATGATTATTGGAAAAACACAGATTTTGACCTGTGGTTGATCTGTTTTCTGGTTTGCCAGTGTGAAAATGAAAAAAAGTTTAGGAAAGTCAGATTTTAGTTGGGTGCTGACACTCACAATGGCAATCTGTCTGTTTAAACTAAATTCTTGCACGCATGTTTGTTGATCTGGGATTTATCATATACAATAATATAGAGCTCTAATTAAAGCAAAGTCTTGTGTTCGTTGATTAAAAACTCTGCAGCGACACGAGACAACTCTGATCCAGAAACAGAAGAAGCCATCTAGCAGCCCAGAGATAGACCAAGCTAAGATGGATAATACAGAACTATATAAGATGTGATAACAGCCATCCAGATTTACTCAGAGGTTAAGAAGAAGCTAAGAATCCCTGATAAGTATATATGTATACAACCATGGGTATACAGGTATACACTACTATATATATATATATATATATATATATATATATATATATAATGAAAAATAGATGAAAATTAATCTGACAGTATGAAATTCAATATTTTTGAAAAAAACAAATGATGTTATGTAATTGCTGACAGAAATCTGTTTCGACCTAATTGATAAATTGGTCATCTTCACTAGCAACACAGACGGGAAAAGAAAAATATCCGTTGATATTTTTCTTTTTCTTTTCCTGTCTGTGTTGCTGACCAATTTATTGATTTGGTCGAAACAGATTTCTGTCAGCAATTACATAACATCATTTGTTTTTTCAAAAATGTTAAATTTCATATATATATATATATATATATATATATATATAAAAGATACCATGGGTATACAGGTATACTCTACTATACTCTATACAATATATAAGATATGCCATGATTGAGTATGGTATGCAACAATATAAGCAGTGAGGAAATTATTCTCCCACATTAAAATTGGAATTAACCACCAATTGGGTCGCTATTAATTTGTATCAATTTATTTTCATTCTGAACTGATATTTATTTATGTTAAAAAAAAACAGATAAAAATTATATCGAAACACTGATTAAACAACAAAAAAAAAAAAAAAAAATGCTTTGAAATAATGGAAGTCTGACTTAAAAAAAATCTTTTTGTGTTTAATACTTTTTAAAATTTATCTTTTTTTTTTTTTTTAGTAATGTGTATTTGATTATTTGAAAAATTGACTTTTAATTTAATTTTTTAAAACTCGTTTCCCTCTGGTAAAAATGATTAATCTATTGAAGTTACTGATTGTCTCATAAGAATATTTGAGGAGTTGGTCTCTGTTGGCTTTTGGAAAGATTTAAATAAGATTATATTGAGCTAAAATTGAGGAGGAAAGTGTGTGTGTAGTGTATATATGTGTATATATATATATATATATATATATATATATATATATATGTATATGTGTGTATGTGTGTGTGGTGTGGTGTATATATATATATGTGTGTGTGTGGTGTGTATATATATGTGTGTGTGTGTGTGTGTATATATATGTGTGTGTGTGTGTGTGTATATATATGTGTGTGTGTGTGTTGTATATATATTATGTGTGTGTGTGTGTGTGTGTATATATGTATGTGTGTGTGTGTGTGTGTATATATGTGTGTGTGTGTGTGTATATGGTGTGTGTGTGTGTATATATGTGTGTGTGTGTGTGTGTGTATATATGTGTGTGTGTGTGTGTGTGTGTGTGTGTGTGTGTGTGTGTGTATATATGTGTGTGTGTGTGTGTGTGGTGTATATATGTGTGTGTGTGTGTGTGTGTATATATGTGTGTGTGTATATATGTGTGTGTGTATATATGTATATGTATACACACACACACACACACACACACACATGTATGTATAAAAGTTTATAAAAATGAAAAAACACGTTGCATTGAAGGGTTATATTTATTTAGCCAAAATATCGACCTTCAATGCATTTTGTTTATCCATTTTTAGAAACTTATATACTGTCGGATTCACTTCCATTTTTTCCTGATGTATGTGTGCATGAGTGTATATAATGTAACACTTTCCTATGTCACCAGAATAATCAGATTGAGTAATGGGAAAATTTACAATAATGGACACATGTTAAGCATTGAAGTGTGACCATTAAAAAAAACCAATAAACTTAAAAAAAAATTTTTTTTTAAACATGTTTCCTTCTTCCATGTCTCTTTGAGGATGATTTATCGACTCTTTTGAAGAGATGTTTACAATAAATTAGAATCTATTGAAAACAACATTTTTTAAATTTTTTTCTCCTGAAACCTTGCCAAAAGGATTGCTAAATACATCTCATCTCATTCTTTTCTTCTTTGTGTAAATGACTAATGAGGAGCTAAAAAAAAAAAGGAAATCTTTTACAAGTTTTCTTTTTATTATTTCAACATTGCTTGAATATTTTTTACATTATTTATTGACAATAGTCTCAAAATCAATTCAGATAATTAATACAGGTGATTAAAGAAGAAAGTAGACTGATAACTTTATTAAACAGGTTTCAAAATTACTTACAGTTTCGGTTTCTTTATTAAATGGCATATCAACCTTTTTGGATTATTTAATGCCAAAGCCATCCCTGTAGAAGAACCCCCCCCCCAAAAAAAAAAAAATTCCTATTAAATATGTTTAACTCATTTTTTTGGTAAATGGGACAAAGCTTGGCTCATTTACCAAAACTTTGTTGTTCCCCAATGATACCTGCATTTGAAAAGTAAAGTAAAAAAAAAAAAAAGAAAGAAAAAAGTTTGGCTTCAGGTTACCCTACAGTGCTTTTTACCTGGACTAAAGAAACCTGTGATATTCACTTTTCTGAAATCTTGATTCACTAGCAGGATCTGTGGATAATCTAATTATTACAACTTTTGATATGTTTATTTAATAGCTATTGCTAAATAGTTCAATATGTAAAAAGTATAATAATCTTCATTTAAGTCTCTCACATTCTTTTTTTCTCTTTCATTCTTTTTTTCTTTCTTTTCAATTGAAACAGATTAGCGTTATTGCTTCTGCCCACTCACTCTTTCTCTCCCTCTTTCTGTCTTTCCCCTATACTCTTTCTTTATTATACTTATATACTTTTTATAACTTCAACACTCATAATAAATAATTCGGCGGATAGGTGACACCAGATAATCAGAATTTACATTTTTGCATTTCATCTTGGATGATTTGGATGGACTCATTTTAAACCAGAAGCTATGATAACTGTCAAAAGATTAAGGAACAAGAGTATTATCTAAATTCATTGGATAATCTTGTCAGCAGTCAAAAGTTCACAATTCTATTTTTTCCCCTCAATATTTTCAGAAAATTCTGATATATATTTATTATTTACCATGTTGTCTTTCAAGATTTTATTTATTCATTAATTTTTTTTCCCTAAGTTTTCTTAAAATTCAAGTAAAAAAAACAAAAAACTTTTCATAAAAAATACTCGAGTAAAAAATAGATAAAATAAAATGGCTTTTGAAATGTTTTTAAAACTTAATTTTTGTATATATTAAACTAGGTATTTTAAATTTTACTCAAGGAAGATAATAAAATCTTCTTTAAATTTAAAAAAAAAAAGAAAAAAAATTAGGCAAGTGTCCTATTTTAATGAAATTTTCAAAATTTCTTCATTAATGACTTGAAATATGCAATTCATTATAAAATTTAAACTTAAATTTTTTTATTTATCCATTATGATTGTAAAGGGGTGTCAACCTTTTTTATGCATTTTTGATGAGATTTGCAAAAGAATTGAGAATTTTTATATCCTTTTATTATTTGAAAAAATATTTTCATATTTTTCTAATTCTGTTTGTGATTAATTCTTTTTTTCTTTTTTTCTTTTTAGGTAAGTGTTGAAAAACGAAATTCTTTTTGGATTTAAACATGGCAGCTACAAGAAATGCGAACAAGAAATGTGGTAAAAGTTTTTTATTCTTTAAAATATATTTTGTTCCATTGTGTACAATGGAACAAAATAAACCTCCCGAAATTTTGGACCAAACCCATTATTCAATTCATGGCATGGACAGCAGAATGTGAACACTCTTTTTCTTGTTTGTTTACATCATACACATCTTCTTGGCTGGAGGCAGCCATGTTAATTCATAACATCCTACGGTGATCGTGATAGGTTAATTATCAGTAGTTGATGAAAGATGTATTCTGATTTGCTACTTCTTTGTACGATGCATCTAATTTGTGGATTAAAATTCAAATTATTAATTAATGTAACAAAATCTTGCTTGGGAAAAGTTACTGAATGTTTCTCATGATTTTATACCTATTATCTCAAAAAATAATACCCACCCCTTTTGTATCTCATTAAGTGATCTTTTTTCCCGTTGAGCAACCTAGCTACAGTTGAGATTTTAATTCCTTGGCCCAGGTTCTGTGGAAAAAGAAGCAACACTACAAGGGTGAAATAATAACCAAAGTAAATTAACTGATGTTAGATATTTCAAGGAATAGGTAGCAGAATGAGAACCATCTAATCCTATAGATTGAATAAAGGCAATAGGTTCTTTTTTGCTATAATTTCTCTTGTTGGCTTTAGAAAAAGATTTCCCTGTTAGAAATTCTATTGGACTTGGAAAAAAAAAAAAACTCTGTTAGATTTAAATATTGATCTTTGTAGGAAAGTTTTTAAAAACATGATCTTGACTCTAAATCTCATTCATCACCCTTTTTTTTTTTTTTTCTTTTTTCTTTTTTACTCTTTGAGAATTAATCTTTCATTTAAGATGCTTTCAATAATTAATTAGTTTTATGAATCATTTGATAATTGCTTCAAGGTGCTTGTTGCAGGATTTCCTCAATCTCTTAGAATTCTTCATATTCTCTTACTTAAAAAAAAAAGAAAAAAAAAGAAAGTGGTCCAGATATAGTTCAGGTTAAAACTGTGGTAAGGGTAACCTGAAGCCAAACATTTTCAGACCTTATTTTTCCGATGCAGGTATCATTGAGGAATAAAAAAAGTTTTGGCAAATTGGCCCAAACTGGTGTTAAAACTGTGGATTTTCACTTTCTTATAAAATTTCAATTTATTAAAAAGAAAACATATCGGCCTGATTTTACAAATTTTATTCTTTCTTATATAGATAAGAAGCCAAAGTGTTGAAAGGGTTAAAATGTAAACAAGGGCAAGGTGGGGTGGGGCACTATAAAGACTTATGCTAAGGAAAAGGAACAACCTTTGAAATCCAGACTTATATCAATTACTGTGCATAGAAAAGACATGACTATCTAATCCTATATAATCCAAATTAAAAGTGTAGTAATGGTAGCTTAAAGCCAAAAGTTTTTAGACCTTCTGATGCCGGTATCGTTAGACAATGGGAAAAGTTTTGGTAAACGGGTCAAAGCCTGTTCCATTTACCAAAAGGGTTTATCATATTTCATTTTTTTTGTGTGTGTGTTGAATCTGTGGGTTTTCACTTTCTTTTAACTCTTTGCCTACTTGAAGCCGCTCACAGCAGCTCTCCCACTATTGCGATTCTACTGTACACTGCTGGCAGCAGTTCTTGCATGTGTCACCTGTTTACACTGAAAAGTCCCTATGTGAACACCCCACCATATTTTGTATTGTCTGTGAACCAATCCTGAGACTGGTTCTTGATCCTTTTGCAATAGGAACCAGTTGAATAGAATAATCTGGCAATATTTGCCAAGAAAATTTGGTAAAGCCATGGGAGAAGTTTGGTAGGCAAAGAGTTAAAACTTTAGATATCTTTAGAAAATTGTTTGGTAGGTAAAGAGTTAAAAACTTTAGATATTTTAGAAAATTTATTTGGTAGGCAAAGAGTTAAAAACTTTAGATATCTTTAGAAAATTTGTTTGGTAGGCAAGAGAAAAACTTTAGATATCTTTAGAAATTTGTTTGGTAGGCAAAGAGTTAAAAACTTTAGATACTGTTACATAATTATTAGATTACTAATATTTATGTACAGTAGTGTAGAAACCAAAATGGCTGTTATAAGTTCAGCCGGCGGCCTTGAAGGATTGAATGACAAGGCTTGACCTCAATCTTGGTCCTCCTTCCGGTGGATACCGTGAGAATCGGTGGAGAAGACCCTCTTCCGGTTTAGATTAGAAAGAAAGTTTAGTCAGATCAGCCAAAAACCACAACGGTGGAAAGTCGTGTTATGCACACAGCCGACTTGATCTGCGCAGGTAGTCTGGTGGGGATTTCAGAATAAAATATGATCTAAGTTAAATCGAAGTCTTGTGTTATTATCTAAAAACTACCAATGACACAGGGCTTCTGATAAAGAGAAATCCCCAATGGAAGAGCAGACACTAAGTCCCCAAGACGAAGTCCAGACGCTAGAAGAGACGCTAGAAGAATAGAAGTAAGAAAGTAAAGAAAGAGAGTATATAACAATACCTTTAGAAAATTTGTTTGGTAGGCAAAGTGTTAAAACTTTAGATATCTTTAGAAAATTTTGATCTTGTCCAACTGCTATCATGCCAAAGAGAATGATCAAATTAGGCTTAGCCTTTAATTATAGATTCCATTATTGGATGTGTCTATTTATAGTTGAACTCATGTTGATTAGATTGTGTAGAAAATCAAAATAGATCAATGAAAGATATCAGTTACTAATCAGCTACTTAAATGCATATTGCTTCTTGTAGACGAGAGTGAAATGAGCGGCTAACATGAAATTGGTAATCATAAAGCAACATTATCTTCCATAGCAACTTGTGTTTATATTGTCTTAAAATCTGCCACTTTAGAGATTGTAATCTGTGCCACCACCTTCAAACACCTAAAATGGGTTTTGTATTTGCCATAAGAGTAATTTGAAGAATACAATTGGTTCAATCATATAGTTTGTGTTATATATCCCTGTTATGTTTTTTTACATACAGATAAAAAATACGGAAGACTGAAATGATAATGCAAGACCAGGTTGTTGTAAAATTAACAAGGTTTTAATTACCACAGGGTAGAGAATGCTTTTACCGTCAAGTGACTTAACCTGCATCCAAACATAAACAAACGCCAATCCACAAGTAACATGGTGAAAACCCCAATTCCAGCTTTGACAAAACAAAGGGAAGCAACTCTATTTTTGTTATGTCTTCCTAACAATCCCTTTGTATACAATGGGAGAGAGTAGAAAGGTGGAGAGGATGAGAGGGAATTGTTCTTACTTTTCTGCTTTTTACAAAATCCTAGCCCAAAAGGGTTATTGAACCGCATGGATGAGAAGCAGGCATCTTGAGAGTGACAATCCTTAATGTCAGCCCCCGCTGACTGTTGGCTGGCAACTTCCAACTAAACTTAATTCCCTTTCGCATGCCTTTTATTCGCGGGTTTTGGAGGGGTCAAGTGAAGGTTATCACCTGTCAATAACTGACAGTAACTTTCTGCTCAACTTCCTCCGATTTTGAATTTTCAACAAACTCAATTCAAATTCTAACTACTCTACCTACACAATTCATAGGCTATCCATGAATTATGTAACACTTGACATCACCAACTGTTTGGTTGGATGGGATCTCTCCGACCGACTGTCTAGGCAAAGTAAGGGCTGAAGTGGAGTGTTCAGCCACTACAATTCTGTTCTCAGGTGTTATGGGTTGTAATCCACAGCCAACAGGTGGTCCACTTTGGATTGATTTTAACCCTCTGAAATGCAATCGGCATATTCTACAACTCCAGCCCACCAGGTGGTCACAATATATGACCTTGAATAAGGGTAGCAATATTTTTTTTCTTTCCCTTGTTTTACATAAATGCAATACTAAGTTATTAATTATCTATAGATAATTATCAAATGTATGTTTTATTGATAGGGCCAAAGTGGAGACCATAAATAGGTACTTCTAGAATTTTCTTCTAAAATATTTACACATTAAGTAGTCAACAGAGTTGGCCTATTGTCGGTATCAGCTGAACAGCAAAGAAGTATCCCCTTTTCACTAGTGCTAGACTAGGGAGATTGTTTGTGCTGAGGTGGAGCGCTACATCTCCCCCACTTTACTGCACAGACCAGATTACCCAAACTGTACTACTCATGTGCTGAGTTGGCAGGGACCAGTATTAAACCCAGTGTTCCTAGGTGGTTGCTCTAGCAATTGTGCTATACCAGTCTCTTAGACATTGAGTATTGCTGCAGAAAAACCTCAAGTGTGAAAAACCCTGTGACCATTTATTCAGACTATAATTCCTTGGAATGTTGATCTATATTAATCTCTGTTCAGTAAAATAAGGAGTTTGATGATAGGTGTGGTGCTCCACCTCAGATGCAAAAAAAACAATCTCCTTGGTCTAGCACTAGTGAAAAGAGGATAGACTCCCTTCAGGCCACCCCAACGACTTTACTTTTTAATTTACTATTGCTGTACAAAAAAACTCAAACCTGAAATACCCTGTGAGTATACTTTATTCAGTCTATAATTCTTTGGAATGTTAATACATATTAATATATTGTATTGTGACTATTTATTTATTTAAAGCCGGTTTAGCTCAGTCGGTAGAGTATTGGACTAGTAACCACAAGGTTCCAGGTTTGATACCGGCTCTCGCCAACTCAGCATATGAGTAGCACGTGGATCTGTACGGTAAAGTGAGGAGCTGACGGTAGGTGTGGCGCCCCACCTCAGACGCCAAAACAATCTCCTTGGTCTAGCGCTAGTGAAAATGGGATAGACTCCCTCGGTGTTTGGCTGATACCGACTTTAGGCCACCACGACGACTCTTTTTTTTATTTATTTAGGAAGGGGTTGAGTTTTGAGAAGTAAAAACAAAACAAAACAAAACATCAGATTATGATTGATTTTTTTTTTTTCTCTTCTCTTCTCATAAGTGTTTCAACCTCTTCAGATGTGTATCCATCCACCAGCTGTGAAATTGTCTGCCGTTGCTGCCGCTGTTATTGAATTTGGCAAGTGCCATTGAGTTTTACCAACCTACTTTCAGCCATTGTTGCTCTCCATAATGGACATTGTGTAGACACTCAATCAAGAAAGTACATTTCTACATTATCAGAACTTTAAAAATCTTTTATCGAGAAAAGACTGTTTAAGCAACATTAGAATTTGGGAGGTGGGGGGTGTAAAAACCGCACAAATGGTTAATGCTATTCTTTAACAAGAATAACGAAGGACAAAAGTCTTTTTTTTTTTTTTTAAGTTTGAATTTTTAAGGCCGGTTTAGATCGGGCGGTAAAACCCCAGTCTAGGAATTGCAAAGTTCCTGGTTCAATACTCGTTTCCAACAACTCGGCGCATGATTGGGTGATATGATCTGTGTTGTAAAGTGGGGTGCTGACGTTAGGTGTGGCACTCCACCTCAGTAAATCTCCCTGGTCTACTGCTAGTGAAACGGGGATAGACTCCCTTGCTATCCATCCGATACTGACAATAGGCCACTCGGCCAACTACTTTAATACTTTATACACATGCCACACTGATGAAAGGTGAAACCTCGAAACACGTGTCTGTGGATTACTTATTTATTTTATATTATATATATATATATATATATATATATATATATATATATATATATATAGTAAAAAAAATTGAAAAAACACAAGTTTATAAACGGATGATGTTTAGTTCGCCTACGCTGCAGTGTTTCAATAGATCTTCATCAGGGCTTTTGTTAGTTTGAGGAAAAATAATTTATTATTGTTTTTATTATTGTTTTTGTTTTTTGTTTTTGGAAAGCTGCGTTCGTCAACAATCTTAATTAGATTTTTTTCTCTCACACATTTCAAGATCGACCATAAACAGAGGCTCACAGACTTCTTATCTAATAATTTATTTTTCCTCAAACTAACGAAGGCCTTGATGAAGATCTATCGAAATGGATCGAAACACTGCAGCGTAGGTGAAATAAACATTATTCGTTCATAAACTTGTGTTTTTTCAATTTTTACAATATTACATACTGTTAGATTCCCTTCCACTTTTTCTTCACACACACACACACACACACACACACACGTATATATATATATATATATATATATATATATATATATATATATAATTTAATATACCAAGCGTGTTGGTAGATCCTTGCGGAGAGAAAAAACCCGGCAGAGAGTTTGATTGTAAAAATATACTACCAAACATCAACCAGGAAGAAAAATTTTTGAAAAAAAGAAAAGACCAAGATATTCGTACAAAAAAATAATCTATTGGTATAGTATTTGGCCAAAAGAAAAACAATTTATATGCATATATATGTATATAAGATATATATATATTCATATAACCGCTAGGAGAAGCTAATTTGTAAAAAGTGCTCGATACCTAAGTAGAGCCAAGTAATAAGGATATCTACTGAGTCAGACGAACCTACTATTAGTTTCGCATAAAGCTCTTCAGGGCTAAAATCTGACTCAGATTTTAGCCCTGAAGAGCTTTATGCGAAACTAATAGTAGGTTCGTCTATCCTTATATATATATATATATATATATATATATATATAGTTGGATTGATGGATTCATTTTAACGGCATGTAAACCCATCTAGAGTGATTTTATGTCTAGAGGTTAAAGAATTGCATTCCTTGTACATTTATATTTACACTAGCAAAATAGTGGATATACCACATTATGATGATTTAATTATTACAATATTTGATATGTTTACTTTAGAGCTATTCCAAAATACTTCAATAGGTAAAAAGTATAATGAACTTGATTTAACTCTCTCTCACTCTGTTTTTATTCATTTACTTCTTTTCATCTTTTCATTATGTTTGATTGAAACAGATTGGCATTATCGCTTCCGTATACTTTCTCTCTCTTTCTATCCTTCCCTACTTCTTCTTTCTTATATTTTTTCTGTGTAGCATGTCCCTTTTCTTCCCTTTCTTTATAGTAAAAACAGAATGGTTCATTATTTACCTAAAGTGACAACACTCATAAGAATTTGGCAGATAAGCAACACCAGATAATCAGGATTTACATTTTTGCATTTCATCTTGGGTGATTTAGACAGTTTCATTTTTAACCTGAGAGCGTTACAAGACGATAACGATTGTACTTTTAAAGAACACGAATATCAATATGTAGATTTGGCATTGGCTATCTTTAAATGGAATTGTCGGATAGCTTTAAACAAAGATATTTGCATCAAAGTTTGTGACCTTATTTCATTTATTTTTTTTAATAAATATTTGTGGGAGCCCAGAAAGAGGGCATCTAGGGACCAAGGGTTAATTTTCCCACAGTAGAAATAAAACCTTGAATAGAAATAAATTGCTTGTATGAAAATAGCCCTACCAACCCTATATCAATAGTTAGTGGTGACTGGATTTTCTCAGGTCCGTGTTTTTTGTTGGCACCATCTTAACAAAGGAAAGTCACTTTATTATAAGATTTCTCTTGTTTTTCACACAAACTATTTAAAGTGACAATTTATAATAGTTCCCTTCGCATCCTTATAAATACAAACGGGATTTTTGATTTGAAAATAAAAAGGCCTGATCTCTGCAGATATACAAGCTCAGCTTGGTTATTTAGGAATTTGTCTGTTTACTACTTTGGGGTCCACTTATGAACGAGGTAAGAATCAAGATCATATATTGAAAAATTGTGGATGTATTTGTGAAATGGAAATGAAAGTGGTCTTCTTACAAGTGCTTGTGCTAAAAAAAAAAAAAAAACCTTGTTATATCGTAAATGACCAGTTATACTGAGTGGTCGTATTATGAGGAGAGGCCCTCACATGAGTCCCGTACAGAGTGATCTGTGTGTACTGTGGTGGCTAGCACACCACCACTGCTGAGGTATGGGGAAGATGGGTCATTCCATTATATCAAACTGTATATGGTAGTTTTCAACCTTTTAAAAATTTTTTTAAATTAAAAAAAAAAGAAGTTCCCTCTCATTAATCCCCATTTTTGTATTCTCTATTTTAGAACTAGAAGCAGCTACCCAGCACCACCTGGGTAGGGGAGAGGGGAAAAAAAAAAAAAACACTGATGTATTGATTTGTTTACTTTTGAGATTTACAAATACTGAGAATTTTAAAGTAGAATTTTATGCTATTTCTATATATGTTTTAATTTTTAAATATCTTTGTAAATATGAATCAAATTTTCTCCATAATTTTTGTACAAAAACCAAGCACCAGTGATATCTAATGTGTATATATATATATATATATTTACTTTGTCGTTCATTGTTTTATTTTTGTAGTTTTATCCGGACATGCATACCTATACACCAACTGCCCTTTATATATGTATAGATGGTATCCCCCCCCCCACACACACATGTGTTTCAAGATTGTCTGACTAAAGAGGTGAATTGTCGTTTGTAGAAAGATTAATATTCCATTATTTTGAATCTTCCAATTTGTCGTTCCAATTCCCTCTTGAAACGGTATCCCCTCACTCCTTCACCAAAATCCGGCAAAGAATTGCTGTCTGAGAACCACTGTATTACAAGATTGTATCTGCAGTAAAGTCTTAAAGAATAGAATTAACAAGTACTACAGTAATACTCCTCACACATTATATATATATATATATATATATATATATATATATATATATATGTGTGTGTGTGTATAATGTATAAAAATGTGCTTTGCAATAAGGAGGATTGCTGAAAATTCTTCAAAGCATCAACAAAATAAACTAATCAGCCAATTTTAATAAAAAAATTTATATAGGAAATAATAGAACTTTTATTTTATTAAATATTTCCTCTAAATTGAAAAGGCTAAGAAATTTTTTTTTGTTAGTTTTTGTTTTGTGCATTGATCTCCCATATAGTGAACTACAAGTTTCTTAGTAATTATTTTGTGAATCAAAATGAATTTTACCTTTTTGGAAAGAGAATTCAATCACGGTAGATATGTAAAAAAAAAAAAAAAATTAATAAATTCGATGTTACATTAAAGTTGATAGGATGTCTTACATTCTAAATTGTAAGTTTCATATATAAAATATTTATCCTTTTTCTTGTTTGTTTTTTTAATCATTTCTTTATTTTTTAAGGAGTGTGATATCAAAAAAATTAACATTAACTTTTTTATTTTAGAGATGTTTTAAAATTTATAAATGTAAAATAAATACTCCCATTTCACTGCATAATGTTGGCATATTTCTTTTTATAAAAGAAAAAATTGTATTGAAAAAATATAGCTAAAAAATAATGAGATTCCATTTGACAGATCTATGTGAAAAAAAAAAAAATCAAATAATTTTTGAAGTAAAAATAGTTTGTTTTTTTTGTTACGGGCACCTTTGCATGACGATATTTGTATCTGAAAGTGATCTAGTGCTAAATGCTGCTGGTGATATCATGGTAAAAATGACACTTACAAACTGTCATACATAAAATTACCCTACCTTATATTTTGGTGGGAAATATATAAAAAATAATAAACAATTCAGCCAAAAATGTTTTACAACAATAAAAACTTACATTATATGTAAAAGATATGTTCTTTTCTTTTTTTTAATACATAAACTTGGAATTGTTCTTTATAAATGTAAAAGAAAACAGTAAAAATATAATTTTCCACTTTTTATTAACACTTTAAACTATTTTTTATAGAGGTTACACACTTATTTATGTCCGCATTTTGTACATCCCTATATATATATCTTTTATTCAAAAATGATCATATCATCCTCCATAATGTTATTGTTCTGCAATATTTCTTTCATCTGTCTGCTGAAGTGGTAGTACCAGATAGGGTCCCATCTATGGGTGAAATAGAAAAAAATGAGTTAAAAAAGATGTTTTTAAAATAAAATTGAGTACCCATCAAGAATGAATAAAACAAACCATCTTCTGACTAAAATAACCCACTGGTTGACATGCCATAAAACCCAACCAACCATCTGTCTGCTGCTCTCAACTAGGGCTTATTTTAAGATCATCCTGAAATATCACGCTATATCTCAAACTTTAGAATATATTTCTGTAAATCTATGAGTGTATATAGATAATTGTTGTTTTAAGTACTTATAAGAAACATGCTTACAAAAGCTTGTATACTACAAAAAGATGTTTTATAAAGCAGTGGTTCTTAACATTTACAAATCTACCCCCCCCTCCAAAAAACAAAAAAACAACAGGTGTGGGCTGAAAAATTCATAGGCTTATGTCATATCTCTTGTTGTTGATTTATTCTTTTTTACCAATGGGATCCAAACACTGATAGAAAAAGTATGTGGACCGGAGTGGGCACTGTCTGGAAAAATAAGCATTATTTGGTCCCATTTGATGAGAATATCTTGGTCAACCTATGAACTTTTCAGCTGATCCTCATATTATAAAATTGGGAGCCCCTGGGGCATAGTGGATAAAGTGCTGGATTGCAATATCGTAGGAAGCGATTTTGAACTCCAGTCACACTATTACGTTCACTTTTAGACTAATATCCTTGGGCAAGGTATGAAGCTCCTCATCCCTACAGCTATGGGTTAAATAGTACCGCTAGTATTCTTTCCTTCCTTTGGTCTTCTTTTTCTTTATTTATTTTTTCAAATCTTTTTCTTTCTTTCCCCTTTCCTTTTCTTCCTTTTTCCTTTCATTTATTCATTCATTCCTTCCTTTCATTTACTTCTTTTATTTATCCTTTCTTTCCTTCATTCATTCATCCTTTCATCTATTCACTCTTTCCTTCTTTCCTCTATTCATTCACCCATTCTTTCCTTCCTCTGTTGTTTCCTTCTTTCATTCTTTACAATTTTCATTTTGTTTTATTTACTTCAGATTTCATCTTGACGTGTTCTTTCTTTTTTTTTCTTCCCCTCTCTCTGGCTTTGGTATTATATAACCCACAAAAGTTTATATGCCATTAAAAACAAAAGAAACCGGACCGAATCATATAAAATTGTAGTTTTGTAGAATGTTTAATATTCCAAAAATCTATTCCTACAAATCATTTAAAAAAAAAAATGTGTTTAAAAAAATAGTTTAAAATAAAAAAATTGAGTACCCATCAAGAATGAATAAAACAATACATCTTCAGCATAAAATAACCCAACAGTGGTTGGCATGCCGTAAAATCCAACCAACCAAAAATCTTCCTTTCCCCATTTCCCCTTTCCTTGGTATCCGTCATATCCCAAAATACTATGAAGTGTAAAAGTAGAAAATCATTTTTTTTTTTTTAATTTTTTATAACTTTTTTATAAAGATAGGGATTTGGTGTATTTCAAAATTTTTTTTAAAGTGCACACGGACTTTGTGGACATGTGTATTTATAATAGAATATTGTCTTTTCTGGTAAGAGATTTACCATTCTGGTAAAGTGGTAGAAATTTTCCATGGTTGTATGGCATCTCTATTCCTCTGAGAGTTTACCAATATAGTTCTCATCTCAAATCTTGGGATGGAATCTAATATCTCTCACTTGCCTGTATATTCTTTTTTTAGTTATTCTTATTGGGTGTTATTGTTGTTCCAAACTCTCACTCACTCTCTTTCTCTCTCTGTCGGTCTGTCCATGTATGTTCGTTCCTTGTAATTCTTGCATAGAATTTACCAAATAACATATCTTTAAATCTTGTTTTCTATTTTTTCATAAGATACAACAAAAAGGGTATGAAAAAAACCCCCAAAAAACAGTAAAAAAAATAAAAAGATGTATTTTGCTGTTCCTGAATACATGATAGATTTTTAGCATTAATCTACTTATATAAAAATGACTTGTGTTGCCATGACAATGGAAGTTCTCATTACTCAGTAGGGAGTCCAGGTTGTTAATATGTTGGGGGGGGGTATCAACAAGACAAATACAAAATTCCCTGCCCACAAATAATATATATGATTTTGTATTTGTTGTATTATTTTTATTCTTCAGTGTAAATTTTGTCCTTTAGAATATATGTATATGTGTATGCTATATTTATAAGTAAAGAGTACTCAATATCATTGATAGAGCATGTATATCTAAGTTGTGTAGATGATATATATATATATATATATATATATATATATATTATAAGGATATGAAAACACACAATGCTGTTAAAATGAAAATATTTTATATCATATTCATAGCTAATATTGAATAATATTTCGATTTATAAAAATCATCATCAGAGCTTGTTTTTAAACCTGACTCATCGAGAGAGAAGCTGAAAATAATTTGAATTCAAAACGAAAACATTGATGTTCCAAAAAGCGTACAAGTCATACTTATACCGTCGGATTCATTTTCTTACTCTTAACTTATATATATATATGAAGAAATCCAAAAAGATATGATTAAAAGTTGAGGAATAAAAGTGGATAAAACACAAACAACTTCATTCAATTATTATTTCAGCTCCGTGTATTAACGAGGGTTTTTTTTAATTTAAAAAAAAAAAAAAAAAAAAAAAATTCTGATGAAACTTTGTTAATACACCAAAACAAAATATTTATTTGTCCTGTCTATAACTTATGTTTAGAATAAGATTGTAATGTTTCCCCCCCCCCACACACACACCTAGGTAGAGGTAGATGATAAATCGTCTTGTCACAAATGAGTGGGATCATTCAATAAAATCTTTTGATATATCCGCTACCAGAAAGATGATTTATCTTGTGCAAACAGAATGTTAATATTTATTTTTAGTTTGTATTATTATTATTAACACTAGCAGGACCTGTGGTTATACCACAGTATGAACGTTTGATATGTTTACTTAAGAGCTATTGCCAAATAGTTCAATATGCAAAAAGTGTAATAATGTTGATTTAACTATATCTTACTCTTTTTTTTCTTTCTTTCCTTATTTTCACTTTTTCATTATGTTCGATTGAAACAAATTAGTGTTATCGCTTCTACGCGATAACCCCCTCTCTTTATCTTTCCTTTACTCTCTTTCTTTTTGATTATATTTTTTCTGTGTACATTTCTTTTTTTGAATGATAAAAATGGAATGGTCCATTATTTAGACTATTAAGAAATAAGTATTCAGTGGATAAGCAACTCTCTTTTTGATTATATTTTTTCTGTGTAGCATGTCTTTTTTCTTCCTTTTTTGAATTATAAAAATGGAATGGTCCATTATTTACACTATTAAGAAATAAGTATTCAGCGGATAAGCAAAACCAGATGAACAGGATTTAGATTTTTGCATTCCATCTTGGATGATATGGATGGTCTCATTTTTAACCAGAGGGTGTTGCAGGATGATAACGGTCATACAATTACGAGTATTAATTCATAGGTTTTTTATTTGATATAATTAACTGATATTATTTAAAGAGAAATTTTAAGTTTTTTTTTTTGTTTTTTTTTTAACATGCCAAATAAACTGTTCTACTTGAATATGTTGAATTTAGTATTTAAACATTTTGCCAATGGTGTTATTACTTTATGATTATCAAGTTGATCTTTTTCTGCTTACAAATTATATTATGTCTCCCAATGAAACCCTAAAACACTCGTCTTTCATCGAGATATTACTTCCCTGCGGATTTTCTCTTGTTCAATATTCAAGATTATATTCCATAAAGAAAGAAAGAAAGAAAGAAAAAAATTTGTATTTTATGAGCGAGGGGAATATGACAACAGTTTTGCTGGATCGTTTGCTGCTTCATTTGCTGCTTCTGTAGTTGTTGCTACTTGGAATAAAATCAAATAATATAAAAAGTATGTATGTATGTATATATATATATATATATATATGTGTGTGTGTGTGTATATGAGGAAAAATGAGTAAAGAAAAGAAATGTAGATAGATAAAATGAATTTAATTGATATCACATTAATCGATATCACATACACATGTGTTTCGGTCAGTTTATGTGTGTGAGAATATTTCGCACACATAGAAGAATCGACCTTCATCAGAGTGAACATTTATTTTGAATGAAAAAATTCGTTGGGAAAAAACAAGAGATTTTTGGAAATATTCGAAAATGACACACACGCATAAACTGACCGAAACACATGTGTAAGTGATATCGATTAAATTCATTTTATCCATCTACATTTCTTTTCTTTACTTATTTTTCCTCATATTGTCGGATTCAATTCCTTTTCCATTTTCACACATATATATATATATATATATATATAAAATTTTTACTTGAAGGCACTTACAATGCATGTATTGCATAAAATTCGATACTTTTTCTTATAGAAAATGAACTTGACAAGTATAATCCCGGCAAAGGATCGCTCGGTGTGTAGAATATCGTACAGACTGTTTCGACTTTATTAAGTCTCATCAGCGATATATACTAACGACTTCCCTCCGACAGAAATCGAAACCGGGACCTCAGCAGGCATAGTCAAACACCATACCGCCTTGGCCACAGTACACAGCTAACAATCCCTGTGAAATTAACCTTGTCAAATGATACTTACATGCCTCTACCATAATAGGTAAGGGGGCGTTGAGAGAATATATATATATATATATATATATATATATATATATATAAATGACTTTATATCCAGAATAACTTTTTATCTTATAATCGAGATTGTGTTTGTCTGTAACCAAAACTACGTCACCACCAACATCACAATTCCCTTAATTATTTGTTATATTCTCAAAGGTTTATTAGCATCTTATTTATCAACAATGTCTCTATAAAGGTCTAGCTGAGATAGATTTGCCTCAAAATAGACCATATTATTAATGTATTTAAAATCCTGTGATGTGTGTTATATATCATATGGTGTGAATAATTTGCATACTGGCTTTAATAAAACCATGTTTGATAAATAATTATTTGGTGTTATTGATTTCTAGCATTATTGTTTTATTCTCAAACGTATTAAAATCAATCCTATGAATAATGTAAAGATAATGAAACATAAAAGGTAAATATGAATGTGATTCCCTAACCTACAAGCATAAAATAACCCTAGAATGGTTGACATGCCATTAAAATCAATCAATCAACCAACTGTTTTATGATATGAAGCAGCTAAATAAAATAAAATGCTAGTCAAAATTAATAATAATTATAGAAAAAGAGACTAGAGGAACTGAAAATCAGGAAGAATTGAGACCATCCAGACAGCAGCATTGTTGAAATTGGCTAAAATACTCAGAAGATTCCTGGATATCTGAGGATATTTTTTTGTCACTCAGACTCAAGTGAAAGACCATCAGCTTACACTGATGTAAAAAAAACTCACAAGGAGTGAAATCATAATAATAATAATAATAATCAGTTCCTGGTTTGTTTATATATGTAATTCCCTTATGAATATTATATTTATTTATATTACCCCCCCCCCCAAAAAAAAAAAAACCAAAAAAAAAAACCCCACAAAAACCTGCCCAAACAACTGAACTTCTAACCTTAATTATTAATTTATGATTTCTATAGAATTAATCTCATCTCCTTTTTTTTTCTTTTTTCTTTTTTTCTTCTTCATTACCACCTTTCGGTTGATGAATTTTTTGTTATTTCTCTTTGCTTATATAATGCATATATATTAAGAAGGAAAGAAGTTCCAACAATGAATAGATCTGGATGGAAAAGATTGTTGCAGGCAGTCTTCAATAGATCTCTCTCTCTCTCTCTCTCTCTCTCTCTCTCTCTCTCTCTCTCTCTCTGTTTGTGTTTTGTTTCTTCAGTCTTGACTCTAAAAACAAAAATATTGAGTGCTTTTTGTAGTAAACTCACATTGAGAAGAAGAATTCATCTACTGAAACATAAAACTAACAATGATGAGAATATTAGTCTAATGATGAACTGCTCTATTATTCTTATTATTACTACTACTACTACTAGCAAAAAAAAAAACACCTTCCGGGCGGTGTAAAAATTAATTTTTGAGAGATATTGCCTAAGGGAATGGGATTTTTTTTTTTTTTTCAACAGATAATAATGTTTTTTTTTTTTTTTTTTTTTTAAAGAATACACTCATAAATAATTCTACAAAATTTTAATAAAATTGAATCAATATTTTAATTTTAGTGTTTAAAAAAAAATATTTATCTCGATTTTATCAGCATTCAAAAGTACGTATAAAGGATATTTTGCCATGCTCTTTCGTAAAAAGAATGTAAACAGATCTTTGAAATCTTATATCTTTTAATAATAGACATAAAAAATATCCTTTATGTCAAAATTCAAATAAATGTTTTCTTTCTAATAAAATCAAGTTTCTCAAAGTTAAGTTTAAGTTAATTCAAACAAGGTTGTTCTTTATTTTATGTATTGACGATTTTGGGTAATGTGACACAGACTGACATAGTTTCAGTTACAGACAAATAGAGACCGAATCTCCATTATTAATAAATAAATAAATAAATAATAATAATGATAATCTCCTTCAAAAAGGAAATTGAAATTCATTTACATGCATATGGTCATAAATAAATCATTTATCAATATTTTTTTAATTAGCTACATTACCATTTATTTTTTTACATGTTTTTTTTTTTTGTAAGTACCTCCTATGAAAATGATTTTTATTTTCCAAAATATCATCATTAGTTCATCATTATGTTGAATGAAAACATTTAAATGGTTTCTGTGTTGATAATGAGAATTTAGAAATATTTTATGAATCTTTAATTGTCCAATCGTTAGTGTCACAATTGAAGAAACCTATTAACTCATTAAAAATGCATAAATAATCTATAAAATACAGAATAGATTCTACAAGAGAGATTATTATGAATAAATTAAAGACTTTGTGTCTTCCTAAGAAATTATTTATGACCCAAAAACTCTTTAACTATAATGGAACAAATCTGTTTTTTTTTATATTTATACACTTTACCAAAAAGACTAAAATCACTGGACATTCCACATTTAAAAAAAAAAAAATACTTTATTCTCAGGTGAAAGTATTTAAGTTTTAATAAATAAAACATTATATTAAACTAGAAAGACTAATGAAACAAATATAAAAATATTACACTTATTTTTATTCTATCTTGATTTCTATATAAAATTATACATATAATAAAATAAAGTCGGGGCGGCCTAATGTCGGTATCAGCCAGACAACGAGGAGTCTATCCCTTTTTCACTAGCACTAGGCCAAGGAGATTATTTTCAGCATCTGAGGTGGAGCGACACACCTACCATCAGCTAATCACTTTACCGCACAGATCCCTGTGCTCATACGCTGAGTTGGTGAGGGGCTGGTATCGAACCGGGAACCTTGTGATTCTTAACCGAATGCTCTACCGACTGAGCTAAAATAGGGCCGGATTATATTTATACACTTTACCAAAAAGTCTTAAATCACTGGACATTCCATATTTAAAAAATTTTTTTCATTTTTTACTTTATTCTCAGGTGAAAGTATTTAAGTTTTAATAAATAAAACATTATTAAACTAGAAAACCATGAAAAACATATAAAAAGATTACACTTATTTTTATTCTATTTTTATTGATTTCTATATAAAATTATACATATAATAGTTTTTGATAAAATTTGAGAATAAAACAATAATATTAGAAATAAATAACACCAAGTAATTATTTATTAAACACGGTTTTGTTAAAACCAGTATGCAAATTATCAACACCATATAAACCTTTATTTCTTATTCATATATAATACACATTGCTGGATTTTAAACGTACAAATAACATGGGCTGTTTTGAAGCAAATCTAAATCAGCTAGACTTTAATAAAGCTTAAATAAGATACTAATTAAGATTAAATAATGATTATTTAATAATAATTGTGAATATAACGTGAATCATGCAGAGAATTGTGATATTGTTGGTGATGTAGTTTTGGTTACAAACACATAATCTTTATTATAATAACTATCAAAATAAAAAACACCCACCGGGCGATGTAAAAATAGATTTTTGAAACATATTGCCTGAGGGGTGGGAGTTAAAAATTCAATGTCAGCGAGTTTGTACCCTAAGTAAGTAAAATCATCAAATTCATTAAAGGATTAAAAAATAAAACAATTTGAAATGTAAACTTTAAATATGTATTAAAATAAAACAAATTATATATATAGATATATAATACTAGTCATGTATTTATTAAAACTTAAAAAAAAACACTGAGGACTGTCTAATGCTGCATGTTCAAATTTTCAGTGTATTTATTCTATGTTATAACGATTTTGGGTAATGTGACGTAAGCAGTGACATAGTTTTTGTTACAGACAAAAACAGAAGCGAATCTCCATTATTAATAGATAAGATGTTTAATCTTGAGTAAATTGAAACACATTTTAGACGTTGAAATTTTTTTCTGTCTGTATATGCATTTATCCAACCCCTCCACATGACCAATATGTGACACAGGGTCAATTTTAAACAGAGTTTAACTGTCTTGAATTCAGAGTTTTCCTCTTAATAGACCAAGGTTAAAGAGCCTAGTTCGCCTTACTATTTATGTATAGCTGGAGGGAAAATAATTAGATTCATATTTTTATCAAAGGTATTATGTCACATTGTGTTTTCCTCCTTCTGCAAAGAAGTGGCAATCACCATATATATATATATATATATATATATATATATATATATATAATAAATACATTGACATTAATAAGTAGGTGTCTAATGTGTTGTTTGTCCTCTAAAAAAGGCTAATTTATTTTGTCAAGTGACTTTGTTTACCAACAATGAATGTAAGAATTGAATCGTACTATCCGAACAAATGATTCAAATTCCAGACTAAAGCATTAGATAAGTTAATGTATATTGACTATTTTCACAAGGAAGGTTTCAGAGTTTGAGAAAGTTCCCAAGTTTCGACAAGAAACACCTGAAGAAGGCCGGAGGGCACATTGATTGAAATGTTGTATAGATAACAATAAAGATGAGGACAATAGTCTGAATAATCCAAATAATACAGACTTGAAGAATGTTGTAAAATGAATTTGTTAAAACAAAAGTATCACAATGAATTCTATAATTCAAAGAATTTTTGGAATTTACAAAAACAAACCCAAAAACGAACAAAAAGCTTCACAATATTTTGTATAGATATTCTGTTTTGGCTTTTTGTCACGTAGATATTAAATAATTTTAAAATTTCATTTATCTTATGCTTATCAGCATGACTGCCTCCTACTTAAAATCTTGGGATCCTCTTATTAGTTATTTACTAAGTGTTTTTTTAGTTGAGGCACAAGGCCAGAAGTATGGGGCACCCAGTGAGAATCAAACTCAGTAACAGTAGTCTGCTAATCTAGCTTGCTAACCCTTACACCAGATGAGATGTCCAGTTATTTACTAAGCTTATCTTAGTTGTGGCACTAGGCGAGGAGTATGGGTCACCCAGTGAGAATCAAACTTGCTACTGTGCTAATCCAGCTTGCAAACCATTGCATCATGTGAGATGCCCTAGAGAATCCTTATTAGTAGTACAGCACAGTTTGAAAAATACTACTCTAGAAGGAAGACAGTATTGATCGGTCATTTTTATGCCTACCACCTACTTAAAAGCTTGGGAATCTCCTGTCAGTGGGTGATACCCAAGATTAGATTGACAAACTATTTAGTTAGAATTGGCTGTAATTAAATTATTTCTTGAAATTTTATCATAAATATTAAAAAATAACAAAGTGAAAACATTTAATTTCTGAATGAGATATCAACTGGAGATGATTCTCTGCTAAAACCATTTGAGTTTGATCATATCTCAAAATGGCTGATCGGCTCTGAACTTGAATAATTTTAATATTTCAGACTGTTGTCCTCATCTTTGTTGTGGTATGTATAAACACTGTAACCTCAGGCTCTGTTTTAGGTGTTTTTTAAATTTATTTTAATAACCTTAAAATAAGTTATCATCAGACAATTAACCCTGAATTTAAAAGTGGTTTCAGAGCTGAAATCATTACTACTCATTCAAGGGGGCTCCAAGCAGCAATAAATGCCACCAGACTTATTGACAGAAATGCAATTAGATATAGAAAAAATAAAATGGAAGAAAATTACTTATTCTAAAATAGAAATTTCCAAATGTCATAAAGAACGCTATTACTTACCTAATCGTTTAACTGGGAACTTGAAATAAGGAGGTCCCAAAACGTAGCATTGTATCTTACCATTTCTAGTTAAGACTATTCTATGAACATACCCCCCCCCATATATATATATATATATATATATATATATATATATATATATGGGGGGGGCGATAGCCTAGAGGTTAATGGATCAGGCAGACGTAAAGTCAGCCGGGTTTCGTTCCTGGTCGAAGTTAGTTGCTGTGTCTAGCCACACTGATGAGACATGAAACCTCAAAACACAGTGTCTGTGAATGATTGATATATATATATATATAGAGAGAGAGAGAGGGAGAGAGAGAGAGTTAAAAAGCAATAAGCCTGGTTGAAAAAGTTTTTGACAAAATATTTTTTCTTTAGATATTTTGGCAAAAATATGTTTTTATATTGTGGGCCAGTAGACTTAAAGGATGATATATATATATATATATATATATATATATATATATATATATATATATATATTATAACATATAAAGTATATATATAGAATAGAAAAGATAAAAACATTTCTAAACAGATGAACCTTAGCCATTAAAAATTAATAAAAAATTTGAAAATTTAAATCAAACTATTGATTAAACAGATATTTAATGCTTATAAAAAAAGATTTAGATTGAAGTATAAATAATAAAAATAAAATTATATGTAAGTTAGTGGAAACTTATTTAAAATATTTTTTAAACATTAAAATTGTGAAATTATATAGGTTGAACATAGGTTAGAAAAGAAAGTTTATTATAGTAATGTATCTTTCTTGGAGACTGTTTCCATTTTTTTTAATGTATTGGGTCCTTACCGAATTGGAAACTTCTGCTTTGAACTTGAATAAGGAATGAGATGATTGGAGGAAAGTGATCGTCCAGTGGCTAGATGTAAAATCATATAGCAAAGAATAAGATAGAATTTTCCCAATTCTCAATGGAGATTTATTTTAAATATTTCATTGATGCAAAAATGAAATGAAAGATGAAAAAAATATTTCTTTGAAGATACAAAGGAAATTGATTTTTTTCCATATCTTAGAAAAAAGTAATTCATTTAGAACCACTATACTTTTTATATAAACTGGAACACATTAAAAATGGCATTGTAGTGAGATTTTTATTAGTACAATAGTAATTCTTATTATAATGGGAGTTATGTGCCTGTCTGTCTGTAAATGAAACTACATCATCACCACCGTCACAATTCCCTTAGTTATTTACATTATATTTTCAATGGTTATTGAATAATCATTATTTAATTAGCATTAGCATCTTATTTATCAACAATGTCTATATTAAGCTCTAGCTGAAGTCGATTTGCCTAAAAACAGCCCATATTATTAATGTGCTTAAAATCCTGAGATGAGTTATATATCAGTAAGAAAAAAAATGTTTGCATATTATATGGTGTGAATAATTTGCATACTGGTTTTGATAAGTGTGTTTAATAAATAATTGCTTGGTGTTATTGATTTCTAATATTATTGTTTTATTCTCAAACATATTAAAATCAATCCTATATATAATTTCATATTAAAATCAATTAGAATAAAGTAATCTTTTTTTGTGTCATTTAATTTCATTAGTCTTTCAAATTCAATATAATATCTAACAATATTAAAACTTAAATATTTGTGCCCAGGGGGTACATATTTTTTCTAGAAGTATTAACATACTTGGAGAATGAAATAGTTATGAATAAAACTTGCCACTTCTTAATGAGATTAGCATGAGGTCTGCATTGACCTGGCATTATAATTTCTGTGTGAGATAATTATTAAATGCTAATCTTAGTGTACTTCCCTTATTTACAACCCTTTTTTTATCATGTGGGTGCTAGAAGGCAGTGACGAGGATCTTAATGTCCTGGATATGATTTTAAACTCTATCTGATGGTGAAGTTCTAGTTCTGGAGGTTGGGGAATGTGGAGTACTCCTTCATCACTATTACTCCCAGGTCCACTCTGACCTGGAGTGGATGTACCTGTTAGGGTCCTATCTATGGTTTAAATAAAACAAAATAAGTAAAAAAAATATATATATAAAAAAAACTGAGTTAAAAAAAAGAAACTTAGTACCCATCAAGAATGAATAAAACAAAATGTCTTCAGCATAAAATAACCCAACAAGGGTTGACATGCTATAAAATCCAGCCAAACAACAAGCATTTGTTTTTGTTTTTTTTCTTTTTAATATCTTCATCTATACATATATAACCGCCCTATCGGCTGGGGCATTAGAATGCACTGACTGCACCTCTGCAGAGGGGTAAGACTCCCCCAATGTGGCCACCTGTTGGCTGTGGGTGACGACCCGTGATGCTTAAGGATAGAACCCAGGTGGTTGAGCAATCCATGACTTGCAATACTCCACTTTGGCCTTTTCTTGGGCTAGACGGTCGGTCGGAGAGACCCCTACGATCAATCGGCTGGTCATGTCAAGCCCTAGCTCCTATATGATTTTCCTAACCTTATTGCCCTTATGGCAAGCCCCAACCCTTTTTATCATATGGGTGCTAGAAGGCGGTGGCTGAGGGTCTACTTGTCCTGGGAATGATGTTAGATTCTATCTGATGGTGAGGTTGCAGTTTTGGAGATCTGGGGAATGTGGAGCACCCCTTCATCACCATTGCTCCCTGGTCCACTCTGACCCGGAGTGGTAGTACCTGTTAGGGTCCCATCTCTGGGTTAAATAGAAAAACATAAGTTTATAAACAAAATGTGATTATCCATCAAGAATGAATTTATTTAAAAACTTGGCATTAAATGACCCACTGAGGTTTGATATGCTGTAAACCAAACCAAACCAAATATACATATATAAAGGGCAGTTGTGTGTATATTTATGTCCAGAGGAAACTTCTAAAATAAAACAATTAACAACAAAGTAAACATATATACACATTAAATATCACCAGGGCTTGGTTTTTGAGCAAAAATAATAGAGATTTAATTTATATTCAGGAAGATAATTAAAAAAATAAAATTCAAATGATAACAGCATGGATTTTTTTTTTTTTTCATTTAATATTTTAGATAGTAGACATTAACATTTCTTTTCAGAGTAGCTGGATTAATGTAAAGGTCTTTTTTTTGCATAGGGATTTAAATGGGGTATCCCACGAGGATCTTCAGGACTAACTTTAAAAAATCCCCCTCCACCCAGGCGACACCGGGTAGCCACTGCTAGTTTTTTTCTAAAGGAATAATTCACACCTACACCTTATTTTTTTATCTATTTATTTATTTATTTTTATTTGTTTTGTAATCAACCGTTATCAAAAATCTACAAGTTATAAGTTTTTTTTTTCCTTTTCCAAGCAGCTTTAGCAGAAAAGATATTGAACAATTAACCTGAAAAAACTTTTTTTTGTCGAATGAACTCTTGTTTCATGTGAATTTTCTTTTGCTTATAAAGAAAACCATTAAATCTTTTGGCACACGTTTCACAGGATCGTCTATTTAGCTCAAACACAATAACATTTTGACTGCATCTATCAGATTAAATAAATATAACAAACCTGTTTTTATACTAGTCACTTTTTCTCTTGCTCTAAAAAGAAAAAAGATCTTTACAAAACGGAAGAAACCAAATGAGTGAAATCTTCTATATTTCACATTAACTTTTCACATTTAGAAAGAAACCAAGAATAAATGTTTGTTATTAGAAAAATACATTTTGATCACCTAAATGACCAAAAATAAGAATGACCTTGTCTTTTTGAGTGGATTCAAATTTCCAAATCGAAATAGAATTAATAAACTGATAGCGTAATTTTTTTTTTCTTTTTGACTTCAGTATTTCATTATTAATCAATCTTTTTTTAAAAAAAAAATTTCAGAATATAGAGTAAAATTTATAACAGCTGAATTATTTTACAAGCTGATAAGATGTTCTTACACCATCTTTTTAGAATGCCCTAAAATACATTTTAGGTTATTTACTAATAAGTAAGTAAAGTTGGTAGTCTGGCCTATTTTAGTATCAGGCAAACAGTGAGGGAGTCTATCCCCTTTTTGCTAGCCCTAGACAGGGAGATTGTTCTTTTTGCTGAGGTGAAGTGCCACACCTACCATCAGCTCCCACTTTACCTCACAGATAGGATTACCCAATCTGTGTTATTCACGTGCTGAGTTGGCGAGAACCAGTATCAAACCTGAAACCTTGCGATTCCTAGGCAGGTGCTCTACCACAGAGCTAAACGGGCCCCTGATAAGACGGCCCTTAAAATTAATAAACTGAAATCTTTTTTTTTTTTTTTTTTTTTTTTTTGACTTTAATATTTCCTTATTGATCATTCTTTTAAAAAGATTTTTAAAAATTTTTATTTTTTTTTAAAAAATAATTGTTTCAGAATATAGAGTAAAATTAGCTGAACTATTTTAGCCACTGATAAGACATCCTTATGCCATCTTTTTAAAATGCCCCAAAATACTGTAGAATTTCATATTAGATGATCAGTATTCAGCTGTATTACAAGTTGAAAAATGGCCCATAAAATCGTAACAAGATGTATAATATCAAAAAGGAAAGATTAAAAATAAATTGGAAAAAAAAAAAAAAAAAAAAAAAATGATATGCTCTTGCAAGGGATTGGAACGTGGGTACAAAAGTTGAAAGTTGCTTTACTTGTTTCAAGTTGACCACTGGCCCTTCCCTTTTGTTTATTATTCATTCCCTATGTATACAATTTTATTCCTGTTTCCATAAAATGTGAATGTTGATTCTACAATTGTAATACTTTGATGATTGGCTTATTTTACTATCTTTTTTTTCCCCCCTCTCTTTTATCTAAAACATTGTAGGCAGAAATTGTTGGCTTTCCAGGAATGTTGTCTCTATGATGTCTTTGAGGAGTGACATTACTGCAGCATATAATTCAGTCGGCTATGTATTCTACACACATCCCACTCACACACACAAAAAAAAAAAAAAAAAAAAATCCCAACATAAAAAAAAAGGCTTGTTATATTCATAAATATTGTTTTTGCTTTGAGTTTTACTTTATTGTTTGAATTCTGTTAAATGTTATCAATTAGTTTAGCCTGTTTGAGGCAGCAGCACTCATTATTTTTTTATTACCAAAAAAAAAAAAAAAAAAAAAAAAAGCAATTTCAGTAACAGAATGGATATTAATAATTATTATTACTGTCGACAGGATCTTCTTCTTTCCGTCTACATAAATATCACAATCAATATATTTTCTGTGGGGTTTCACTATTTTTTTTCTTCTACTTGTTCCTATATTGATCTCCCTCTCCTCCTTCCCTCTCTCCCTCCCTCCTTCCTTTCCGGATCTTTACCGATCACTGCAATATTGTTGTCTCTATTCCATGCTTACCTGTTGGTATGATTTCTATCTGTCAATACTGATTGCTTCTGTCTCGTATAAAAGTGCAAAGGAGAACGACTACAGGAAACTAGAAAATTCATGTCAACATCTGAGGAGGTTCTATGGGAGGAAACAATTGAATATTGTTGATTCTTTTCTTGGTACAAATTCAGAATAGCGTGCAAGTGATAATATCATTGGAATTGCATTTTATGTATAAATAGCATTAGATTATGGAAACTGCCGAAGTAGTCCAATGGTAACCCTAACCCTAGTGTCTCAAAGGTATTTCTGTGAAATGTAATGCTTTTTATGCGTCATCATCATGGATATCCATGACAATTTCTCCCCAACCTTCTTCATCACTCATTGCCCCTGGGAGGTCTTCTGCGCAGCAACCAGCATCCTCGCATAGTTGGTCAATGTAGGTCCTTGGTGGGCGACCCACACTAGCATGTCCATGTGTTGGCTTCTACAGAACATCGCTTATGAGCTCATCCTTGCTTCTCCAGCAGTGTCCTGCATGCCGAGTCTGTCTCACTCGGATGGTTTGTGAGATGATGGGCAGGTGGCCATACAGCTGCTTCCTTGTGGGGTGTTGTTTCGATTAACTTGTTCAAGACGGCTCGCAGCATTCTTATGCAGCTCACATCCAGCTTATTCTCAAGGCGCTTCGTTAGGGTCCAAGTGGTGCAGCTATACAGCAGTACAGATATAACCACGACCTGGAAGAATCGTCTCTTTAACTTGTCAGTGAGATCGGACCTCCATATGACTGATAATCTGTTTGTGGCTGACCATGCCTTTCCTATTCGTGTATTAACATCACTCTGTGGATGAGATATTACTACCTAGGTATGTGAATTGTTCTACTGGCTTAAGAGGCTTGCCGTCAAGTGGGGAGATGTCTCCTTTCTTTTTGAAACTCATGAACTCAGTTTTATCGGAGTTCACATAGAGGCTGATATTCTTTGCTGCCGCCTCCAGGCTATGTAGTAGTGACTCAGCCTGTGTCGGTGTATCTGCAAGAAGTGCGAGGTCATCAGCATAGTCTGCATATGTGACTGTTTGTGTGGGATATCGCCTGCTTCTTGCCCTTTTTAGTGTGAAACCTTTTTCTTTTATGGTATCTAATGATGTTCAGAGTACATAGTCTAGGCATATTATAAATATGTATGGTGCTAATGTATCTCCTTTAAGAACCCAAGCTGCGATGACAACACAGATTTTTTAATATATAGATATATTAAAGAGAAAATTTTAGTCCACATGGAGAGCTCAACGTATGATAATTTGTTAATTAAATACAGAGCAATATTAAAGGTTACAATATCTATTTAGAGTGTTCAATATCTGCGATATATATATATGAGAGAGAGAGAGAGAGAGAGATCTAAGGTAGAATAATAAAGACACAGTTGATGATGCTTAGTGACCCTCAGTTTCTTACATATGATTGCATAAATGAGAAACTGACAGTCACCAAGCACCATAGACTCAGTGTCTATGCTATTCTAACTTAGATCTACATAAGCTCCATCACCGATATTGAGCACTCTATTTCACTTATCTGAAACAATAGGTTATTTGTAAAATAATGGCTGATTTAAAATTTTTATTTAGAAATAATAGTAGCCAAATATATTAGAGAAAGACCCCCCCCCCTCAAATAAAGACACCCTGATTTTGACAGTATGTCCATGCTATTGTAGTAGATATTTTGATAGAATTTATTTGATCTTTAGGCACCTCTTTTTGATCTTGATTAAGAAAGGACATGTTTTTCATTTGCACCGTCAATATCCAGTTGTTTTAACAGATGATTTAAAAAAAAAATTATAAAACTAACCCTAACCCCTAACAAACAAATGTTGCAGGATGACTTGTGTGAGCTAGGACTACTAATGGAAGGAGGAGGAAGAAATAACAAAGGCTTAAAAAATAGTGATGACCCAAAAGAGGATGAACGATGGTTTGACCGTAGCGTGACCCCGAATGGAGAATTGAGTGGCAAGCAGAAGTCGGGTGTTGACCGCAAGTGGAAGTCGGGTGTTGACCGGAAGTCACGTGGAACAAAAAAGAAAGGGATCGTCCTCTTTTTGCCTGCGGAGGTCGTAGGGTACGGACCTGACCTTGGGTCCCTCATGAGAGCACAGTAATCTAGTAGTGTTCTCTCTCTCTTTCTCTCTGCCTTTCCTCCTCCCTGGTACGAGCCCACTATACAAGCACGATAATAAAGGCTGGCACTTGTGACGACGTGTTTTTCGTGTTATAATTTCTATCGGTGCCATTTTAGCATGGTGAATTTGGAGGCACGTGGACGAGACCCGCTGCATAGTATACACCGCCGCTGCCACCTTACGGTTATAGTTTTAGTACCAAGAAAGAAAAGGACTGCGGTACACAACTGGATATTGATAGTGTAAATGAAAGACATGTCCTTTCTTAATCAAGATCAAAAAGGGGTGCCTAAAGGTAATATGGTCCGAATTTTCAATGACTTCAGTCATCTTATGACATAGTAACACTAATACCTGTGTAGTGTCTGTGACATTTTTTGATGGTGTTCCTGAAAGAGGACATTGCAAACTATTTTGAATATGGAAGTGTATCATACACTGTATGAGGTCCCAAGGGACTTAAGGTGCCATTACTATAGGTAGTTTTTTTTCTTCTTTTTTTCTAAATCAATATTAAATGATGATATATTCTGGACAGACTGTATACATATATAAATTTGGTTAGGGTTGTGTTTATCAAGTAAGCTATGTTTTTAGTCTGGGTTGAAAGGTTTAGCTGTACTTTGTGGTGTAATGGCTAGCAAGCTAGTCCTGTAGGTCCTTTACTATTAAAAAGCAAGTTCACTGGATACCCCATACTTATGATCCTACTTTCAAGGAATTTTTGTTTTTCCTTTTTTTACCGATGCAGGTATTATTGGGGACTCAAAAGTTGTGGTGAACAGTTTAAAATTTGGCCCATTTTGCAAAACTTCCCATTCCCCAATGATACCTGCATAGGAAAAAGAAAAAAAATTCTGGTTTCAGATGATCGTATCGTGCTTTTTAACCTGGACTATTTGTAAAGACGATCCAGTTAAGAAAATAATATAAATAATTCAATTTTATTCTCAGTCGGTAGAGCACCTGCCTAGGAAATGCAAGGTTCTTGGTTTGATACCAGTTCCCGTCAACTCAGCGCATGAGTAGCACAGATTGGGGTATCTGATCTGTGCAGTAAAGTGGATAGCTGATGATAGATATGGCACTACACTCAGCAAAAAAAATCTCCCTGGTCTGGCACTAGCAAAAAGGGGATGATATATTCTGGACAGACTGTATACATGTATAAATTTGGTTAGGGTTGTGTGTTGCCTAGCGCCTTCTTTACCGGCACTAATAGGTATATGTTATATACTTCTCTTTCTTCTTACTCTATCGTCTATTCTTCCGGCCTGGTATATCTTCTAAGGTCTCGTCTGGTCTTCTATTGAGGATTCTGGGTCTGGTTTCTGTTGCTAGGGATTTCTTGTTATCAGAAGCCCTGTGTCATTGTTAGTTTTTAGTAATAAACACAAGACTTCGATTTACGATGATGTTACTTTATTCGTAGATCCCCAGACCAGACAATGCGCGCGGATCCTTACATCTTGCTAGCTTGGCTTCTAAGTTCTAACTGCCTCTTACTCACTTAGTATCCTTAAACCGGAAGAGGGCTTTCTATGGGGTTCTCATGGTCTATCCCCAGAAAGCAAGGTCAAACGCTGTCACTCACTCTCAAGGCCATCTGCTGTACTGATCGCCATAATGATTTCTACACTACCTTAAAAATGTATTAAGGATCCAATTATTATGTAACATGTTTATCAAGTAAGCTATGTTTTTAGTCTGAGTTGAAAGGTTAAGCTGTACTTCGTGGTGTAATGGCTAGCAAGCTAGTCCTGTAGGTCCTTTTCTATTAAAAAGCAAGTTCGATCCTCACTGGATACCCCATACTTATGATCCTACGTTCAAGAATTTTTTTCTTTCCTTTTTTTTTCCCTCACTGTCCGGCTGATACCGACAATAGGCTACACTACCAACTTTTCTTTTTTTTTTTTTTTTAATTTTATAAAAGAGATCCAGTTAAAACGTGAAAAATTTAATTTTGTTATTTCTTCAACAGCTTAACGAGCTGTGAAATAGAATCTATTTTTAAATTTTTAACATTTGAGAATTTTCTTATTAAAGGACAAGTATTTAAAAAAAAAAGAAAGAAAGAAAAAACTTTAAAAAATATTTTCAAATCAAAATGGTAATTAGTAATCTTTCTTTTTTTTATTTCTTTTAGTTTCATTCATTCTAAAAGACTTTACGATGATCCATTTATTTTCTTTATCATTGTTTACATTTTTGTATTTTCTCAAGTTTGTCACTTTTGTTTCCTTTTGTTTCATTACCATTAATTGCTTAAGCTTTCTCTTTTTGTATATATTTGCATATATATTTTTGCTGTCTGCATATTGTACAACTCTAAGTATCTTAGTTTGAAGCTTAATTTAATTTTATAATTATAGAGGATAATGACAAATTAGAATGTCAAATCCAGTTTGGAAAAGATTCCTCCTATTTGCGAGGATTGACAACATTTTCTTGATTAGTTCCATGAAACTCTTCATAGTTTTTTAAAATTTTTATTTTTAATTTGCTTGAAGGAAAATTACTAATTATTTAATTTTAAGTAAAAGAGCTACATAAATAGCTTATTCAATACATTGCTTGAAACGGGAACATTTTATTAATTACAAGACTCAATGTAAAGTATGTGTTGGTTGTGTAGAATCAGCATCATACTTAAATTAACAGGAAGGCTGTGACTAGCATACAGTTACCAGACAAACAATTGTAACTGAATACGAGCTGTGTACAAACTACCAGAACATATTCAAGTCTTTGGTATATATGGAAAAAAATATCCACACTAAAACCAGCAGCCAATGAGAATCCTGGGAATGGACTTGGCCAAGGTACACAGTGGAATAGCCCCACCTGCTGTTTAAACCACCTACCAAGTCTGGATTCTCAGATCAGCTGAATACTGATCACCTTATATGAATTTCAACAGGTTGTTTATATTCTTGGCATGGCGAGTTGGATAAGTAGTGTGGTCAGAAGTAGCTAATTTTGAAGGAATTACTGGTTAGGCCGACACTGGTTACTGCCTTTTCTTTATATACAACCAACAATTCTCCCATTTTTTTGGCAGTCATCTACCCACACCACACAACATTTCACCTACCTCAAATCCTGATGAAGGTTGTAAAAACCGAAATGTTATAACGTCGACGTCACCATCAAGAATAAAACTCATCTATTGGAATAGTTCGCGTTTTTCTATTTTCCACACACGCATGCATATATATATATATATATATATATATATATATATATATATATATATATGAGAGTTTTATAATTTGCTTGAAGCATTGTGTATATATTGGTTAGGAGGTTGATTTAGAAGGCTATCACAATGCAGGTGTAAAGAAAAAATAATAATACAGTAACAATGGTGTTGTGTGTTAACCTGTATTTAATTCTTATTTAATTAATTACAGGTTAACACAACACCATTGTTACCGTATTATTATTTTTTTCTTTACACCTGCATTGTGATAGCCTTCTAAATCAACCTCCTAACCAATATATATATATATATATATATATATATATATATATATATATATAGTATTTAGAAGATACTTCACATATTGACAATGTCTTGACATTTAAAAAAAAGCTATATATATATATATCATAAAGTACACAGCAAAGATTTATGTTGAAGAATAATATTAAAAAAAAATAATTAAAAGAAAAATTAAAATTTACATATATATATGTAACAAATGAAATACATTTGACTAACACAAAATAAATGACAAAAAACATGTGTACGCTTGACTGATTGAGAGTCTAGATAAATGTTTTTCATGTTTCACGCACTGATTATTGTGAATGAAAGCAATTTAGAAAACCTTAGTGAGAAATGGTAGTTATGTGACCCCACTTCACCCAATGGACGAAAACAGATTGTGTGGCTTCACTCATCGCAATAGCAAAGTGGGTATGTTACTTATACGCTCAACACGTGGACGTTTGAGAAGACTTCCTGCTCTAACAACCGGCTTGTGTCCTGGGTATGACGTTAAACAGGATCTAATGGTGAAGTTCCAATTTTGCAGCTCTGGGGGGTGTATAACACTCGTTCATCGCCATTACTCCCAGGTCTACTCTGACTCAGAGTAGTAGTAGTAGTACCTGTTTTGGGTACCATCTATGGGTTAAATAGAAAGAAAGAAAAGAGTTTTAAAAATATGTATAAAAATGAGTTTAAAAAAAAAACAAGCATGAATAGAGCAAAACGTCTTTGGCATAAAATAACCCAACAAGGGTTGATATGCCGTAAAATCCAACAAACCAAGCCAAAGCATTCATCTGAGAGGACACTGTCAAAGACAAAGCTCAAATCTCGACGATTCTGGAGAATCGAAAGACAGATATATATATATATATATATATATATATATATATATATATGCTGTCCGGAAGAAATTTGACATATTTATATTTGGTTATTTTTCTCCGTAGGTTGGAGGTATTGACGCATACTACGCATCATTTAAAAGCTTGGGCCCTGAACACTGTAAAAACAATCAGGCATGAACTGGAGAATTGCAATGGAGACTACGAGGCTGTGGCTAGAAGAAAGCAACATAAAAGACGATCTGATTGCGTTCGTACAGCAGACTTCCTCGAAAATCTCTTGGTGCAATGGTTTGCAAGCTAATCTCATAGCATTCTAACCTCTTTTAATTACTTTCCATAAGAGTATCTTGGTTAACCTAAGAACTTTTCAGCCGACTCAAGTACGAGTCATAAGAGTGTGACGAAAATTAACTGCTGCTATGGATTTCTTTAATATTGATTAATTACTCGCAAAGTTCTTTAAAAAGCCGACAATTTTGAAACTTTTAAAGTCATGAAATGTTGATTTCAAAATTCTATTTGTGAGAAAATGAAATTGGCGAAAATGAGCCTTCCAATCTGTTTCTGATATCTACTGAAAGAAATCTGATTACTGGTTGTTTCCTATTTTCGCCAATTCCTAACAAACTGCATCCAAAATTGATTGCATGGTTTGTTTAGTAGGATTCTGATTAGATAAAAAAAAAAAATATTGATGCAATACTTATTCAGATTTTTATTGGTTGAAAAATCTCGTAAACCATTTAAATTCAAATTTAATCGGTCTATAATCACTTAATGATTCGGTGTTTGTTACAAACTATTCTCTATTTACTAGAATAAAGACTTTTTGGGGGGGGTGTGAAGAAAAGGCATAGACTGCAATAGACAATTATCGTTTATATGGAAATATGATCTTTCTGATAAGATAAAGCGAGAATTCTTCCAAAATGTAGCCGTACCAGTGCTACTGTATGGCTGAACCTCTTGAACTTTGAACTTTAATGTAACGTTTGGAGAAAAAGATTAAATGGGAATTACACCAGGATGCTGCATGCTGTTCTGAAATCCTGGAAGAAGTATCCCACAGAAAAGCAGCTGTACGGCCACCTACCCCCTATCACACAAACCACCCAAGTAAGACGAACAAGAAACACTGGACAAATAAGGACGAACTTTCTCTTGTGGACACTTACACATGGACACACCAGAATGTGCGGACCAGCACCAGAATGTGCGCACTGTACAGAGAGAGAGAGAGAGAGAGAGAGAGAGAGAGAGAGAGAGAGAGAGAGAGAGAGAGAGAGAGAGAGATTGTCATAGGAATCTTTAAAAATAAGGTTTCATTTTCTTTTTTTTTCTTCTTCTTTAAACGAGACTATTCGTGAACTTATTTGTAACGGCCTTACCTGATTAAATTGATTCTTCTATTTAATGACTGAATGATTCGAATTAGTGTTTTATAGTTATTTTTGTTGTCTCAAGAATTTTGGACTATTTGTTTTTAAAAAAAAAACGACGTTCAGCGCGAATCAAGACCCTAGAAAATGAGCAATAGATTTGATTGGAAATTGTTTTATTCTCTAAGAGGGTTTTAATTGTATTGATTTAATAAAAATCACGCTATGATGTCCTGTTTTCTGTGCTAAGGTTATATAAAGTTAAAATAGCGTATATACAGTCATATGCACTTAGTGACTGTCAGTTTCTCGCCTATGTGATCATAAGAGCGTGTGTACACTATTCTATCTTAGGTGTGTGCTCTATCACCGATAATGATTACCCTTTATTTATAAGTATAACAAACCACACACACACACACACACACACATATATATATATATATATATATATATATTCTATCTTTTTTTGTTTAATGGCATATCAACCTTCGTGGGTTATTTAATCCTAAACCCATCCTTGTAGAACAACAGTAGTCGTACTATTTTACTCATAGCTGGGGGTGATGGTGTTCATACTTTTTCTCAAGGGTATTTGTCGGAAAATAAACGTAATAGAGCGACTGGAGTTCTCGGTAACCTTCGAGAAATTCCGAATTTAACCATTTATTTGAATCATGGGTGTAGACTGAAGAAGGTCGGAGAGCACAGTGGTTGAAACGTTTTGAGCATAACAACCAAGATGAGTATAGCAGTACAGTTGTATAGAGAATAATGATAAGATCTCATCTCAGAAATATATATATTTACCAACCCCTCCGCACAAGCAGGATGCGACTCCAGGTCAATTTCTTAAGCGGAATTTAACAGGTTTGAATTCAGAGTTTTCCTTCTCCTAGACTGGTTACCTAGCCATGGTTAAAGAACCCAGTCTGCCCTGCTATTTACCCATAGCTGGAGGGAGAGTAGGATTCATACCTTTCTCAAGAGTATTAGCGCTAAGTGAAATGCAATTACCACGTCCAGGATTTGAACTCGGGGCGACGAGTCCATTTCCCATGACTTTAACCATTACACCACGCGCATCTCAGAAATATAGGCAGTCATAAAGTTTTACATTGGAATAATAAAGTGTTGATTTTATCCTTTGATGAATTAAGTGATTTGTATAAGAGAACTGCTGGAGACGCAAGACGAACTCATAAGTGGCGTTCTCCTGTGAACACCTACACATGGACACTCCAGTGTAGGTCGACCAGCAAAAACCTTCATCAATCATATATGTGCGTATTCTGGATATCGTACAGAAGACCTGTCTAGGGCGGAGAGTGGGAGTGTGTGTGTGTCATGGGTATCCATGCTGTCAGCGTGACCTGATCATGACTAGATGTACGTTTTATCTTAAGTAAATTGAAACTTGTATTCAAGGTGTTGCAATTTTATTTCATGCAAGAGTATTTTGGATTTTATCCAACCATAATATTTGAACATTAGAAGAATCCACATAGATTTCGATTATTTAAAAGAAAAATCGATCCTGTCTGACTGCAGAGACAGATTTCTAGAAAAGGAAATCACAAGGACAACTTTTATGAAATTATTTTATTTTCACCATTTTTCAAATTTTATTTTTCGAGTTTCAAACTATTCTAAGTTGGGAGTAAGTATTTACTGACATCAAACACAAGGATTGTTATAGCGGGGAACCACGTACAGACCGAAGCTCATGCGTGACTAATGTTTAAAAATTGCGTTAATCCTCTCGACATTCTTCTTTTGATGCGTCTCAGACACTCACTCAGCCTTGCCCCTATAAATCGAGGTGGCTGGTGTTGCCTGGGTGTATAGATCCCCCCCCCAAAAAAAAAAAAAAAAAAAAAACCTCGGGATCACAGTGATATTAATATCTTATAGGTCCAATGGCCGAAGCCACTGGACACGGGTTTCCGAAGAAACAAGGTAACTATTATAACTAGGGAGTAAACTTATAGATCTAATCTTTCTTTCTTGTTGAAGAATTATTAACTCGTTGCCTACTTTAAGCCGCTCACATTGGCTCTCCCATCACTGCGAACCTACCTTAATTTGTTGGCTGCGGCTCTCGCATGTATCACTTGTTTACACTGAAAAATCACTACGGGGACACTCCTGTCATCTTTTGTTTTGCTTGCGAACCAACCCTGAGACTCATGCTTAATTCTTTTGCAATAGGAAACCAGTTGAATGGGGAAGGGAATGCCAAGAAAATTTGGAACCGCTGTGGGGGGTGGGGAAATTTGTTAGGCAAAGAGTTAAAGCTACGATGGTTGGGTCAAAAAATTTTGCGAACTCGTATAGCGTAAGTTCCCGAATTAGAGTACGTTGCACGTTCATCTGTGCGGCTTTCAAATCACCACACACAGTGAAGCAATGCACAACGCGTCAACTCGCCAACCACCACGAATACTACCAACCGCAACGGGTACCTCCCACGACCTCGATCACGTGGCATATGCGCGCTGTGAACTAGCACTTAATGCACAAAATACTGCAAAACTTTTGACTAGCCCTAAAGCTATTTACAAACTGACTGTAGTAATTTTAAGTTTTCAGTTAATAACTCTTTCACGCTCGCTTGCACACCGCATCTTAGAATTAATCCAATAAACACTCGGCAGGCGATTCAGTCAGAGAAATAAAAGGAAGTAAATTAAACATTGTAATAATGTAATCCAATGAAATAGTCAAGATTTCGATCTTTTGTCTTCCCGGTCTCTCGTTTTAATCCACGCTATATTTTAGCGTGTCGGCGTCAAGCAATTTTCCGGACCAACTTAGTTATTTTCCGAATCGTATTTTTGTCGGCAAATTAATATAGATATCCCCCACCCCTCACCCATTTTTTTCTCGATTGAATTTGTACAAATCTTAAACTCTAATTTCAAAACAATTTTCATACCGCACGCTCTTTCTTTGAGATTTGAAATTTGTAAAATATATTTTGTGCCAATGTCGATTATGCGTCGCAGGAAAACGACATGCATCTTTTCCTGAAGTAAAAATCTTGGCAAGTTTATTAGATATACCGCCAAAACCAGGGTGTACATCTTCCCCCCCCACTCTCTCTCTCGTGTGGGGGCAGTCACTGTGACGTAGTGACTAACGTGCTCGACTACGACATCGTCGTAAGCGAGTTCGATCTCCTGTCGTGCTATTACGTTCACTTTCGGACTAATGCCCTTGGGAAAGGTATGAATCACCTTATCCTCACACCATATGTTTTTTTGTTTTTGTTTTTTTTTAGATATTACCGATACTGTTCTTTTACAAGAATGGCTTTTGGCAGTGAATAACCCAATAAGGTTGATATGACATTTAACAAATAAACTAAACCAAACCAAACCTTTTTGGGTACGTACGTGTTGGTGACGATGAATGCTACGCCTAACAACCAACCATCATTCATCTAAGATGAGAGCAATACCCATCACACACTTTCCCTCCTCCTCTCGTTCTCTCTCTTCTCTTCTCTCTCTCTCCTCTTCCTCTCTCTCTCTCTCTCTCTCTCTCTCTCTCTCTCTCTCTCTCTCTCTCTCTCTCTCTCTCTTCTCTCTCTTCTCTCCTCTCTCTCTCTCTCTCTTCTCTCTTCCTCTCTCTCTCTCTCTCTCTCTCTCTCTCTCTCTCTCTCTCTCTCTCTTCCTCTCTCTCTCTCTCTCTCTCTCTCTCTCTCTCTCTCTCTCTCTCTCTCTCTCTCTCTCTCTCTCTCTCTCTCTCTCTCTCTCTCTCTCTCTCTTCTCTCTCTCTCTCTCTTCTCTCTCTCTCTCTCTTCTCTCTCTTCCTCTCTCTTCCCTCTCTCTCTTCCCCTCTCTTCCTCTCTCTTTATTCCCCTCCCTCCCTCTCTCTTTATTCCCTCCCTTTCTCTTTATTCCTCCCTCTCTCTCTCTTTATTCCCCTCCTCTCTCTTTATTCCCCTCCCTCCCTTCTCTTTATTCCCTCCCTCTCTCTTTATTCCCCTCCCTCTCTTTATTCCCCCTCCCTCTCTCTTTATTCCCCTCCCTCTCTCTCTATTCCCCTCCCTCTCTCTCTTTATTCCCCTCCTCTCTCTCCCTCCCCTCTCTCTCTCTTTATATTCCCTCCTCTCTCTCTCTCTGTATTCCCTCCCTCTCTCTCTCTCTGTATTCCCTCCCTCTCTCTCTCTCTGTATTCCCCTCCCTCTCTCTCTCTGTATTCTCCCTCTCTCTCTCTGTATTCCTCCCTCTCTCTCTCTGTATTCCCTCCCTCTCTCTCTCTTTTCTCCTCTCTCTCTCTCTTTTTCCTCTCTCTCTCTTTATTCCTCTCCTCTCTCTCTCTTTATTCCTCTCTCTTTTTCCCCTCTCTCTCCCCCCCTCTCTCTTTTTCCCTCTCTCTCTCTTTTTCCTCTCTCTCTTTTTCCCTCTCTCTCTCTTTTTCCCTCTCTCTCTCCCTCCTCTCTCTTTATTTCCCTCTCTCTCTCTTATTTCCCTCTCTCTCTCTTTATTCCTATTCCACTCTCTCTCTCTTTTTATTCCTCTTTCTCTTTCTAACATGCGAGCAATAACATGCATACACACACTCTCTCTCTCTCTCCCTCTCTCCTCTCTATGTTTCTCTCTTCTCCCCCCCCCTCTATGTGATCCCCCCTATCACGTGTATCGATTTTGAAAAACAATATGCTTTTTGTCATATCGCTATCGAATTTTAATAATTTGAAAAAAAAATTATCCTTGTTGTTTACAAATTTACTTTTTCCACATAAGTAGATTTACTGTAAGCAAACCTGATATCAAAATGAATTGATTCAACCAGCATTAAATGACCCGAAAAGGGTTGATATGCCGTAAAACAAACAAACAACCAACCAACCAACCTCATAAGTATGTCATTTAGATAAATGAATAGATAAATAAAAAAATTGAGGAATGTTTTCGAGATAAAACTTCAATTATTTTTAGATGAGTCATCATTCCTAGATTAAAAAAAATAATTATTACCACAACGTTTGTTTATATGAAAAAGTAGACCTGCCTTTTTCTCTATGTTAATTTTATTATACGCCCAAAGAAGGCCGTAGAAAGATAACAACAAAATTTATATATTCCGATCCACTCTTGATACTATAGCTCTAAAGACTCAATTCTTGAATTAAGTTGAGGGTTGTGGAAACTAGATAGTCACGCATTTGTGTGTTTCAGTAAATAGTGACATGACAGAGTATTACTACTATTTACTTATATACATAATTATATATATATTTATACAGTCGTGTTGTTATGTAGAGGGAATCTATTTGTTCGGTATTACGGCAGTAGTCGTCCACACGCACACCATATTGAAAATTGTGCTCGTACTCCTCATCATCTGTTTATCATTGTGAGAATACTCTTGACCGTTCCACACTGTCCGCTTTTTTTTATTCGAGCCACGGCCATCTAAAAATCTCACGGTTTCAAAGCCAAACCTTTTGTACGTGATCAAGTCATCTCTTTAAAAGAATATTATTGATTTTTATTCCAACTACACCCACTCCAAATCCATAGTGTGGATACTACTACTACTACTACTACTACTACCACCGTTGGTTGGAATTCTTCTGTCTACTAAAGACGATGGCGTAGTGTCCACTTTATTTTTAGTGTTGATACTACTACTACTACTACTACCGTTATTTGTCAGTTATCTAATTTCCTCTTGAACAACTTCCTTGTTTTTATACTTATATGTGGGTAACAGATCCTATTCTGGGGATGATAGGCCCCAGAGGTATATATCGGATTTCTGTGTTTTGGGAAGGCTATAGATTTCTGGGATGGTGGGGTGGTAATTAATTCAAGAGGGACATATTTTGTCTTTGGCGATTAGTTTCTTATAGGAATTGTTAAATTCTTCAATGTTTTTTTGTGATGGTTTGTGGGGAGATTGTTCCGTATGTGTTGTATTTATGATATGAGGCTTGATGTGAATAATTTCGATATTTTGGACTGTTGTCCTCATCTTTATAGTGTATAAACACAACGTCCAGGCCACAGTAACCCCGGGCCTTGTTCAGATGGTGTTTTTTTATAACCTTAAAAATAGTAATTTTCAGACGATTTCCCAAGAATTCAAACGTGGTTTCGGAGCTCAAAACGTTACCACGACCCAGAGTAGTAGTATCTATTAGGGTGCTCCAACAAATGCCACCAGAGATTGGGTTGTTTCTTCTTCTTGGATCACAACTTTTTCTCACCTCTCCTGATATTAACCAGTGATTCCTTGATCAGCGTTATTACCGTTTACTCTTTCCCACTCGAGTGTCAAACGTTAACTGATTCTTATTTCTTCATCTGTTGCTTCTTCGCGTGATTCTTATTATTGAACTAAATAAACCACAGTAACAACTGGATATCGATCTTCAGTATTTTCTTGTTGTTGCCTTTAGCGAAAGAAAATGGGGAGGGGGCTCTTCCAAGAAAATGCCCTGCGGTGGGGCTTAGAATAAGGATATGTCCTGGTTATGATACTAAACTGCATATAGTGGTGAGGCTCCTGCCCTGGAGTGTTTTGGGCATGACACTATCTGGTGGTGAGGCTCCTATCCTGGAGTGTTTTGGGTACGACACTATCTGGTGGTGAGGCTCCTATCCTGGAGTGTTTTGGATACGACACTATCTGTGGTGAGGCTCCTATCCTGGAGTGTTTTCTATCTGGTGGTGAGGCTCCTATCCTGGAGTGGTTTGGGTACGACACTATCTGGTGGTGAGGCTATCTGGAGTGTTTTGGGTACGACACTATCTGGTGGTGAGGCTCCTATCCTGGAGTTTTGGGAGTGATACTAAACTGCATCTGATGGTAGGGCCCCAGTTCCGGAGATCTGGCTAATGTGGAGTACCACTTTATTGCCATTACTCCCAGGTCCACTCTGACCCGTAGTGGTAGTATCTGTTTGGGTTGCCATCTATGAATAATTTGTAGATCTATTTGAGTCAAATAGGTCTGCAAATTATTTGTTTTTAGATAGAAATAATTATTTTCATATAACCATGTGCAAAAAATATAAATATAAACTTACAAGGTACGCAATTTCCTAATCTCTAGGCATGAAATAACCCCTGACTGGTTGACATGCCGTTAAAATCAGTCAATCTAAGAATATCTTTACTTTTTATTTGATAGGACTGTGCGCAATTAAACACACTTAAGAAACAAATACACAAAATTGTAGACAAGAACGTGATTACCTAACCTCTAGGCTTAAAATAACCTTAGACGGGTTGACATACCGTTAAAACTAATTAATCTTCCAAGAATGTCTTTCCACGCTTTTAGCGAAGGTTACAACTTTGCAGAATCATAAAGAAATTCAATATCTTTTTTTCTCCCCTCAGAGAATTGGACGAGGAATTATATTAATCAATTTTAAACTCTTGTCCTCCGTTTGGTTATTCTAGTCTCAATATTTCGGACATTTTATTCTCCGGTTCTCTTCAGGTGTTTACTTATTTTGTACTAGAAGGGGATACCCGGCATCGCCTGGGTAGAGGTAGGGGCAAAAAATTACTGGTGTTGTGATTTGTTTACTTTTGAGATTTACAAATGCTGGATATTTTTAAGTAGAATTTCAATGCTATTTCTATGTATATCTTGATTTTTAGAGATCTTCGAATATCTTATTATAATGGAGATTGTGTATTTATCTGTCTGTAACCGAAACTATATTCCTACTCAAGTCACAATTCTCTTAGTTATTGGCATCACATTCTCCATGATTTTATTTTTATCTAAACCTCAATTATTAATAAAATTGTCTTACATTATTAATACTGTTAACTATGTCTACATACTGAGAACATGCAATTATATTTATATATACAACAAAATAGCGGTTTACAGTGTGAACGGGAAGGCTAATTTGCATATTAATATTAAAAAATCGAATTTAATAAATATGTGCTTAGTATTATTGATTTCTAACTGTTTGGTTTTATTTTAATGAATATAAGCAAAAATCTCTTCAATGAATCTTAAATGAAATCCATTAACAAGATAGAATAACTGTCATTTTATTCTTTACTTCCTCTTATAACTAAATACTTAAATTAGAAAAAATAACAATGAAAGACGAGAGTGATGGAAGAGTAAGTTTCAGTTGTTCCATTTTTTATTATACTCCCTCTGTTTCAAATCTTTTTATCTGTATTCTTATTTCGTTTCATTAGCCTTTCTAATTTAATACAATATTTTATTACATTAAAACTTAAATACTTGCACCCGGAGGGTGCATATATTTGCTAGTAAATAAAATGTTCATAGTTTTTGTTCAAAAAGCAGGAGCCGATTATATTTAATGTGTATATATATTTACATTGTCGTTAATTGTTTTATTTTCTTAGTTTGATCCGGGCATATACCCATACATGCATACGCACAACTGTCCTTTATATATGTACTAGAAGCGGCTACCCAGCGTTGCCTTAGTAGAAGGCGGTAAGAAAGTTAGTCTTGCAGATCCATTGATTGTTTTGGTCTTCCATAATTGATTTGTTTGTTTTAATCACGAACCAATGACTTTCCCTTTTCTACTATTCAAATTCTAATGTTTAAATATCTTTCCAGATATAAATAAATCTTCATTATTTTTGCACAAAAAGCAAGCTCTGGTAATAGTGAATGTGTGTATATATATTTACTTTGTCGTTGATTGTTTTATTTTATTAGTTTCCTCCTGACAAACATACATACACACACACACCAACTGTCCTTTTATATATGTATAGATAGATAGATAGATTAGATAAAATTCTGGTAAGTTAAAACCTTTTAGTCTCTGAGGTTAGGTAATACATCTTATAGTTTTACCCCTGTCCGTTGAATAAAGGGTTAAATTCGAATTTCCATAAAAGTTATATAATGCCACTCAGGAGGCGCACCTAGCGTAAGGTAGGAAATGGAATTGGCGACAAGAGTTCAAATCCTGGGCGAAGATAATAGCATTTCACGTCCTGCCCATGCCCTTGAAAAATGCATAAACCCATCCCTCAGCTATGAGTAAATAGTAGGGCAGACTGGGTTATTTATCCTTGGTTAGGCAACCAATCTGGAAGGAGGAGAAAACTGAACTCGACCTGCTTTACTCTTTAAAAAATCGGCCTTGTGTCACATTCTACTCATATCGGAGGGGTTGTGTATATAATACAACACGCACCTGGATAGCTTCGATATGTATTAAAAGCTTGGGTTATTTATTTATTTGTGTACAAAGCCAAATGTCGAAGAATGAGGACAGAAAGTTAGTGTTGAGCGAATTCTCGGGGAAAGTCTGTCTATTTGAAAAAAAAAAAATATATCATTCGTTTAAGTGGAGGACACTCACAAAGTTCGAACATCGACCACTGACACCAATAAACAGATATTACTTACGTCAGAAGCTGACTCTCGGAATTTCTGATACCTCTCTTTCTTTCTTTCTTTCTCTTTTTCTTTCTCTCTCTTTTTTTTTTCTTTCTCTCTCTTTTTTCTCTTTCTTTCTCTCTCTTTTTTCTCTTTCTTTCTCTCTCTTTTTTCTCTCTCTTTCTCTCTCCTTTTCTCTCTCCTTTTTTCTCTCTCTTTCTCTCTCTTTTTTTCTCTCTCTTTCTCTCTCTCTCTTTCTCTCTCTTTTTTTCTCTCTCATTCTCTCTTTTTTTTTCTCTCTCTTTCTATCTCTTTTTTTTCTCTCTTTTTTTCTCTCTCTCTTTTTTTCTCTCTCTCTCTCTCTCTCTCTTCTTTTTTTTCTCTCTCTCTCTCTCTCTCTCTTCTCTCTCTTTTTTTTTTTCTCTCTCTCTTCTCTCTTTTTCTCTCTCTCTCTTCTCTCTCTTTTTTTTTTTTTCTCTCTCTCTCTCTTTTTTTTCTCTCTCCTCTCTCTCTCTCTCTCGTTTTTTTTTTTTCTCTCTCTCCTCTCTCTCTTTTTTTTTCTCTTCTCTCTCTCTTCTCACCTCTCCCCTCTTTCCCTTTTTTTTCCTCTCTCTCTCTCTCTTTTTTTTTTCTCTTCCTCTCTCTCTTTTTCTTTCGCGGCTCTCTCTCCGTCTCCTCTCTCTCCTTTTCTTTCCCTCCTCCTCTCTCTCTCTTTCCCCCTCCCTTTCTTTCTCTCCCTCCTTCCCCCTCCTCTTCTCCTCCCTTCCCTCCTTTCTCCCCCTTTCTTCCCTCTCTTCTTTTCTTTCTCTCTCTTTCTCTTCTCTCCTTTCTTTCCTTNTACCCCCCCCCCCCACCGCCATTAAAAAATTAACAACCTGTCTCAATATTTCGGTGAATAAATGTTTATTTTTGGCTTTTTAAAGCTTTTGTTTCTTAAGTCTAGCTTTGTTTGACACAAGGACATGTGAGTGTGAGGTATTCATTCAAAAGCGAACTTGAACTATCTAGAATAGAAACCAGGTTGTTTTATTTTTTTTTGTTTTTTTTTCGGCAAGTACCGTGTTTCCCCGAAAATAAAACCTAATTAAACCATAAGACATGGCATAATTTTTCAGAATGATTTAAATATAAGCTCTCCCCTTAAAATAAACCCTAGTTGAGAGCAATAACATTCCAGATGATGATATGATTATTTTTGAATGAATTGTCGTTAATGAGTTTTTGAATAAAAGAGCATGTTAATGGTAAATAAATGTAGATCGTTTTTCGTAATTTCTGTTTATTAGTTACCACCAATTTGCCCTGTGAAATTTACCCCCTCCCCCATATATTTAACACAATGAAACTTGCATAAAAGTTAATATTATCTTGAACATTTTTTGTCCATTCGAAAGAAGAAAGATTTTTAAAAAAATTCAGCTGATGGAAATAAGGAAAATTATAAACGAAAAACAATGTTTTACATTTTTGCACCGTTAAATCAATTGAAATTTAACGTATCTAAAAACAAATTATGACTAGAGGCTTTTTAAAAAATTCTATGAAAAATCAATTAATGGTCCGATTTTTACGAAAAATTTCCATAACTACTTACCTTTTGATGAAAATATGTCTGAAATATTTTTTACGAGGTCTACCCCCCTCCCCCATTTTATTTTTTGTTTTTTAGTAAGAGAGTCATGAATACATAATTTTGCTTTAAAAATATCAATAAAGAAACAGACCCCGTTGTAAAAAAAAACAAAAAAAAACGGACTGTTTTACTTATTTTTCAAGATAACGGAAAGTAATTTTTCCCCAATCGGATAATTTGATCTTTGAATTATCTGTTTTTCTTTGTGACAACTTTTGATGATTGTTATTTCTTCTTCTTCTTTTTTTTTTTTTTTTTTTTTTTTTTTTTTTTTTTTGCGAGATTTAAAAAAAAAAGTTCAAAAATATTTACGTTTCTTCTTCAATATGGCCTAAACTGATCACGTGACTTATTTTTGTGACTGTTTATTTAGACATTTTTGTAATTTTCTACTTGGATATGTCGTTTTTCGATGTATGAAGAATAAGACATCCCCCGAAAATAAGCCCTAGTGTTATATTTCGGAGTGAAAATTAATTTCAGCCTTGTTTCGTGGAAACACTGTAGCTTTGTTCTGGTACAAGGCCCACGACGTGGGTCACTTGTTGGAACTTGATAACAGGGATCTGCTAGCCTAGAACGTTAACCTTTACACCACGCGAGTCTCCTATGTTTGCTCGTTAGTAAGCAGTTTTTTCTTCTCCCTTTTTACTGATGAATTCTCACACGTTAGACTGTGGATTCAGAGGCGTAATTTTTTTTTACTCTAGTCTACCGGACAGATATTAGTGGAATATGAAATGAAGTTCAATGTATATATCTTAATTAATTTCTGAACTGGGATTAATACTTTTAATAAAAATGAAACTTTATGAATAATATAACTTAAAATGTTAATTCATTTATAAGTTAAAAAAAAAATAAATTAAACGACAGCATTAATTGATGTTGTGTAGATTTAAAGTTGTTGCGTATTGATTCAGTTATACCCCCCCCTCAGTGTTGTTATTTTGAGGGAATTGAGATTATAAACTTATCAAGTCGTATATTAAAATAAACTGGAAATTACTATTCGCTGGTAATTTTGCAGAGTATCAAGGGGCCGAGTTAACTCAGTCGGTAGAGCGTTCGGCTAGAAACCGCAAGGTTCTTAGTTCGATACCGGCCCTCGCCAACTCAGGGTATGAGTAGCACACGGATCTGTGCGGTAAAGTAAAGAGCTGATGGTAGGTGTGGCGCTCCACCTCAGACGCAAAACAATCTCCTTGGTCTAGCGCTAGTGAAAAGGGGATAGACTCCTTCGCTGATTGGTTGGTACCGACTTTAGGCCACCCCGACGACTTTACTTACTTATTCAACGATATTTCTATTTCAAATCAATAAATAGATAGATAAATAGATAGATAATAGATAGATAAGATAGATAAAATAGATAGATAAATAGATAGATAAATAGATAGATAAATAGATAGATAAATAGATAGATAAAGTCCACTTTTGCAGTTCTATGGTAAAGATTTACGCCCCTGAATTCACAGTCTACCTTCTCACACACTGCTCTGTGCATGTTGCTTTTTCATCAAGAGTAGTAGTCTTCTTTTACCGTGACCCTACTGTCAATTTTGACTAATGTCTTATTTAGGTTATATTATTACACGGTGTAGATTTTTTTTTACTTTTTTCTTTTTCTTTTATTGTTAGAAGAAGAAAAGAAAAACTTTTATATAATGATTGTTGTTATATTATTGATCATGCTAGGCAATGGATCTGTAAAAAATATATATATATAAGCGAAATAAATCTCGCTACTGTTGCATACTACACATTTATTTAGAAATATATTATATACTCTCTGCTTTGCTTATCTTCCTTACAGATGTAGCTCAAAAGTGCTTGGACTTTGTAGAAACTCTTTACACACACACACTTTCACAAGTATTCTTAAAAGATGAATTTATTTCTGATGAATTCATGTTTTTTGTATTTTCTACATACCGTCGGATTTATTCCTTATTTTATTCCATCCAACGAAACTGCATTTAGTAAATGCAGTTTAACATTAAAAGGTAAATGCTATTTATCTTTTAATGTTAGGCTTAAATAAATTTTGAGATTAAAAAAAAACAAAACAAACTTCCCTTTGCTCTGTTATATATATATATATATATATATATATATATATATATATATATATATATATTATTTTACACTTCTGCGAGAAACTTAAGTCGGTAGCTTTTAAACTATTCGATTTTAAACGTCTATTTAGCTCTATATTGAGCACTTTTAAATAAGATTTTATACTTGTTTGATTTAATAGTAACTGCAATATATATATATATATATATATATATATATATATATATATATATATATATATTATCGTGAATGTCCATTTCTTTTGTCCCTCCCCTATTTCCTTTTTACCATTTCTTTCTTTCTCTCTCCCCTCTACTTAACCATTTTGACCTACCCACGACTTTTCACACACTCACACACTTTTCTCTCTCTCCCCCCTTGTGGGTAGTGTCGATGGCGGTGAAGTTAGAATAACCTGGTTGTAGTTAACTTTTATTTTTGTTACTTTCAATTTTCACCTGCTCTCTCTAGTCTGAGTATTGGCCTGTTCTTTAAATTAGTATCAGCTGGTTGAAATAATAGATCCACTAAAGCACTATATATCTACCGTAAGTTACTAATAATGGTACACTAGTAGTACAAGCATAGTTGTTACTACTACTACTGCTGCTGCTGCTGCTGTTACAACTACTACATTCATGGTGCAGTTGCTGTGTCGATATACCCTTTTCATTGATAGACCTTTTCGATCTTGCTGTGGTCTGAAACCAGTTCTATAACTCCTTGAACTATTCCAAACACGCACTACTACTACTACTGCTGCTGCTAGCATCGCAATTACCATATCACCAGCATCATCACTACTGTTAAACTGTATCATCACTGGTGGTGGTGGTGAGGGCGGCTGTGGCGGTGGTGTGTCTACATTTACAACTGTCAACGGCGAACTAGCGAACAAACGGGAGTAAGAAAAAGAGAACGAATAAGAGGAATTATAGAGAGAGTGAGTGATAGAGAGTGAGGGGTGATACACTGTGTAAACTTATAGTATAACTCAGTATATAGAGTATCATATCCATCGCGTTTAGGTGTGGTCCCTCCTTCCTCGACAGTGGGGCTTTTTTTACGTTTGTTTAGCCGTGTTAGAGGGCATGGGTAACCAGCTGAAGAAAATTCGGGAGCTTGGAGGGGATGCTGCTCGACGCAGTGGGATTTCTAAAGCAGGAGACTCTACCGATAATAATAAACCGGACGATGGTAAAGGCCGGGATGGGTCAGCCAACGCCATGGTGCACCAGTCATCAGTGGATGCCACTGGACCTACTGATGAAGATGTGACAGCTGGGGACGATGATGCACACTCAAGCGCTGTGGATGTTACCCCAACAGCAGATACCAACGACGATGAGGACGTCGACAAAACAAAGACAGATGATAATAATGAGGTATATATATATATGTCATGTCAAGATTATAAAAAAATAAATGTACTGGATTTTTTTTTTGAAGCATGAGAGAGTGGTACAATTAATAATTCGAAAGAATTAATGATAAAGAAATACAGTTGACTAACCGATTTCGATTTATATATGTCATGTGGAAATGTATATATTTATAAACATAAGTATTTTTCTTTTTATATTTATGGTGATATATAAGCACATTTATTTTTGTTTAGGTAGGATAATAATAACCAGGTTTTATTTTTAATTAAGTCTGTGTTAAAAAAGTGTATTTCTAATGTGAACTTAATTGATGTTGTGTGTGTGTGTATATGTATATATTTATAAGCATAAGTATTTATTTTCTTTTTATATTTTTGGAGATAAACATAGGCACCAACAATTTAGAATTAATTAAATCGATTATTTTAGGTCAAATTTTTGTTTTAGTAGAAAAGTAGTAACATAAATTCTTATAATAAGCACATTTATTTTGTTTAGGATAATAACAACAACAATAAGGTTTTATCTTTGATTAAATGTGTTAAGAAATGTAGTTATATGTGAAATTAACTGATGTATTGTATATAAAAACATTTTGGTCATATAATAATAGATTGGTGTGAATTTGCAAGGAGAGTTTGATGAGTTTATTGTTAAATAAAAACAACAAACAACTACCTGCATGAATGGTGTTAGATTTGGTAAACTTGTGCATGCAGCGTGCAACAAAAACACCTACGTTGAATTTGGCTTCTAAAAGATATATATATGTATATCTTAAGTTTGTTCATCCAAGAACACACAGATTTCACTTGCTTTCTTGTATATCTGTTATTCTACAGCTGAGGGTAGAGAGAAATAAGATCAGGTAGTGGGTGGTGGTGGTGCTGGTGATGATGTTGGTGAAGTGTGTTAAGAAGAGAAGAATTAGGTACAATGACATCATGCTATTCGGCGGGGAGGGGAGTGTTAACCTTTTGTATTTTGTTCTTTCATTCTTCTTCTACGTAAAGCTCTTCTATGTGTGCCCAAATTTATCTGCTTTTGTAAACCTAAACATGCTTAGAAAAAAGACTGACTGCTTCTAAATGTCTAGCACATTCTTATTCTTATTTACCTGATAATTTTTCCGATATTGATTTTTATCGATTTTTAGGGGGAGGGGAGTGAATCAAATAGGAAACTTCTTTATTCATGGTGATTTGTCTCTTGTTCTGCGAATATGTTTTTCACAATTTATCTATTCTGGTTGTTAGTAGGAAGGAATCTAACAAACTGTACATTCTTGGTGATTCTGGTAAAATGA
>CM042143.1:86649050-86679050 GCA_023376005.1 Doryteuthis pealeii | reverse complement strand
TGTGTTATACACTAAAAAATAAATGTTTACATAGTATATGGTGTGAATAATTTGCATACTGGTTTTAATAAATAATTAAATAAAATATCTTTTTTGTGTTTGTATTTAATTCCATGAACCTTTCTAATTCAATATTAATGTTTAATTATATTAATACTTAAATACTTGAGCCCAGTGGGCACATTTTTTAATATATATATATATATATATTCATACCTTTCCCATGTGCTAATACCCTTGGGAAAGGTATGCCCATAAACTGGCGGATCTAACAAACTCAGAATTTGAAAAAAAGTGTGTGTGTGTGGGGGGGGAGAATAAAGAAATGGATAATCACACAAGTAAAATTGACGGTGAAATGGTCAAAAAAAATATAGAACTGATGAGATGACAAAAGTAAAAATATATTTATATTCTGAAGGTATTTATCCTTTATATATATATATATATATATATATATATATAAATAAATTAATAATTAATAATCTTGCAGTAAAGTCATGTTGCACGAATGCTCACAATCATGTGTCCAAACTCTAGGAGCGAGTATCGGCTATCAGAAACGGAAATTTAAAAAATTATTATTATTATTGATGATACTTTATCAAAACAAAAAAATAATGAAAGTTAAAACAGTATGTTTGGATGACAAGACTTTCGGACCACCCTGTACTTTCTTTGAAAAGCAATTGTTTATTTTTACAAACATATGGTTAAAAATATGAATTTACATATTCTTACATGTATTGTGAATATTTATTTAAAGGTTAAACTTTGACTAGTTGCTTTTTTTTTTTTAAATTTATTTATTTATTTATTTTTTTAATCACAAGATCTTTAGCTGAACCAAAGTTTGTTTCATTGTATGAAATTGGAACAAAGAAATTATGTTATGATGAAATTTTGACATCTTTTTAGTGGGTGGTGTATGGCAATATTAAAGAAATATGGCTGATGTCTGAATTGTAGCTGGTTGAAAATAATTTTGGAACTTGACTGTTCAGAGGGGAGGGGGGACTGAAAATCAGTCTTATCTGAATTATGCATGTAAGTGTTACCTTTCTATAGAAATTTATAATCATGATTTTACATACATTTTTATGTAGGAGGATATTATATACGCCCCCATTAAAAATTCCAATTTTTTAGTTTAAAGAATAATTTTATAATAAAGGTATTTACCTGTAAAATAAATCTAGAACTTTTAATGTATATGTTATTTGCTGTAATAGGAAACAGTGATTAACAGTAATCATAAGATACCAACCATTCACTGAATATATATTTCTTGTAAATATTCACACCTGAGGAGTGTCTCTTGTATTATTTTCTTTTATCTTTGTGCATGTAGGTATAAAACATTTAAAATAAGTGAATATATATATATATATATATATATATATATATATAAAAGTGTAGGGTAAGACAGTCAAAAGTGCTTGGTAACTGTCAGTTTCTTACCTATGCCATTTAGTTTAGTTTGAAAATCTCATAGGCAAGAAACTAACAGTAACCAAATGATGTTGACGTGTGTGTGTGTGTGTATATATATATATATATATATATATATATACGTGTGTGTGTGTAGTAGTAGTATTTGTAATATATATTGTTGTTGGCATCTTTTCGTCTGCAGTGACCGACCGACACATTGTGATTTTACGTACCACAATAAAGAAACCGTAAAAATAAAAATAAAAATTATACATATCAAGCCTCATCTCAAAAATTCAGATAATCTTTTGAGTTGTTATTTTTAAAATGGTAATTTTGTTTCTGGATCATTGGCATTTGCAGTCTGGGAAGACTATATAGTTTTTGTGCTCCTGAAGTTACAGTGCCTCCTGTGACTGAACTCCGATGTTCGAAAAACATTCTCGACCACAGATGTCACATGTGAAGGCTGTCCCTGAAGATATTGATGTGCCAGTGCTTTGTTGCCACCGCTTTCTTCTGGACCTCTTGGCTTCGTGGTGTTGAGGATAATTAAAAAAAAAACTGGACCATATATGACCTTTAGGCACCCCTTTTTGATCTCGATTAAGAAAGGACATGTTTTACATTTGCACCGTCAATATCCGGTTGTTTTAACAGACAATTTTTAGATTTAAAAAAAAAAAATATAAAACTAACCCCAACCCCTAACAAACAACCAGATATTGACGGTGTAAATGAAAACATGTTCTTTCTTAATCGAGATCAAAAAGGGGTGCCTAAAGGTAATATGGTCCGAAAAACTAAATTAAAAATCACTAATTGTGACTATCTTAATATTTTCTACATAGTTTTTTTTTGGTTAGTATCTGAAATAGATATTATAATAACATTTTTGGAATTCCCCTGGTTTTGAAGGGATTCTCACTGACAAGTTAAAACAACAATTCTTCCAAGCTGTGGCTGTATCAATGCTGCTGTATGGCTGCACCACTTGGACCCTAACAAGACACCTTGAGAAAAAACTAGATGGGAGCTGCACAAGAATGCTGCATGCAATCTTGAACAAGTCGTGGAAACAGTACCCCACAAGGAAGCAACTGTATGGCCACCTACCCCCATCTCACAAACCATCCAAGTGAGATGGACAAGACATGCAGGACACTGCTGGAGAAGCAAGGACGAACTCATAAGTGATATTCTCCTGTGGAAACCAACACATGGACATGCTAATGTGGGCCACCCAGGAAGGACCTACATTGACTAGCTCTGCACAGATACTGGATGCTGCGCAGAGGACCTCCCAGAGAAGGTTGTTGAGAGATTGTCATGGATATCTGTGCTAGTTGCATGGCATGATGATGATGATGATGATGATGAAAACATTTTCATCTTGAGAGTAACTTGGATTTTCACTGTCACAAATATGAGAATTACAATAATGCTCAACATAATCTTAGAAAATGTTTTTTATTCTAGATGCTTGTTGATAAGCTGAAATCTGAACCTACTATGTCTATATCCACATGATGAGAATCGAATGGGGAGGGGGGTGTTAAACATTTTATCTTCCTAAGTTAATACACTTTTGTTCTTTTAGATAAAATATATAATTTGATTAAAATAGAAGAATTCCTGTTATTAGTTTAGACATGATAATTCAATGCATCAGTATTTATTTTTTTGTTATATATTTTCCATTTGTCAGTTTAATTCTCCCCTTTATTCATTTTCTGTAAACTTTTGCCTTTAAATTTTTATGCTTTCTTTTATCAGCTTTTCAGTAGAAAATTGAATAAACTTTTACCTAAAAGGATTGTCTATTGTGATTTATCTAACCTGATCAAATGTATATATATATATATATATATATATATATATATATATATATGCTCTATCAATGGTATTGAACCCTCTTCAGTTATATTGACAATAGCCAACTATATATATATATATGTGTGTGTGTGTGTGTGTGTAGATAATATGGGTGCTATATTTATAAGTAAACTGTGCTCAATATCATTGATAGAGCATTTATATTTAAGTTAAGGTAAGTGTGGACATGGAGTCAACAGTTCTGGTTACTGACAGTTTCTAACCCATTCGATCTTGGTCTGAAGATTGCATAGGTGAGAGGACACATTGGCTGAAAAGTTGTGTATATAACAATAAAGATGAGGACAGTAGTCCATATGATAAAAATGTTTGCTTATTTTCTTCCGTTTTTAATGTTAAAATCAACAAACAAAAATCTTCCCATTTTTGACAAACTTATAAAAAATGCATGATGACATGTCATCTGTCAGAATAGAATTAAATGAAAAAAAAAATGAAATTAAACTCTCTGAATGTCAGGAAACGAGAGGCAACAATCTTTTTGTGATTTTTGACTTTTTTTTCCCAAGTGCATTAATTGTGTATACAGTGGAACCTTGGTTCTCTAACTTAATTCATTCCAAAATTATATTCGAGAACTGATTTGTTAGAAAACTGAAACAATATTTCCTATAAGAAATAGTTTAACTCTTAACGTCCTATACTGCCTCATTCCACCCGGCCGGAAGTCTCATTTGTTTTCCTAATCCACCCCAAACAATAGCCTTTGTTTAAATGTAATATTAAACATATTTAGAAGTCTTTGATTTAAGAGAAATAACAGGTAACTTTAAATGAAAAGGCCATTTTAAGCCATTTATTGATAAAACATTATAGGAATGCTCTGGACTTAGAAAATTCTCAACAGGATGTTAAGAGTTAAAGTGGATTTATGCATTCTTGACTATCAGACCACACAACTTTCCTCTTTCCCTTTCTGGTAGTATCACTGCTGCCTTTCTTAGAATCCATGAATAAGGGTTAAAGTAGCCTGTAAAATAAGAATAAAAACAAAGCAAAAAATTTACACAAAACCAATATCAGACACTTGTTCAAGATAATGACTGACACTAACTAATGCTGCTTAGGTAGATTTGACCAGCTGTTCAGCCATATTCAGTTTGCCTTGACAGTCATTCGCGTGACTTCGATTTTCGACGGCTTAGCTCGTGAGGAAAATAAAAATATACCATAGAATATAGACATGAAACAAATCAATACCATACAACATAAACTCCAATAATGTTAACACATTGTTAAAACTAATTACTAAAAAGTATATATATATATATATATATATATATATATATAAATACACAATATGTATTACATCATAACCAGTAGGCATGACATAACCCCGGATGGGTTCATATGCCGTTAAAATCAATAAACAAACAAACATTAGCTTGTGAGTTCAAAGCCCCCATAATTTCTTCCACAACTGAGGCCTTTTTTACTTAAATATTTTGTTTGAACTCTGAATTGTTTGACTTGTCATTTGAGTAACGAGGTTCCACTGCATTTTATGTTCAGTTGACAGTATCTGCTGTTGATGATGTTTTTGACGAATGGGATCCAAACACTGCAACACCAATGGAAGAAGTGTGTGGATCGCATCTATTTTGGAAAATAAAGCTTATTTGTTCAGATTTCATGAGAGTATCTTGGTCAGCCTATGAACTTTTCAGCTGATAATTTGTGCCACCATGTGCATTTCCCATGATAACCATTACACAATGAGCATCTCCTAGTTCTTGTATCATGAAGAAAGGAAGATAAAGCCTAAGTGTGTAATGGTTATTAGAATAAGAAATGAACACAGTGATCAGAGTTCAAATACTGGCTGAGGCTGTTTACATTTCACATATTGTTTAATACCCATGAGAAAGGTATTAATCCAACTATTCTCCTTCCAGTTATGGATAAATAGTAGGACAGACTGGTCTCTTTAACTCTTAAAAAATTCTCAACAGGATGTTAATCCAGAGTCCCATTCCTATAAGTATCTATCAAAAATGCTAAAAATGGCCTTTTCATTTAAAATTACCTGTTATTTCTCTTCAATCAAAGACTTCTAAATATGTTTAATATTACATTTAAACAAAGACTATCGTTTGGAGTAGATTAGAAAAATGAATGTGACTTCCAGCTGGGCGGAATGAGGCGGTATAGGATATTAAGAGTTAAAAAAGGTAACCAAAAAAAGAACAAAATTATCTTGTTGGTGGGTGGGGATGGAACGGATTATTAGCATTTCAGTTCATTTCCATTGGGAAAAATTAATGGATTTTTTCTTTATGCTAAAAGCTAAAACTTGAGGTCCAAGCAAGCTTCAGATACGCTTATGTGTATGTTGTGTTAAAATATTACAGAACATAATTCATTACAATCTATCTTATTATGTTTTTATACAATATAATGCTATTTTTCTTATTTAACTCTTAACATCCTGTTGAGAATTTTTTTTAAGTCCAGAGTCCCATTTTTATAAGGATCTATCAAAAATGCTAAAAATGGCCTTAAATCAAAGACTTCTAAATATGTTTAATATTATATTTAAACAAAGGCTATCGTTTGGAGTAGATTAGAAAAATGAATGTGACTTCCAGCTGGGCGGAATGAGGCAGTATAGGACGTTAAGAGTTAACCTTGATATGTCAACCATTCTAGGAGAAGGAAAACTCTGACCAGTTGAGCTCAGTAGGTAGAGCACCTGCTAGGAATCACAAAGTTCCTGGTTTGATACTGGTCCCCACCAACTCAGCACATGAGTAGCACAGATTGGGTAATCTGATCTGTGCGGTAAAGTGGGGGTAGGTGTGGTGCTTCACCTCCAGCAAAATAATCTCCCTGGTCTAGCGCTAGTGAAAAGAGGATAGACCCCTCACTGTCTAGCTGATACTGATAAGCCATTCAGCCAACTTTTACTAAACTCTGCTTAAAAATTGACCTTGTGTTGCACCCTGTTTGTGTGGAGGGGTTGGGTAAATATGTACTTGAAGAGGAGATGGGTCATGTCAAATAACCTCATCCCTCCCCCACCCTCAAGAAGTGTCATGAAGGACCTAACTGATCTACTAGAATCTTTTTTTTTCTTAATTACCTTTTGATATTAACTGTGATATAGAGTAGGAGGGAGAGGATCTCAACTGATATATTTCCTTGACTACACATGAAATGTCAAAGAACCTTATGACCTCCTCCTGTAAATTATCAAGTCATTTAATGAATTTCTCTTTTTCTTTTTTAAATTGTTGTTGTGCTAACTAGCAAATTTGAAGATTTCATGTCTTGAATTTCCTGACTCTACAACTCCTTTTTCTTAATCGCTTTAAAGTCTTTAAATTTAAAAAAAAAAAAAAAAAAAAATTCTTCTGATTAATGAGGAAAAATGTGACTAGCATCTCCTGTCTTTGAATTATTTTTCATTTTAAAATGACACTTGATGCTTATATCTCTGTCTATATATATCTATATATCTCTATATACCTCTGTCTATATCTATATATCTGTCTATATATCATATATATATATATATATATATATATATATATATATATATATATAATGTGTGTGTGTTATAGAGTACAATATATTCAAGGTGCAATTTACTATTGGTTTCAAAGCAGCATATTAGCTAGTTATCATCAAGACAATGCACCTGTGAAAGAGTTTCACAGGAGTGTTGCCTTGATGATAAGTGGCTAACACACTGCTTTCAAACCAATAGTAACAATTGCACCGTAAATGTATTCTGCTCTATAACAAATAAATACAGCTCTTACACCCATAATAATCGAGCACTTTATTTTCAATTCTCCAATACTGAATAACTACTGAAATGTAAAATATACTAATTAATATAGGCACCACCTTTGAGATTTGTGGTTTGGTTTATTTGTTTAATGGTGTATTGACGCCTTATGGGCTATTTAATGCCAAAATTTGATTCCTTTCCAAATGTTTGATTTGTTTGGTTTGGTTTGTTTTGTTTTACGGCATATCAACTCAGTGGGTCATTTAATGCCAATAAAGTTTTGAAATAAATCAATTCTTAATGGATAATACAATTTTTTTATTAACTCATTTTTCTATTTAACCCATAGATGGGACCCTAACAGGTACTACCACTCCGGGTCAGAGTTGACCAGGGAGCAATGGTGATTATATATTCAATATTTCATCTCTGTCAACAGATTCTTAGAATCTTCCCCAGATTGTCTTCATGATAACCATTCTGTTTTTCTCATAAAATTTATTCTATAGAAGAATTAACATTTTTTCCTCTTTCAATCACTCAGCATATTTTTAACTCTGCTACTTATTAAAATACAGTGGAAGCTCGGTTCTTTAACATAATTCATTCCAAAATTATGTTCAAAAACTGATTTGTTCAAAAACTGAAACAATATTTCCCATAAGAAATAGTGTAAAGTGGATTTATGCATTCTTGACCATCAGATGAAAGTTTATGGCCTTTGCTATCTAACATCACTTGTCACTCCTTTTGCAACATCAGCTGCCTTTATCGCATCTTTATTCTTCAGAAAAGTCGAAATCATTGATTTCACCATGCCATATTGGGTTGCAAGATCAGAGACTCAAACACCATTCTCAAACTTAGGGATTATCTCCTCCTTCAATTCTATCGGTGCTCTCACAACTGTCCATTTTCCCTTTCTGGTAGTGTCACTGCTTCCTTTCTTAGGATCCATGAATAAGTGATAACGTAGCTGTAAAATAGAGAATAAACAAACGAAGCAAAGAATTTATACAAAAACAATATCGGACACTTGTTCAAGATAGTGACTGAAGCTAACTGATGCTGTTTGGGTAGATTCGACTAGCTATTCGGGCTGTCTTCAGTTTGCCTTGCAACTTCCGTTTTCATTGTCTTGACTTGTGTGGTTCAAAGTCCGAAATTTTTTTTTGACAACTGAGGCCTTTTTTTTTTTTTTTTTTTTTTTTTTTACTCAAATTTTTGTCGACTTCAGAGTCATTCTTGAACTGAATTTCCACTGTAGAATTTTATTAAATGTCATTGCAATATTTTAAATCCAATAAATTAAATTTTGTTTTTAAGGTAATTATGACTTTCTTAGAGAAATCAAAGGAAATTTACTGTCAACTGTCTTTGAATTTTTAATTTTAAAGAAACGATTTTGTCAATCATTAATTTTGACTGGTAATTTTTGAAATTTTAATTTTTAGTTGATTTCTTATTTCTTATCAAGGCTGTTGTCATGAACTGACAAGTGAGTTGTGATTTAAAAAAAAAAAAAAAAAATTAAGATGAAAGAAAATGCTAATGAAAATTAATGGTTAAAAAAATCTTTATATTTGAGTATTTAAAGAGAATACAACCCAAATAGCTACAAATTCGATTTTATTCAAAAAGAAAAAAAAATATGTGGATTGGGGGTGGATAAGCCTCTTCCAAGGTGAAGCATAAATAAATTATTTCTATTTCATGGGTGACTTTCACTGGATTTGGCAATTAATTTTGATTGTTCCCAAATTTATTTCCAAGTTATAAAAATTGTTATTGTACAATAAAATTTGTCCCCAAAAATTGCCAAAAACAATTGCAGTGATTAAAACTTGAATCCAAAATTTCAGGTCCAGATTCAGCCCAGAATATTTTTAATTTGCTTATGGAGTCGACCTGATTCTAAAATGGTATATATTGGGCTATGGCCTGCGGGGGTTCAGTGAGCTTCGGCTGCTGGACCTACAGAGTAAATTAATATCATTGATCCCTGGGGACCATTCCCTCAGGCACAACCTGCCCCCTCGATTTAAAGGGGCAGGGTTGGGTTTATTGCCTGGTGCCTGATGCACCCCTCTTAAGGGGGAATGCTGACGGGATCAATGCATTTTTGCACCCTCCACACCATGAGCTTCAGTTCGTGGGTAGTCCCACATTAATAGGGCCTTAAGCCTAAACTGTACAATGTAGGGTACGTGGTAAATAACCTCTAGGAGTAAAGTTGAAAAAAGATGTGACACACAGTCATTCACATTTTTTTATTAGAGAATCAGAATTGTTTTTGATAAGTTTTTGAATTTGATGTTTCATAGTTTTACCTTGCTGAAGCCTTATAGCATTTTTGGAGTTGATTTTTCTTAAAATGTTTACTTAAATCAAGTCAGGTTGAAAGTATGAATAATCTTCTGTATATGCATCTGATTATACTAGCAAGACCAGTGGATATACCACAGTATGATAATTTAATTATTACATTTTATATGTTTACTTAAGAGCTATTGCTAAATAGTTTAATGTGTAAAAAGTGTAATCATCTTGATTTAACTCTTATTCACTCTTTTTTTTCTTTCTTTCTTTCCTTCTCTTCATCTTTTCATTATGTTCGATTGAAACAGATTAGTGTTATCACTTCTGCATACACTCTCTCTCTCTCTATCTTTTGCCTACTTTCTTTCTTTATTATATTTTTTTCTGTGTACAATGTCCTTTTTCTTCCCTTTCTTTCTTTATTATAAAAAGAGAATAGTCCATAATTGACAACACTCATAAGAAATAAGAATTTGGCGGATAAGCAATACCAGATAATCAGGATATACATTTTTGCATTTCATCATGGATGATTTGGATAGTCTCATTTTTAACCAGAGGGTGTTGTAAGATGATAACAGTTGTACAATTAAGGAACATAAATATTAATATATAGATATATAAATGTTTGTAACCCTATTTTTTTTTTTTTACTATTTGTCTTTATTCTGTAATAATCTAAATTCAGTGAACTCAGAAGAATATTATTGATGTAGAAGTTTTTCAATTCATATTATTGGAAGAGTTCCAGTTTTGGAGATCTGGAGAGTGTGGATTACCCCCTTCATTTCCATTACTCCCAGGTCCACTCTGATAAATAATCTTTTGTATATGCATTTAATTATATCATTTACTGTGACATAATTCAGACTATCACAATTTCATTTGGGAGAACTGGCACATCCTTGTACCTTTTTTGTACCATTGTATATTAAACACTTGATTATTAGATTCAACACACTAATTTCCTTATTGTACATTTTGTTCTGTTGATATTCATTATTAAGGTTAATTATCTCAAGTAGGTAATAATGTTTGTCTTACTTAAGCTTTCTCTCATCTTTATAGTTTTTTTATTTTCTTTTCTATGCTGAATATTGTTTACCTGAAAAGAATATTAATAAGCACTTGTCAAGTTTGGTTGCCAAAATGTTGTTTTATCCCCTCTCCCATCTCTCTCGTTCTCCTATTAACAGAACATTTTCTTGTAAGATAATGTATAAAATACTAGGTGAAGTACCTGTCAACACAGGGTAAGAAATCAAGAATTGAATTAAAGACAGGGGTGTCCCTGTGGTGTAGTGGCTAATGTGCTGGACTGCAACATTGTAGTGAGTGAGTTCAAATTCCAGCCATCCTATTATGTTCACTTTTTCACTGATGTGACAACACTCATAAGAAATAACAATTCAGCAGATAAGCGACACCAGATAATCAGGATTTTCATTTTTGCATTTCGTCTTGGTGATTTTGATGGTCTTATTTTTAACCAGTGGTTGTTGCAAGATGATAACACCAGATAATCAGGATTTTCATTTTGGCATTTTGTCTTGGTGATTTTGATGGTTTTATATTTCTCCAGTGGTTGTTGCCAGATGATAACTGTCGTACAATTAAGGAATGTGAGTATTAATATATAGATTTATTCTTGTTTAATCAAACCTCATTAAAAGAGCAACCCTATGAAACGTATTTTTTTGGATTCCATTAAAATCATTTAATTTGATGAATCTCTATGTTCATTTATTAAATTGTTGAAATTAATTTAAGTTTTCAAAACAATGGTTGAATGCAGTGAGGCGTGGTGGTTTGAACTTGAGTCTCTCTCAGAATCTTTGATATTAATAATAATCCTAATTTATATTAAAGAAGACATCTTTTTAATTAAAGATTTTAAGATGCCTGATAATTGATAATGGAATTGCTAGTACAGGGGTGGAGATTCAAAGATTAAGGGGGGTGGGTAATGATTTTCCTTTTTTTTTCTTCTTTTTTTCTTTCTTTTTTTTGTTGTTGTAAATTTCAATAAATTCAATAAAGTTGTCTGAAATTCTTGGATCACAGATGGGGTGGGGGTCATTTTTCAGATTTAAAAGCCATATTCAAATTTATTGTCTACTAATTAGGTTAGATTCAATAAATTTTTGTTTGTTTACGACAAAAGTTTAAAAGTTCAGTCCGCCTTGTCGTCTGTGGCTGTAGAATATGCTGACTGCACCTCTGTTAATAATAACTCTGTCCAAATTTAATAAATACACTAAAAAGATATGAAAGACTAACATTTTAATGACTTTTTCTGAGAAAACATTGGGATATTAATTTCTAAATTTTGGGGAGGGGGAAACTAAATTTTGATTAAACTTTTGATAAGGGTGTTGAAAGATGAAGTTAATAGTTGACAAGTCCCCAGACCCCTGACTCCCAGCTCTGACTTAAAAGAAACCGTGACATCAATTTTTATTAGTTTTTCTCTGTATGTTGAGTGTTGTATTTTATCTCTAACAGTTTTTTAGCATTAAATAACCCACAGGGTTACAATACCATTAAACAAACCAATTCAAATGAAGTTAATGAAAATTATTCATACCTATTTAGAGATATTAAGAACTTGAAACAAATTTTTAACAAAATTACTTGTTTTGTCATTAAATAACCAGAAAAGGGTTGATATGCCATAAAACAAAACACACCGAACCAATCTTTTTTTATATTCCAAGCAATAAAAAAAAAATAAAGTAATAGCATCTAGTAAGATTTGAACCTGTTGCATGTCATAGAGTGTAAATTTCTTTAGTCATACTGGACCCACATTCTGTAATATTTCGTTAAAAAAACGCCAGCACGAACACACACACACACACACACACTAACCCAGAGCAGGATGTGACCCGAGGCCAATTTTTTAAGTGGAGTTTAACAGGTTTGAATTCAGGGTTTTCCTTCTTCTAGACTGGTTGCCTAAACAAGGTTAAAGACCCAGTCTGCTCTACTATTTACCCATAGCTGAAGGGAGAATAATTGGATTCATACCTTTTTAAAGGTGAAATGTAAACTGCTTCGTCCAGGATTTGAACTCCTCTCACTATGTCCATTTCCTATGATAATAACCATTATATTATATGCCTCAATAAATTCTCAATATAAAAGACAATGAAAATGCTAATTAGAATCGTTTATTCTTCCTAAATAGAAGCATTGATATCATCATGGATAACTTCTTTTTTTCTTTTGGATGTCCGTTGCAGATGACGATGACGTCATTCCATTTCTTCAACAGTTGTGGACTCTCTGGTGGCTCGTTAGTCAATTCTGGACTTGCAGATGCGGTCACACACATTGCAGGGGAAATTCCCATCTACATTTGGTTGTTCATGACCACTATTACAATGGAAACCCATTAGGTCATGTGTTTACACTGAACATACTTTTTTAATCATTCAAATTATCTATCTATCTATCTATCTATCTATCTATCTATCTATATTATATATATATATATATATATATATATATAATTTTACCTCATTCTGTCGGATTCATTCCAACCCTCTTTTCCTCATATAGCTCAGTTGGTAGAGCGTTCAGCTAGAAACCGAAAGGTTCCTAGTTCGATACCTGTCCTCGCCAACTCAGCGTATGAGTAGCACAAGGATCTGTGCGGTAAAGTAAGGAGCTGATGGTAGGTGTGGCGCTCCACCTCAGACGCCAAAACCATCTCCTTGGTCTAGCACTATTGAAAAGGGGATAGACTCCCTCACTGACTGGCTGATACCGACTCTAGGCCACCCCGATGACTTTACTTTTTACTTATATATATATATATATATATATATATATATATATATATATATATATATACCAACCAACCCTTCCTCACAAACAGAATGTGACACAAGGTCAATTTCTTAAGTGGAATTTAATAGGTTTAAATTCAGAGTTTGCCTTTTAGATTCCTATATTCTTCCTAAATAGAAGCATTGATATCATCATGGACTACTATTATAATGGAAACCCACTAGGTCATCTTGTGTGTGTGGGGGGGGGTATGGATTATTTTTAACCCTTTTTCTCCCAAATCTTCTGCATTTAAATTTAGATGTCTGTGAGTTCAATTAACTTCCACCTTTTTAACCATTTCATTTTCTCTCTAATAATAAAGCTCCGTTAGTGAACCATTGTTAGATGTCAGTTCTATTCAATATCAATTCCACTTCCATAATGTTTTCCTTTTGTCTTGCAATATTAACCAATGTCACACAAATGTCAATTTGAGTTATCTGAAAAGAGATGAGGTGAGATAGGAGGCATGGGGGGGGGTAGGGATGCGGGAATTATTCTCAGAAATAGAAAAAATAATTTTTTCTTTTGCTCTTATGGCATTTAACAATCTTAAAATAAAAAGATTTTTTCTGTTTTTTTTTTTTTATCCCCCCCCCCCCCGAAGGGAACTGAATTATAACGGGTTCTCTCTGGTCAGTTATTATTAAGTGGTTTAAGCTGGGTAATTATGAACTTTTGTTTAGTAAATTAGGGTGTCCCAGAAAAAACAGAACCCACAAATTTTGTAATAAAACTGTTAATTTTAACTAGGGGGTTTAGGGTTGGGGTTAGGGTTCTGTTTTTTCTAAGTCGCCCTGTACAGGGTGACCCAGAAAAAAACAGTCCCCAAATTATTTATTTTCCCATTAAACTAACCCTAAACCCTAAATCCCAACCCTAACCCTAAAACCCCCCTAGTTAAAATTAACAGTTTTATTACAAAATTTGTGGGTTCTGTTTTTTCTGGGACACCCTAATTTACTAAACAAAAGTTCATAATTACCGTAAGCTGTTAATTTGATTGAGCAGTAACCAGTAAAAAAAAAAAAATGACATCCTAGTTTTATACATTGACTAGAAGTGGCTACTTGACATCACCTGGGTAGGGGGTATAAAAAGTTAGTCTTGCAGATCAATTGATTGTTTTATGTATGTTTTAATCAAAACAACACCAATGATTTTCCTTTTCTCTTAATATTCAAATTTTAATTTTTTTAAATATCTTCATTATTTTTTGCACAAAAAGCAAGAACCAATGATTCTAATGTGTATCTATATTACTCTGTTGTTAATTGTTGTATTTCTGTAAAAAAGTAAAGTCTTTGGATCGGCCTAATGTTGGTATGTCATATAGCAAGGGAGTCTATCCCCTTTTCACTAGCGCTAGACCAAGGAGATTATTTTAGCATCTGAGGTGGAGTGCCACACTTAACATCAGCTCCTTACTTTACCGTACAGTTCCCTGTGCTACTTATATGCTGAGTTGGCGAGGGCCAGTAGTTTCATATTAATTTTTTTTTTTTAATTCCAGACTAAACTGATGTGAACCCCCCCCAAAAAAAAACAAAAAAAAACAAAAAAAAAACAAAACAAAAAAAACAGATTACTCAGTTTTTAAAATTAAAAAAAAAAATTAAAACTGGCATCTGGGGGTGGGGGAAACCCAGCACATCTGTACTTTCTGAAAATAATCATCAGTATCATATGTAGTTTACTAAGTTATATATGTAAAAAGTTAGAGTAGTGTTGACTGCATGTCCACACTACTTTAACTTAAATATAAATGCTCTATCTATGATATTGAGCACTGTCTACTTACAAATATAGCACCCATATTATCTACAGAATATATATATATATATATATATATATCCTTTAACTTATATAGTGTGTGTACCTGTGAGCACTAATGTTTAAATAAAAATATCATTCCCTTAATCCTATTAGATTTTTCAAGCAAATTCACGTTTTTGTTTTTTTTTTTTTTTTTTTAAGGTGGATATTTTTGTTTTGTTTTGTACTTAACAAATTTGTACAAAACAAAAAAATCCCCTTTAAAAAAAAAACAGTAAAAATGTTTAGCTTAAAATCCGCAATATTTAAATTGAGTAATGTAATGTTTGCTTGAGGGTAATTTGTTTATTTTTATTCTTTCCAGTTAAATTTATTTTAATCTCTTGTAGATTTTAACTTGAATTTTTATTTTATTTATTTATTTATTTATTTTTAACAAATAATGATGTGTAATGTGGGAGCATATGAGTTAGTTGAGCTGAGAGAGGAGAGAGAATTGCAAATTTGCCAATCAGCCACAAAAAATTTATTTAACTCTCATTTTGAAATTCCAACTCGTACAAATCTGTAGATATACGGATACTGTATGAGGAAAGTTGGTTCAAACCTATGCGGAGTCAAAATTTTCAACTAGGTGAACATCTGAAGAGTCAAATGAAAGAGTCAAGATGAAATGAAATAAATTATTAGATTTTCAGACTTTAGTTGAATCTGCGTAAATAAGAATTAAAAAAAAGTGAATGTATGTGTATATGGGTAATTTGCTTGAAGCATTGTTAAGCATGATGCGTAAAAAATAAAGACAAAGACAAAAGATGTTTTATATGTCTATCAGACATATAAAACATCTTTTTGTCTTTATTTTTTACGCATGTATTGCCTTCGAATTTTATTATTTTATAATATATATATATATATATATATATAGTAGTACTTGTTGAACTCGGGCACCTTCATGTCATAATCAGGAGCTTTCACAGAACTTCAAACCGAACCCTTTATTCAATCCACCGGGCTAGACTATTCTCATTCTGTTAACCAAAAGTCCAAAAAATCCAAATAATCTAACTTCATCTAAAAAATTCAGACACAGAGGAGTATTTCTCTGAATATTTTTTAGATGAGGCTTGATAATTTGTATTTGTATTATGCGGACTATTGTCTTCCTCTTTATTGTTATATACACAGTGTTTCGGACAAGTTTGACAAGAAACACCTGAAGAAGGCTGGAGGGCATGTCAGCTGAAACGTAGTGTGTATAAGTTAATAAAGATGAGGAAAACTGTCCGAATAATACAAAAAGAGGAGTGTTGTTTAGAGAATCTTTGGCTCACTTTTGTACATCCACTTATCCCACACGCCTTGTCGGCTGGGGGGAATGCACCGACTACACCTCTGCAGAGGGGTAAGACTCCCCCAATGGGGCCACCTGTTGGCCGTGGGTGGCGACCCATGATGCTTAAGGATAGAACTCAGGTGGATGAGCAGTTCATGACTTGCAATACTCCACTTTGGGCTAGACGGGCGGTTGTGGGGGGTGGCTCCCTCTGATCAATTGGCTGGTCACCTCAAGCCCTAGCACCTATATGATATTCCCAACCCTATTGCCCTTATGGCAAGCCCCAACCTCTTTTTTTCATATGGGTGCTAGAAGGTGGTGACTGAGGGTCTACATGTCCTAGGAATGACGGTAAGCTCTATCTGATGGTGAGGTTCCAGGTTTGGGGAATGCGGAGCACCCCTTCATCACCATTGCTCCCTGGTCCACTCTGACCTGGAGTGGTAGTACCTGTTAGGGTTCCATCTATGGGTTTAATAGAAAAACATGAGTTAATAAACAAAATTGTATTATCCATTAAGAATTGATTTATTTCAAAACTTTATCGGCATTAAATAACCCACTGAGGTTGATATGCCACAAAACAAACCAAACCAAACTCATCCCACCAATACTGTGGCTGGCAATTGTTTCATCCACCACTGAACAAATTATACGCATGGTGTGTTGTTCACTTGCTAATCTTTAGCTTAATTAATGATTGTGATTGATTCTGACGGATGAGCATTATTTATTTATTCTATATTTCATCATGGGTTGATTCAACGAAAACCCTTTATCCTCATCATGGTTGTTGCTATGGTTACAATATTTCGGCTGTTGTGTACTTTCCAGGATTCCTTAAGCACCTTTTGTATTTGATAACATTCTCAGAAATTTCCAATTGAATCCTTTATTCAATCCATATGGATTGAATGCGTATCATTTCCCTTTCCATATTCGGAAATATCTTGTATCAGCCGATTCTTCTATTATTCCATCCTTTTAATACCCCCCACCCCCATGTTGTATCCACCTGTTCTACTGAACTATATATGGATTCTTCTACCTGACTCTTGGATAGAATTGGTAGGGAATTGATTTTCCTGTATACCGTGTCTCTCCGAAAATAAGTCAGGGCTTATATTAATTTTCCCTCCAAAATATAACACTAGGGCCTATTTTTGGTGGATGTCTTATTATTCGTATATTGAAAAACAACATTACGAAGTAGAAAATTACAAAATTTCTAAAACAGAAATTATAAAAAACAATCTACATTTATTTACCATTAACATATTCTTTTATTTAAAATTAACAATTCATTAAAAAAATAATCATATCATCCTCCCCTAAAATGTTATTGCTCTAAATTAGGGCTTATTTTAAGATCATCCTGAAAAATCATGCTAGGTTTTATTTTTCAGGTAGGTCTTATTTTGAGCTGGGAAACTCTAGGTTCCTGGTTCAATTCTGGCCCTCAGCACTCAGCACATGAGTAGCACATGGATCTGTGCAGTAAAGTGAGGAGCTGATGGTAAAAGTGGCACTCTGCCTCAGATGCCCAAACAATCTCCTTGGTCTAGCACTAGTGAAAAGGGGATAGAATCCCTCGTCTGGCTGATACCGACTTTAGGCCACCCAGACGACTTTACTTACAACACAGTATTACAGTTGTAGGAATTTTTCTGAAGAATTAGAGTTGTTTCAAAGATTGAATTATACAGCTCTGGGGAATGTGGAGTACCCTTCCATTACCATTACTCCCAGTTCTACCCTGACCCGGAGTGGTAGTAATTATTAGGGTACCATCTATGGGTTAAATAGAAAAAACAAATTTAGAAAAAAAAAAGATTTTCAATGCCCATGAATAAAACAAAATGTCTTCGGCATAAAATAACCCAATAACGGTTGACATACCATAAATCCAGCCAACCAGCTTTTTGAAAAAGTTGCCCATGCTGCTATAAATGGATGATTAATTTTCTACCGTATCACTATATATGTGAATATGTTAAGCACACAGATATCATGAAAGGTGTAGTACCTGTTAGTAGTACCATCTATAGGTTGAATAGAAAAAAAATTGTGTACCCATCAATAAATGAATAAAAATTAATTATTTATTTGTTCTATATTTCAAGGAAACCGTTAATCCTCATCAAAAAAATAAATAAATAAATAAAATAAAATAAAATAAAAATAATTTAGTTAATTATTATATTTAAAAAATAAAACGTCTTTGGCATAAAATGACCCAACAAGGGTTGACCTGCCATAAAACCCAACCAACCAACTTCTAAGGAAGATGCTTATGCATATGAGCTTCTGTAATGAATATGGCTGAGGTATCTTGGATTTTTTTGAATAATTTTTATTTTTTTAGCCATGTGTCTAGCTTCTCAAAAAGGTTGCCCATGCCTGCTATAAAAGGATGATTTATTTTTTACACTATCAGTCTGTAGCATATGTGAATATGTTAAGCCCACAGAAAAGGGGGAAAAAAAGACAGCAAGTTAGGAAGAAAGACTTAATTCATCTGTCTCTCAGAATGCACGACTTGAACATGATTTTCTCTTTGCATTTATTCATCACAACTCAAGAGATGAACCATTTCACGACTTTCACAACACAAAAAGCCGATTGTTATATTGATAGACACAGTGAAAGAGCTGTTTTAAGAGTTAACATTTGCGAAACTCTTGGAGATCTTTGTCTTCTCAATTACAACTTATTTACTCTCTATCGATACTGTGACCTCCTTAACAAATCTAAGTAAACTTGAAAAATTGACTTCTATAAAAATAGAAAAAAGATTTTACATTTTTACTAAATTTTGTTTTCATCAGAATTCAAACTTGAATGATTTATTTTAAACTAGAAGGGACTACTCAGCATCACCTGGGTAGAAGTGCGAGCAAAAATCCCTAGTGTATTGGTTTTTTACTTTTGAGATTAACAAATGCTTGACATTTTTGAATTAGAATTTCAATGCTATTTCTATGTATATTCTAATTTTCAAATATCTTTGAATGTAAATCAAATCTCTCAAATTTTAGCACAAAAAGCAGGAACCAGTGATATTTAATGTGTATGTATATTTGTCATTAATTGTTTTATTTTCGTAGTTTCATCTGGATACACACACACACTCACACACACACAACTACCCTTTATATATGCATAGATATAGATAGATTAAAGAGAGTTTGCATTTAAAATTTTATGATGTTTACATATTTCTAATCTCTTAAAATGTCAATATTTTAATCAATAATAGACGAATTGAATTTATGTACGTCAAGGATACAAATATTCATATTATCTCTATTAATAATGGAGATTCGGTCTCTATTTGTCTGTAACCGAAACCACGTCACTGCATATGCTACATTACTCAAAATCGTCAATACATAGAATAAAGAAGAATTAATATTATTTAAATAGATAAAAGCCGTTCCTTATAATTTAAACATCTAATACATTTCCATTGTAATAATGACTATCTAAATAAATAAACTATATAAACTCTGAAATTAATTTTAAAAATTGTACTATTACCTTAATGGAAAAAAATTATTTGCAAAATTTGTAGTCAATTTTGAAAATTATTTTTTTCTCATGGCCTTTTTTTTTTTTTTTTTTTTTTTTTTTTTTTTTAAATAACATGAAGTGGACTAAAATGTTTATAAATAAATAAATACCTACAGTTTTTTGCCAAATTTATGTGTAAACTATTCAAAATAATTATTTAATTAATAATAGATGCGCACAGCATTTTTGAGAGAGACAGAACTGAGTTTCCATTTTAAATTGTTGGGGGTCAGGAATTTATTCAAAGTATTATATATTCTCTCATATAGTACCAAAATAATGAGGTACTATATAACCATATACATACATCTATGTAAAGATGTTCAAGTTTTGCTTTCTTTGTAGATTTAATTCTCAACTGCATTTCTTTCAGAATTAGAAGAAAAAAAACATATATACATCAAAACACAGTGTCTGTGGATGACTATATATATATATATATATATATATATATATTCAACTGATTGGTTTCATTGTGAATAGGGAAATGTCATCTTGTATATATGATTCAGTTGTTGAAATGTCATCTGGCTGCCACATTGTCATTGAAATGGGCACTTGTGTCACTACTTGGTCTGACTATTGAGAGATCTTCTCTTCGGTCTCTGTTTTGTTGAACAAGTGAAAGTCAAGGAGGTACTACTCATACTGTTTGTCTGTAAAGAGGGTACACTTCTTCTCCTTCTCTTCTCTTTTTTTCTTCTTCCTAGCCTTCACACCAGGAGATATGCTTAACTAGGATTGGACAAAGTGGTCTTTGTAAATCTCACACTCTTCTCTCTCTCTCTCTCTCTCACACACTCTTCTCTTCTCTTCTCTGCTCTCTCTCTCTCTCTCTCTCTTCTCTGACACACTCCTCTCTCTCTCTCTTCTCTACACTCTCTCTCTCTCTCTCTCTCTCTCTTCTCTCACACTCCTCTCTCTCTCTCTCTTCTCTCACACTCCTCTCTCTCTCTCTCTCTCTCTCACACTCTCTCTCTCTCTCTCTCTCTCTCTCTCTCTCTTCTCTGACACACTCCTCTCTCTCTCTCTCTTTCTGACACACTACTCTCTCTCTCTCTTCTCTCACACACTCTCTCTCTCTCTCTCTTCTCTCACACTCTCTCTCTCTCTCTCTCTCTCTCTCTCTTCTCTGACACACTCCTTTCTCCCTCTCTCTTCTCTCACACTCCTCTATCTCTCTCTCTCTCGCTCTCACACTCCTCTATCTTTCTTTCTCTCACTCTTCTCTTTCTCTTCTCTCACTCACTCTTCTTCTTTCTCTCTCTCTCACACTCACTCTCTCTCTCTCTATCTTTCTCTCTCACATACTCTTCTCTCACACACTCTCTATCTTTCTCTTCTCTCTTCTCTCACACACTCTTCTTCTCTTCTCTTCTCACACACTCCTCTCTCTCCACTCTTCACACTCCTCGTCTTTCTCTCTCCACTCCTCGTCTTTCTCTCTCTCTCTCTCAGCTATTTATCTGAATACAGAGAATATCTATATTAATATACTTGAATCTTTCTAATATTTATTTCCTTATTTTAGTTTGTATAGTTGATCCTCATCATCCACAGTAAATCAGCTCCAAGATGGTAAAATCCATAGATAATATTCAACCACTAAGACATTTGATGACAGACTGGATATCCCCCCCCCCCCCCAGATATATAATATCAGATTTAATGCTAAAAGTGTTTTTAATCCATGAAATCTTTACAGTGTTCAATGCACAAAAATACAGAGCAATATAAGAATATTTTTCAAGTATAAAATAAGATGATAATAAAACATGATCAAAACTCACAACTCTATTTCATATTTTCAATCCCCAGGGAAGCTTTTGTTGAATACTAATTCACCTGAGAATTGCAAGTTTTTATCTTGTTTCATTATCTTATTTCATACTTGAAGAAAAATATTTTTGTGTATGTATATAGTATTGGACAAAAACAGCAAAAAAAACTGAATCCATTTTTATTATTGTCTTCAATGGCTTAGACACACATAGGAAGTGATTATTTTCCTTAATTATTGTTGTCAAAGGTTCCTTAGTGGAAAGTCGTAATTTTCTGTAAAAAAAATGTAAAAAAATTTCTCTTAAAAGAAATTTTTTTATTTTTTTTTTACATAAGATTTCTTTTCCTTAATTTGATATCCTAATTTATGATTAGTTCTTTGCTAATTAGTGCTAAGTCAAAATAATCATTTCCTATTTTCGTCATACAAATTGCACGTTTCCTCGTCAGCTGTCGACTTGATAACACAGTTTCGGTAGCTACGACAGGACTTTTTTTTTATTAAAAAAAACTTGTAGAGATGTATTTAGATTATATCATCCGTTCATTGGAGATGTTTCTTTATCAGTGCAGTTTGTTATTTGAAAACGCTTGAGTTGATTACGCGATTGCAGATGTTACTCATTCGTGCTGTAACTTCTAAATCTAGACCAGATCCAACTAGATGCATTTTGCACCGTAGATTGAAGACGATGTGAGGCGATTTTCAGACAGCGGCCAGTGATTCCTATTTTTGATAGAAACGAAATGACTGAGTGTCCTAGAGGAATAACATGGCATGGCAGTTGTCGATAATACAATGTCTGGGCGCTTATTTGTTTGAAGAATTTCCACCGAAATGTTTCTAAGCCATTTTCATTAAAATTTGTGGCATTAATAAAAAAGTGTGTGTGTGTGTGTGGATAAAGGCAGACAAACACGGGATGTTAGGGAAAATGGATGTTTATTGTCGACAATTGCAACGTTTTGGTCTGTTAGACCTTCTTCAGGACTTGGATATAGATGTGTTTGTCTACCTTTCTCCACATACTGTTGGATTAACCTCCTCACATTTCTCCCATATATATATATATATAATATATCTATATATACATACACACACACATACAATTTCAAAATATTTTTTTCCCTCCCTTTTCCCAATATTTTGAAATTACTATTATTATTAATGACTTTTTATTTTTCTGTGTTGAAATTTTTCAAATTAGTTTCTGTTTAGGAAAAGTTTTTAGCATAAAAATTTCACTGATTGGACCAACCTTAGATAATTGGTATACACCAGTTGACTATTTTCTCAGTCAGTAATGTCTGTCTGTAACCGAAACTACATCAAGACACATGTCACAATTCCCGCAATTATTTAATTTATATTCTCATTGATTATCATATAATGATTATTTGCTCTTAATTAGCATCTTATTTGTTAATGTTGTCTCTATTAAACTCTATCTGAATTAGATTTGCCTCAAAACAACCCATGTTATTAATGCATCTAAAATCCTGCTGTGTGTGTTATATACCACTAAGAAATAAAGGTTTTAGCTCAGTCGGTAGAGTGTTCAGCTAGAAACCACAAGGTTCCTAGTTTGATACCGGTCCTCGCCAACTCAGTGTATGAGTAGCACAGGGATCTGTGTGGTAAAGTAAGGAGCTGATGGTAGGTGTGGCACTCCACTTCAAATGCTTAAAAACAATCTCCTTTGTCTAGCGCTATTGAAAAGGGGATAGGCTCCCTTGCTAACTGGCTGATACCGACTTTAGGCCGTCTTGTCGACTTTACTTACTAATTAGCATACTAGTTTTAGCAAAACTGTGTTTAATAAATAATTATTGATTTCTAATATTGTTTTATTCTCAAACGTTTTAAAAGCAATCCCATGTATAATTTTATATAGAAATCAATTGAAATAAAATTAAGATAAGTGTAATCTTTGTTATGTGTTCTTATTTAGTTTTGTTAGTCTTTCTAATTTAATGTAGTATTTTATTAATTAAAATTTAATTACTTGCATCTTGCAGAGGGCGCATATATTTGCTAGTGTAAAAAATCTAAAAGCTGCTTTTTTTTTTCCCTCCTTTTTTTCTTCTTGTTATCAAAACAAAAGGTCAATTTTATTTTATCAGAATACGACTATTTAGTTGAATGTTATATTCTGTACAAGTCCAACCAATTCTACAAATGATCATGGAAATGGTGTTATTTGAAAACGATACACATCTGCTTAACTGTAAAAACATTTTCCATTAAAAAGGAAATTGTTGTATTTGCGCCTGCCTGCCTGCCTCTACAATGCATTCGTTTTAACTGTCCATTTTCGAGCTTTGGTAGACAGCCAATTACTCATAATAGTCGCACATTGGTAGACACACTGTAATATTTGCATAGTCCCCTCTTCTTCCTCCTCCTCCACTTACCTATTTAAATGTGTAAATTGTAATCTAGCCAATATATATTTATCCAACACCTCTGCCATGAGCAGGATATGACACAAGGGCATTTTTTAAGCAGTGTATAACCGAATCCAGAGTTTTCTTTCTTTTAGATTAGTTTTCCTACCAAAGTCAAAGAACACAGTCTGCCCTACTATTTACCCATAGCTAAAGTGAGAATAGCTGAATGCATACTTTTCCAAAGGGTATTAGCACTATATGAAGTACAAACAGCTTTGTGTCACATCCTATCTATGGTAAACGGTTGGGTAAATACCTACCCTCTAATCATTAAAGTAGATCTTAGAAGTAGCTTCTTATAAGGCTTGAACTCACATCTCATATCATCATAGGTGTCTATCTTTCATGGACCACACCTTAACCAATTATGTTAATGGTTGAAGGGTACTTGACCTAAAATGTTTAAAAAAATAAAACAATAACATTTTTTTAGAAAATAATTAAAGATCTTGTAGAATTTATAAACATCTTAAGTTTCCACATCTAGAATTTAAAGACAAATTTTAGAAAAAAATTGTTGTTAGGTTCCGCACCTATGAAATTCTAGTTACTGCCCTTGATCAGTAGGGAATATTTGCCTCCCTTGAATGTTGCATTGTGGTAGTTCCAGAAGTGGGGTTTCCCACCATGACACATTTAGATTGGGATTTGAGCTGGCTGGTTGCATACACACATGTGAGCTACCTGGTGTTAAATAAAACCTTGTTAATTTCCAACAACCCAGTCTTGCATTTTCATTCAGTGCTCTGTATTTTATGTGTATGTAAAAACATAATAATTGTACAATTTAAACTAATTTTCTGTCAGATTTTCAGAAAGGTATTATTATAAACTGATGTATTCTGAGTAGTCTTCCTCATTTTATAACACTCCCAGGTCTACTCTGACTCAGACTGGTAATATATGTTGGGGTCTGACCAATGGGTAAAATATAATCCGTTTAGAAATTTTTATTCAATAGAACACAAAAAAACCTACACAAAAATGTAAATATAAATAAACAATAATTTCCTAACCTCTAGGCATAAAATAACCCTAGACTGGTTGACATGTCATTAAAATCAATCAGTTGTCTTATAACAGGAGCAATATCTGTGATTAGTGTCCTCATCTTATAACAGGAACAATGTTTCGGTTGTTGTACTTTCCAGCCTTCTTCAGGTATTTGTTCAAATCCCCTCCCCCCAGCTATGGGTTAAGTAGTATCACAGCTGTTCTTCTACAAGGATGGCTTTGGCATTAAATAACCCACAAAGGTTGATATGCTATTAAACAAAGAAACCAAATGTTGTGACTAAATTTATCAAATTTATCAACATTGAAAATCTGGAAAAGGTTTTACATTTTGTACAGGAATATGAATGATAGTGAACACGCAGTTCTCCAACAGTATTACTTGCTATTTGACTATGAATAACCTCACATATTCATATTTTTATGTGTTTTGTTGTACGAATCCAACTATCTTGTAGGGAAAATATCTTTCCTTACACTACAGCAGAGTTGGATGAATATCATTTAGATATATTTGTAAACTCTAAGATTTACACAACCACAATACTTCTGTGTTTTTCATTACCTTTTACCTACACTAAGTGAAGTTGGCAGAGTGGCCTATTGTTGGTATCAGCTGGGCTGAGAGGGAGTCTATCTCCCTTTTCACTAGTGCTAGACCAGGGAGATTGTTTTGTGTCTGAGGTGAGTATCAGAATATTGCAAAACATTTGACTCGCCCTTGTTTAAATGCGTACAAGTTATTTTTACATCCATCTTGTGGGGTGTAGTGTGAAGATAATTCAGCTCCAGGAAATGGTATGTCCTTTTTTTTTTTTTTCTTTCTTTCTTTTTAATATATATATATATATATATATATATATTCTGAACACCTTGATGGGTTCTATCTTGAATCTAAGATTAACATGACGGAAGTAGTATGTTGTTAGGTAGGGGGTGGTGGTTGTGTGTGAAGAAAAGAGAAGAAGAAGAAGAAAAAAAAATCTATGTGCAGATAGATGCATAACTGTCTGCACTCACCTCTGCCTCCTAAACTTAGATATTTTCAGTCTGTTTATGCCTGCATATCTACATGCTTGTGTTAACTGTCTGCTTCAATGGATAACATGATCCTTTTAAAAGTTTCCTTTTTTTTTTTTTTTTTTATCAAAAAATACTTGAACTACAGATAACTGATTCCTTGTCTTTACGGTTGTCAAATGATATTTATTGGCATGATGCCCAAAGTGCACTTAGTACAATCTATTGACACTTTTGAGGTCACTGCATAGGTAGATGATTCTCTCTTTCTTTCTTTTATCATTAATAAACTGTTGTTACCCATCAGATGGTGCTGTTTTTAATGATGGAGTATACGTTTTGTCATTGTAGGTGATATCAGGTTTTTTTTTGGGGGGGGGGGTTTGTTATCCACCTTTAGCTGTCCCTTTTTTTCCTTTTCTTTTTATTTTACAGCATGTCAACCTTTCTTGGTTTATTTTATGTTGAAGATGTTTTGTTCTATTCATTCTTGATGGGTATTATATTTACTTTTTTAAAAACATTTTTGTTCACTCATTTTCTTCTATTCAACCCATAGATGATACCCTAACAGGTACTACCACTCTGTGTTAGAGTGGACCTGGAAGTAATGGTCCTTAAAGGTACTCCACATTCCCCAGAACTTCATCAGACGATCTAATGTCATACCTAGGACATTAAGACCCTCAGCCACCATCTTCTAGCACAAACATAATAAAAAGCATTGAGTTTTGCCATAAGGGCAATGAAGGTGTGACAATCATATAGGTGCTAGGGCTTGACATGACCAGCTGATTGATCGGGAGAGCCTTCTCCGACCACCCGTCTTAGGCTAAGTAAAGTCCAAAGTGGTCTGTTGAAAATCATGGACTGCTCAGCCACCGGGATTCCATCCTCAAACATCAAGAGCTGCCAACAGATGGCCACAAGGTACACTGTCCCATGATACTTAAATTTCTAGGGCAGTCATAAAAATGAAACGAAAATCTCTACCCACTTGACCTTTAAACTTTGACATGTGCCAGGCATAAACTGTAAACATGTATTTTTTTTTCTTTTTAAGTAAAAAGTAGTTTTTTCAAAATTCAGTTAATTATTATATTAACTAATGTAAAAAAAAAAAAAATATTTTACTATAAGTAAAACTAAAGTTACTGGAGTGGCCTATTATCAGCTGGACAACGAGGGAGTCTATCCCCTTTTCACTAAAAGTAAGCCAAGGAGATTGTTTTGACGTCTGAGGTGGCACGCCACACCTAGCATCAACTTTCCACTTTACTACACAGATCCAAACAGAGCTACTCATGTGCGTAGTATGATGTTAAACTGCGTTTGATACTGAAGTTCCAATTTTGGAGCTGGGGTGTGTAGAATACCACTTTCATGCCCAGGTCCTCTCCGACCTGGAATGATAGTATTTGTTAGAGTACCATCTATGGGTTAAATAGAAAAAAATGAGTTTAAAAAATGTGTTTAAAAAATTGAGTTTAAAGAATTGAGTTGGAGTTTGAAAATATGTTGAATATCAATCAAACATGAATAAAACAAAACATCTTCAGCATAAAATAACCCAAAAAGGGTTGACATACTGCAAAATCCAACCAACCAACCAACCATTGTTAAGGATAATAAAGAAGTTTCCAATTTCATTAGAAATTGGTTTGCAATAGCAAAAATCTTGCTATTATGTGCTATATTTGATATTTCACTCTTTGTGTGTGTGTATGTGTATGTTGTGTGTGTGTGTGTGTGTATATGTATATATATATATATATATATATAACAGCCAAGATATGCTGAAAGCACTAGTGCCCCCAAGGTCACCAAAGTTAATCAAGTGATAATCTTGTTCCATACTTAATTGGGCGACCACTTAAGCAACCACTGGTACTGAATCCTTATCAAAAATGGCTTAATTCGCCATTAACTGATCTGAAAAGGGGTTATGCTGTAAAACAACCAATCATTCATTCATATATATATATATATATATATATATATATATAATCATGATATAGACATTTTTCACAAACATTACAATACAGAATTTTTGTTTGTAAATTAAGCTAAATAAATGGAAACATGTGGTAAATGGATACATCGAACAGAGTTCAAATCTTAGAGAAGGTTGTTTGCATTTCACATAGCGCTGATACCGTTGGGAAAGGTATGAATCGACTATTCTCCCTTCAGCTATATATATAGCAGGGCAAACTGGGCTCTTTAACCTTGGTACTGCAACCAGTCTAGAAGAAGGAAAACTCTGAATTCAAACCTGTTAAACTCTGTTTAAGAAATTGACCTTGTGTCACATCTTGCTTGTGGAGGGGTTGGTAAATATATATATAATCCTTATAATATAGACACGTTTCACAAACCTTACAATACAGAATTTTTGTTAATTGTTAATTTCATATTTAATAAAGATTTGAGTAAGTTGATCTGAATTGAAAGATTAAACTATTTGTAACTTTCTCTAAAGAAACAAAACAAAGTTTGGATTTTTTGGACTGTTGTCCCCCATCTTTATTGTTATATACACAATGTTTTGGCCAATGTGTTCTCTGGCCTTCTTCAGGTATTACTTGTTGTACTCAGGAATCTTCTCAGCTGAAACACTGGGTATATAGCAATAAAGATGAGGACAACAGTCCAAAAAATCCAAATACAAATTATTAAGCTTCTAAAAAATTCAGACTAAGTTTTTTTATTTACCAAGTATGTAAATTTGAAGGGTTATAAATATATATAACTTTTTTTTCTTTTCTTTTCTTCTTTTCTTTTCTTCTTTTTGTTTTTGTTTTTGTTTTTTCTTTTCTTTTTTTCTTTTTTCTTTTCTTAAATCTTTTAAGAAACCATTGATTTCTGCAAAAAGGTTTTTGAGAATAACTCCAGTAAAATTAGGTAAAAGGTTGACTAGACTGTTAACCAATTGATGTTTAATGTATAAAACGCATGACATTATTGATTTGTAGAAATTCATTTGATTCATTTCCACCTTTTTTTTTTTGTTTGCTGATGGAATCGGTAAATCAGCTTTGAGCAGCTTGTCTGCTATAAAAGAATCAAACTTACCGAAAATAAAGGAATCATCAATTGAAGTTTCTCCTTTGAATGATCAACACGCTGCAATGCGCATAAAAACTACATTTGTTTTTTTGGGTTTTATATATATATATATATATATATATATATATATATATATATATATAAGGTTGAATGTTTATTTTTAGAACCTTAGTAAATATTTTAACTATTTCTTTCTGGTTAATCGGGTCACTAGTTAATCAGGGCATCTGTTTATTTGAGTCAAATCTTGGGGAAGGGGGGAAAAAAAAAAGAACAAAACGTGAATTTATATTAATTTCTTCACTTATTTAGTCTCGGCTTGGTCTTAGCGAAAGTTGCTGGTGACACAGACGAGATGAACAAAGTGGTAATAACAAGTTCACAGTTGTATAAGTTATCCCCAAAATATTGTAGAAGCAATACGATACTCACCGCCACAGTGGGATTCCAATCACCATTGAATTGGCAGACAAGCAGTATCTACTTTAGAAATTAAACGTACAATTATGTGAGATGGGGCTGATTTAGTTTAGTTGGTAGAGCACCCTTTGAGGGATAGCAAGTTTCTGAGTTCAGGACTGGTCTTTGCCAACTCAGTGTAATGAGTAGCACAGCTTGGGTCATCTGATCTGTGTGGTAAAGTATGAAACTGGCAGTAGGTGTAGCACTCACCTCAGACACAAAACAATCTCCCTGGTCTAGCACTAGTGAAAAGGGAGATAGACTCCCTCTCTGCCCAGCTGATACCAACAAT
>CM042143.1:86551550-86644050 GCA_023376005.1 Doryteuthis pealeii | reverse complement strand
TAAAGGTTGAAATGTTTGAATTTTTAAAGGTTCAACAACAACTACTACTTATTATTATTATTATTATTATTATTATTATTATTATTATTATTCATCTATTTATTTATTTATTTATCTACCTATCTATTTATCTATTTATTTTTGGGAGAATATGTGCTTAATTGAAGTCATATCTAATTTTGAAAATTAATTAGTTGATAATTAATGAATTAGGTGGGCATATCTGTTCAAATGTAAGGCTAAACAAATCGAGAAAAAGTCAATCTCTGTATGTACATTTCGGCATATTATCTCATCAGCAGAGTTATAGACAGGAAACTGCTCTGTGTGATTCGAACCCTAACTGCCAGGCTGGGATTCTAACCATTATACTAGCTGGTTTTCACAGATTTTTCGTTTGTTTTGAACTCAGTTATACTCCATTATCTATCTATCTATATATCTATCTCTCTGAACTTGAAAACCTATTTGGGGTACTAACAATTTAAGTGTTTACTCTAATAAAAATCTGCTATGTTGTGTGTTTTTACTGGATTATTTCGAGTATAAAATAAGATAATAATGATGTAGATTTGTTAGATTCAACTGAAGAAATTTTAGTTGTCTTGTGGCTCAACCAGGTGCCAAATTACAAATGGTGGCATTAGCAAATTAAAATCTGGAAAACTTAGATATTTTGATATTGCTCTGCATTTTCATGCATAGAGCACTCTAAAGATAGTATGGAGTTAAAACACATTTAGTGTTAAATGTTATTCATAATTATAATTACATACACACATTCATATGGATTTACACACACACACATTTATACATACATTTTACACTCACACATATTATACACACATACATTTATACATTTATACACACATTCACATTTATACGTATTATACACCACATTATATACACACACATATACTATTTACACATACATTACACACACATTTATACACATTTACACACACACACATTTATACACACACACATTTATACACATTTTACACACACACACACACACACACATATATACATATACATTTACACACCTTCACATTTATACATTTTACACTCACACACATTTATGCATACATATTTACACATGGATGCACACTAACATAATTAGAATTTTAGTAATGCCTAATTAATTTTTGCCAACCTTAAATTTTTCTAATATGTTTTTTTTACAAAATATTTATTCTATTTCATTTTCATTTTATTTTTGTTTTCTTTGCTTCACTGAACTTTTTCATTCTGACTGATTGGTTGACGTTTAATGAGATTCTTTTCAAATGCAATTCCTCGTTCATTCAAGAATCAGAACAATTAGCTGTTGGCCATTTGACCATTGATCATGTTTAGAATCAGAAGACAGGTCATTGATCGACTTGTATGGCTATCCAATCAGTTGTCCACAAGTTGGCCTAACTGGACTCCCCGCTTTGTTAGGAGTCTGCCTTTATCTTCTAGACACTCGGACATATTGGTTCACTGGAGCTGGACACCACTGCTGCTGGACATGCCACTTAACTCTACTATTAAACTAATCAGATTCCTCTAGATTGACCTTTTGTTTATTATTCCGTGCTTAAAATTTCCAAGGATGCTATTTCAGTTAATTAGTTCAGTGAAGTGAGGATCAGTGGAATAAATTCTTGGAAACAATTCATTCTTTGAAGGATTTAATCTTTTCTGTCTTTGAGAGACAAAACTGATATCTTTATTAGATCTTCAGAAATTTTCTTAATAAGAAGAAAATTCAGACTAATTCTCTAATGGGATTTTATTTTTCAATGTTAAAATAAGAGAACATTTTCTTTCTAACATGTTCATGGAAAATTTCACATTAACCATTGAATAATTATGGAGTTTTATTTATCAAGTTTAAAATATTTCGGTTATATCATTGGAAGAGTTCATTACATAGAGGTAGGCAATTTGGAGAAAATGAGAATTTTCTGTGCCCACTCTCTTTCTCTTAGACTTAACAGCTACTTCTAACTGGGTACGAAACCTGACTGAATTTTCATCAGTCCGACTCCTTACCGTCTCACCCGTCGGTAGCTATCAGTAAGAGGTGAACATTTAACTGATGAATACATACATCCATAGATGTATGTTACGATCACCATAGAACTCAAGTCTGTAAACAGACGAGTAATGCATTATGGTAAGCGGTGAAATTTCTTTTAAAGTCCACTCTAGAGAGTTCTATCGGGTTTTGGGAGCATATAATAATCATCCACAGACACTGTTTTTATATATATATATATATATATATCAATGGACTCTCCCGTTGATTATCGACATATGAGGGTTCATACACACAATGAACTCCCACACAGGGATTTGTTTATAGTGGTGAAGGCTTGTGTTGGACCATCCACACTTTTTGGCACAGTTGATAGGAAAGAATTGGTGCATCAAGGGTTGCCACAAACCCAATCAATGACTGACCCCAGGAATTTTGAATTCAGAGTTATCCCTCTCCTAGACTGGTTACCTACCCATGGTTGAAGAGCCCAGTCTGCCCTACTATTTAACCCATAGCTGGAGGGAGAATATATGGATTCATACCTTTCCCAAGGGTATTAGCGCTATGTGAAATGCCAACAGCTTCGTCTAGGAATTGACGAGTCCATTTTCCACGACTCTAACCACTAGCCCACGCGCCTCCACATATATATATATATATATATATAAGGTATCCAAAAACTGGTAGTAAGGGATGATTCTACATGGGATTTTTAAATTCACACTGTTTGGTTATTGCATGTTTAGTAGGTGCAAATACATGTATTTTAATAATCCCTAATGAGAGCTCAATGTATAATAATCTTTTTAGATTAAATACAGAGCAATATTTACCATTGAAAAGAAGGAAAAACTCAAAAAACCATCATTCTGTAATAAATTTATTAATGAATTCATTTTTTTGTAGTGGCCTGTCTGATGAGGCTAAATTTCCTTTTGGGAGTTTTAGAAATTTATTTAAATTTCTAAAAGCCCCTCAAGTTTTAGTTGAAATAAATTTATTACAGAATTATGTTTTTTTTATAGTTTTTCCTTCCTTTCAATATATATATATATATATATATATATATATAATGATTTGGTCTGAAGATCACATAGTCTTGATGCTACTAAGCTGTGCTACTTGTGCACCAATTTAGTGAGGACCAGTATTGAACCTGATACCTTGCAATTCCTAGGTGCATGTTCTACCAACTGAGCTAAACCAGCCCTAAATAGTAAATATAATAAATAAATAGATAAACAGTGATGATATAGTTTACAAAATAAACAAGCATTTTTTTATGAATAGTGAAACAATGACAAACAGTATCAAACTGCGTAAATGCATTCAAAATATAGAAAACATCTATAATTGTAGAAAATAAAGAAAAATAAACAAAAAACCCAAAAGAATTGCAAGGAAGATTGGGTAATTAATAATCAGTAAATATTAATGGCATTTTATCATGCAACTTCTTTCTAAATTCATTTAGATCAATACAGAACTCCAGCAGCGGTTTTTTTTTTTTTTTTTTTTGTTCTTTTTTTTTCTTTTTTTTTGTTCTTTTATCTTTTTTTTTTGTTCTTTTTTTTTTATCTTTTTTTTTGTTCTTTTTTTTTTTTTGTTCTTTCTTTTTTTGTTCTTTTTTTTTTTGTTCTTTCTTTTCTTTTTTTTTCTTTCTTTTTTCTTTCTTTCTTTCTTTTTCTCTTTTTTTCTTTTTTTTTTTCTTTCTTTCTTTCTTTCTTTTTTTTCTTTCTTTCTTTCTTTTTCTCTTTCTTTCTTCTTTCTTTTTTCTTTCTTTTTTCTTTTTCTCTTTCTTTCTTTCTCTTTTTCTCTTTCTTTCTTTCTTTCTTTCTTTTTTCTTTCTTCTTTTTTTTTTTCTTTTTTCTCTTTCTTTCTTTCTTTCTTTTTTCTTTCTTTCTTCTTTCTTTCTTTTTCTTTCTTTCTTTCTTCTTTCTTTTTTTTGTTTATTCTTTCTGTTTTTGTTTTTTGTTCTTTCTTTTAAAAAAAATTTAAAATTTAAAATTTTTTTATTGTATCCAATCTATTCAGTAACAGAATTAACAGCTATCAATTTCCAGTGATTGATTCTTGTATAGGCTTCCATATGAAAAAAAGGGTGGACGTGTCGAAACGGAAGCTTGCACTCAACCTCCCCCTATCCCCACCACCCGTCCTTTTGTAAAGTAGCAATTATCTTCTGTTAGGGTGCAACTTGGTGGCTTGTCATTTTGAGAACAACCACAGGTCATAAAGAATCGTGTCTCTCAGTCTTAAGAGTAAAAATCAAGTATCACTTGGCTATTTAACTCTAAAAGATTTCTATCAACACAACAAAAGATCTTTTTCTTCTTAGCATGCACAACAACAATCTCTCAGTGTATTTATATCTTCTTTTAAACTTAACTAATAGTTTTAAATGTATATAATGTACAGTCCTGGTCATCATGGTTGGCTGGTTGGTTTTTATGGCATGTCAACTCATTAGATCATTTTATATCGAAGACGTTTTTTGTTTTATTCATTCTTGATAGGTACTCAATTTTTTTTAAACTTAATTTTTTAAAACTCCTTTTATTCTATTTAACCCATAGATGGGATCTTAACAGGTACTACCACTCATGGTCTGTTGGCTGGTTGGGTTTTACGGCATGTCGAGTCATTGGGTCATTTCATGTTGAAGACGTTTTTGTTTTATTCATTTTTGATGGGTACTCAATTTTTTAAAAACATTTCTTTAAACTTGTTTTTTCTATTTAACCCATAGATGGGACCCTAACTGGGTTGGTTGGGTTTTACAGCATGTCAACTCATTGGGTCATTTTATGCTGAAGACATTTTTGTTTTATTCATTCTTGATGCTTACTCAAATTTTTTTAACACATTTTTTCTATTTAACCCATAGATGGGAGCCTAACAGGTATTACCACTCCAGGTCAGAGTGAACCTGGGAGCAATGGTGATGAAGGGGTGCTCCAAATTCCCCAGACCCCCAGACCTGGAAACTCACTATCAGATAGTTTAACGTCATACCCAGGACATAAAGACCCTCTGTCACTACCTTCTAGCACATATATGATACAAAGGGCTGGGGCTTGCCATAAGGGCAATAGGGTTCGCAGAGTCATATAGGTGCTAGGGGAACTCAGCAGATAAGCAACAGCAGATAATCAACTGTAATTCTTGATAAACAACTCGAATTGGTCCCTAAATGTTGGCATAAAATCAAACACCTTCTTTCAAAGTTACCACCTGACTAGTTTAAATCAGGTGATAAATATTTTAAATAATTTGACTCTAAAAGAGAGGGAAAAAAAATGAACTTATTGCATGACTAGTTTATTTTGCTGTCTACCCGCCGAGTTAACTTTCATGAAACTCAAGTAGCAGGAAAACTTGGTGAATATATATATACACATATATATATATTTTTGACTTAACTCTTGATGACTGACAATCCCTTTATTTTTTGCTTTCAATGTACAATACTCAAATTCCTAAACTGTCTCACAAATTTAGATATTCACTATTTTATGTTCAACTTTACCCTTCCCACCAGAAATATTTAGGTTTTGACAAAAAAGACAATTATATATAAAAATTCTTAAGTTAGCTTAATTTCACTTCATGCATGAATGCTGTAACTGTAGGAGATAAACAGTCATATAACTAAGTTTTCATACTATTTCATATTATCTACTTGTAAAATTTCTTTTGAAATATTTCTCCTTCTTTCTCTCATATTAACTACCACTGTCTAGGGTTATTTTAAGCTGAGGGGTTAGGGAATCATGTTCATTATATGTTCGTATTTACATATTTTGTGTAGTTTATTTTGTAAGATTTTTTTTTTTTTTTTTTTTGCACACGGTCTTGTCAAATACAAATAAATCTTTTAAACAGATCTATTTGACCCATAGATGGAACACTAACAGGTACTACCACTCCAAGTGAGAGTAGACTGGGAGTAATGGTTATGAAGAGATACTCCACACTACACAGATCTCAAGAACTAGAGCCTCAACATTAGATACAGTTTAGATTTATACCCAGGATACCCCTGTTAAACTGCACCTAGTGGTGAAGTTCCAATTCCGGAGCTCTGGGGTGTGTGGAGTACCCCTTGATCACCATTACTCCCAGGTCCACTCTGACCCAGAGTGGTAGTACCTGTTTGGGTATCATCTGTGGGATAAATAGAACAAAATGAGTTTTTAAAAATAATTGAGTCATGTTATTCGTCTTCCAAATTGTAATTTTTATAGTTTTTTAAAATATTTTCTAGCACCCCTTCATCACCATTGCTCCTTGCCCACTCTGACCCGGAGTGGTAGTACCTTTTTGGGTCCCATCTATGGGTTAAATAGAAAAAAATGAGTTTAAAAAAAAGAATGTTAAAAAGTTGAGTTTGAATGAATAAAACAAAATGTCTTCAGCATAAAATAACCCAACAGGTGTTAACATGCCTTAAAACCCAACCAAACAGGATACTCTGCTGATAGGATGGAATTTCTTTATTTTGCTGATATTGTCAGCAACATTTTAAAGCATTTCCTTTTACAGAAGAGAGGGTTCTATTTTCTTTACTAGCAGTAAAAAGTTAGTAAAGAAGAAAAATCTTAAATCATCTTGGTAGTAGCCATTCTTATGATGTCAGATATTCTATTTTTACAATTATCTCTGTTCAGTTTGTTCCAACCTTTTATGTGGAGATATTCTCAGATCTTTTTTTTCTTTCTTTACATTCTTCAACACCTTCTTTCTTTTGCTGAGCAAAGAGTACCATATGGTATTTTTGAAATCCACACTATCTTTGCTTATAAAAACCTGGCTGAGAAATGACATATATACCAACTCCTTCAACCTCCAAACTTTCAAATGATGTTCTCTATCAATTATCTGGACCTAATCCCAGAATTTTGTTAGAAAAATGTTGAAATTGCATGAGATCCGTTTTTTGTTAAGAGATAACTTTTTATGTGTAAGCATTTAATTTGCTGTGGGTTGGAATTTGCCTAATGGCTTCATTGTTATTTGGTATTCAACAATTAATTTGCTATAAATTGATTTTATAATCAAGGGAAGACTATTCTATTTTATTTTACTGTTTTATGATATTACTTGAATAAAAATGTAACCAAAATATGTTAAATTTTAATTAGAACTTTTTAATGTTCTTAGGAAGAAAGAAAAAATATTGTAGTTTATTTTTGACTTAAAAAAAAGATTTTTGTTTAAGTAACTGACTGAAAATTGTAATGATGTAAGAGAAAATTTTTGTCAATTAACTTATCAAAAAGGAAAAAAAAAGAGAAAAGATTATTACAAATAAAAATGATGGTGTATTCTATCATAGAAGGCTAGAAAAAAAAAAAGGATTTTTCATTACATGTATAAAAAAAGGTGTGTTATTTTATTTTAGCCAGGCTATAAGCAAAAAAATAAAAAAATTTTTTAAAAATTACCTGTAAAAAAAATAAATAAATAAATGATGGCTGTTCCATTTTAGTTATAAGAAAAAAATTTTTTTTTTTAGTTACATATAAAAAAATTAAACATTAGCTATTCTAGCCAAGCTATAAGAAAAACATTTTTTTTGCTTTATTTCATGTAAAAAATATTGTGGGCTATTCTATTCTAGGAAGCTACAAAAAAATGATTACATATATAAAAAGATGGGGTATTCTATTCTAGCAAGCTACAGGAAAAAGATTTATTTTTTATTACCTGTAAAAATGGTGAAAGCAATCAATAAAAAAAATGATCCCTTTTACTTTATATTCTGATATTCACCATCCTATTTTATTCAGTTCATTTTAGCCTAATTTCCACAGTTTTTATTTGAATTCATTTAATGCATTTATTTCATTGTTTTCCTCAATTCACTTCTCTTTTTAAAAGACCACCATAAATGTGAATGGTTTAGAAAAATAACAATAAACAATAGAATAACAATAAAATCATATTAAAAAAAAAAACGAAAAAAAAACCCAGATTAATTGCCTCAAGCTTATCAAACATGAGCAAGAAAATTATTTTGATATTAGTTTATTTTATTTTATTTTTTATCTATTTTTATTTTATTTTTATTTTTATATCTTTAAAAGCAAACATGAGCAAAAAAAATATTTCAATATGATTTTCTTTTTTCAATCTATTTTTATTTTATTTTTATTAAATCAAATAAATGAATTTAAAAGAGGTGGAAATTCATTAAAAATTTTGTGAAAGTGTCTGTTGATATTTAATTCAATGGGATAGTTTGTAGATTCTTTTATTCTACCTTCTGTGTTTCTGGCAAAATGCTGATGAAATTGAAATTAGACTTTTTTTTTCTTTTTCTTTTTCATTCCATAAAACTACCTGAGCTAAAAATTCTTTTGGCAAATACCTTTTTAATAGTTGAACAATAAGAACCATTAACCGAATTTCATTGTAAATAGACAAAATTATTTTCTCTCTCTTTTCTGTCTATTCTCCCTTCTTCATTACTGTCTTTCATGCATCAACTTGATATTGTTTTATTCAATCATATCTATAAAACCTGTTTATTCTTTCAAATGTGTTCAGTCCAATATTGTTCATCCATTTTCTTTTAATAAAAATCTATTTTTTACCAGGTTATATCAGTAGATTGCCATTGCTTATTGAATAAAGGTTATTGCCCCCTAAAAAGTTTCTTTGTTTAATTTCTAAGTGGGATTTTCTTTAGATTTGATTTCTTATATTGTATAGACATTTTTACCTACCTTTTCATTAACAATTGCTTTTGTTACAATATATAAGTCAAGAATGTAATAATAATTGAAATTAGGATCTTTTGTTGTATTCTTTTCATATAAGTAAAATCACTAACCATATTCCTTTTTTTTTCTTCTTTCTTCTAGGTAAGTTTGACATCTTTTAAAGTTTCAAGATTTCGGTAATGTATTACTTTTTTTTTGCTTGAAATTCTAGGGCCACTTTTCTTATTCTACTAGAATTACGATTCTGGTTGCCATTTTAGGCTTTTAGGTCTCCTATTGTCACATCTAATGGTAGAAAGGGGTGTAGTCTCAATTGTAGAAAGTCTGTTGTATTCCTTGAAATTCTAGGTAGAACAAGAGAGTATTCCTTGTTGCAGAGAATCCAGTTGTTATTTTAATCAGAAAATCCTGTAGCAACTGATTATAGTACAGTTGCAGAAGATCTTAAATACTCAAATGCTTTTCTGGGCTTCTATCTGATTGGCCCATTTTACCAAAAATGCCTGCTATTTGGGAAAGTCTATAAATAAAAGTGGTGATTTGTCATACATCTTATACCACCATGTATTTAAAAAGCTGGAAGTACAGTTTTTTCTTCTTCTTGAAGAATGTTTTTTTAGCTGTGCTCTTCTTAAAATATTAAAACAAGAAGACCAACCAAAATGCACAGCATGTCAAACACTGTATACTGCTAAACACATTCTAATAGAATATGATGATTTTGCTGTTATTAAACGTTTTTACAACATAAGCAATATAAAATATCAAGTGGAACTTCAGTTCTTGAACAATTTGAAGTTGAACAAAGAATTTGAGTAAAAAAGGCTTCAGTTGTCAATCAAAATTTTGAACTTTGAACACATGTGTCGAGCCAATGAAAATAGAATAAAGACGAGATAAAAGGCAACTGATGTTGTAAAACGAGAGACAAGTGTTGTTAGCAAGCAAAGGCCACAGATAATGGACAAAGTTGAGAAGATACTGCTAATATTTATTAAAGAAAAACAAATAGATGGTGACAGTAATTAGCAAAGGTATAATTTGTAAAAAAAAATGCACTGGAAATTTAAATGATCTCTTAAAGGAAACTTCTGTTACAAGTGCTGAAGGTGAAAGTACATTTACCTTCAAAGCCAGTAGAAGTTGGTTAAAACAAAATTAAACACTGAACTGCTATATATAGCATCAAAGGCAATCCACTTTACATTATTTCTTATGGGAAATATTGCTTCAGTTTTTTAACAACTCTGTTCTTGAACATAATTTTGGAACAAATTATGTTTGAGACCCGAGGTTGCACTATATTTAAAAATGTCAATTCAATATAGACGACAATTTGTTCTTCCTGAAAGGAATAAAATTAAACCAAAAATATAACAATAAATTGGGACTTTATCCTATAAACTTATCCCTCAAAGCAATTTCTGATCCATTTAGTAACAAACTGCAGACAACTTACTGTCAAAATCAAGAATAGTCCTTAAAAAAAAAAACAAACACTATAAATCTGACCATCTGTCACAATTTTATTGCTGAGCATGAAATAACCATGGATGGGTTGATGTGCCATTAAGATCAATCAATCAATCCTATTAAAATATTAAGAGATAATCTGTCTGATTCTGTTAGATGTATAAACTCAAATAGCACCTCCATGTGGTGTACTGATTTGCAACCGAGTCTCATAACATTAATACTGTAATAAGTTAGTTCCTTTCTGGATGACCCACAGTTATATCTTTGTGCCAGACTAAGCTTACCTTTGTAACTACTTATACAATAGCCTGTATGCATCCAACCACTCTCCCTTCAGCTATGGATGAATAGTAGGGCAGACTGGGGGTTTTAACCCTGGCTAAGTAACTAGTCTAGGAGAAGGAAAACTCTGAATTCAAACCTGTTAAACTCTGCTTAAGAAATTGACCGTGTGTCACATCCTGGAGGGTTTGGTATATATATATATATATATATATATATATAGGCTATGTGTCAGGATTGTATAAACATGAAATTTGAAGTAGGTTTATGAAAATGTAGAGGAAAATGTAAATGTTAAACTATACACAAAGATATCTCTAATATTTACACAAGTTCAAAATCCAACAGCTGGATTGATATTGACTCAGATTACCTTAGTATATCTAAAGATTGTATTCTGTATATCATATTGAAATTTATAAGCTCAGTTATTAAGATACAACAGATCTAGATAATTTACTATTATCATATCTTGAAAATGATAAGACTAGATTATTTCTGAAATATTCAAATTTATGTCTTTAAAAAAAAAAAGCCTTCAAGATTTTGGTGTCTTTTTGCTAAAGATAGAAATGGCTGCATGTTAAATTACTTCCAGTCAGTTTCATTTCTACAAAAATTGCTCAATTGAAAGAAAGGAGAAAAAGGTTCTCATAATCTTTGAAAACATAGATATCAACTATTTAAAAAAAAATGTTTAAAATTGGCATTTGCTTATATATGGTTATCACTAGTTAGTAATGGACCAGGTCTTGATACTTTTTAAAAACATATCTGGTATGTGTGTGTGTGTGTGTATATATATATATATATATATATATGTATATGTATATATATTCATTCAACAAATTTGGTTAAAAATAATGGAATCCTTATCGTTTTGAAGTTGTTTTTTTTTTTTCTTTTAAGTTTGCTAACAATTTTTTTAGATGTTATCATCTTGAAAGGCGTTAATGTGTTGTCCGAAAGAGTTATCAATAGTTAATCAAGTACTTTTGGTTCTCTTCTGAACCATTATCAATACTGTTTATCATTTGTCTAAAATATTATTTTGCTTTTGTCACTAAGGTAACACTAAATAATGCTGGCTGTTTATATCTATTATTATACTAAAGCTGAGATTTTCACCTTTTAAAGTCTAAAGGTTTTTTTCCTGGTTGGTTTAATGACACAAAATTTATACTAATTTATTCCTTAGTTTTAGGATTACTAAATGTTTGAAAAAAATTCCATTTTAATTGGTTCTAATTAGTCGTAAATCCCGTTGTTTGTTAACAGATGATTTTTTAAGGTATTTTTAAATAAAACTAACCCCTAACAAACAACCAGATTTTTGACGGTGTAAATGAAAAACATGTCCTTATGAATCGAGATCGCAAAAGGGGTGCCTAAAGGTCATATGGTCCAAAAAAAGGTTCTCATCATTCTTGGGATATCTTAAATGGTGATAACTATAATAAAGAACATGACAGATTCAAATTTAGTGCAATATTGCATTATCCATTCTAATGAGTGTAGATAATTATTTAATTTGCTAATTACAATTTCTTTCTTGTGAGCTTTCATTTAGCCTCTTAGATATTAACAAAGACGGAGTTAACTAATGTTTTTTGTTATATTTTTTAAAAATTTTGTTTTTAATCTTATAATTGTTTTAATTTGTCTGTCCTTACGAGGATTTGAATTTTGTATCTTACTTGTAGAATGTTGTATTAGGTGATGAGTATTCAGCTGTTCTCAACCACAGACGTCGCATGGGAAGGCTGTCCCTGAAGATGTTGATGTGCCGGTGTCAGATCAACAGCTTCAGGGACTGCCTATGGTCGAGAATGTTTTTCTAGTATTGGACTATACAGTCACAGGAGGTGCTGTAACTTCAGGGGCACAAAAAATATTTTATAGTCTTCTTCCGAGACTGAAATGTCAATAATTCAGCTGTATTGCAAGTTGAATTAATAAGTTGCTTAAATGGTCACCCATCTTAGTATTGAACAGGCTCATTGTTGCTTAACTGGTGATTTAGTGGGAACTGGTGCTCTCAATGTGACTTGACCAATAAGCCCATTTCTTAGAGTAGATCTTGCAGCTGACCAATGTTTTTTTTGTTTTTTTAAAATTTTTTTTTTTTTGTTTAAAGAATTCTTTCTTCTTTTTTTCTCGCTGAGACAGAAAATTCCTTCTTCTTTGATGATTGGGTATTATTGCTTCAAAAGTAGATTTGTCTTACCTGTTCAAGTAGGTTGGGTCTCTCTCTCTCTCTCTCTTTCTCTCTCTCTCTCTCTCTTTCTCTCTCTCTCTCTTTCTCCTCTCTCTCTCTCTCTCTTTCTCTCTCTCTCTCCCCCTCTCTTTCTCTCTCTCTCCCCCTCTCTTTCTCTCTCTTTTATATTTTAAAATGCAAATATTGCTTAAGGCTGAGTCTGTAGCTGGTTCTATTTTTGAGATCTGTCACAAGATTATCTGGTGCTTATCATCAAATAGACTAAATAAACGCAATGTGTGTTCATGCATGTAATATTCTATTTCCTTCAAAATGAATTGTCAGTCTTTCTTTTGCATCTGTTCAATTTCTTCTTATCAATTTGGAAAGCTTTGAAGGATTCTCCACTCTCTCATCTCCTTAACCCTTCTCTTCCTTTCTTCTCTCTTCCCTCTCCTTCTTCATATCCCTTTTCCCCTTCTCAACTTATATTACTCATCCTTTATTCTTTCTCTTTTCTCTTCTGTTTTCCTTGCTGCTTTGATGTTAAAAACTTGAAACATAGAAACTTTTTATCAAAATGACTTGAATTGGTGTTAAATGACCCGAAAAGGGTTGATATGCTGTAAAACAACCAACCAACCAACCAACCTTCCTTCTCTCTCTTTTCTTTCTTTACTTCTCTCTCTTTTCTTTCCTTACTTCTCTCTCTTTTCTTTCCTTACTTCTCTCTCTTTTCTTTCCTTACTTCTCTCTCTTTTCTTTCCTTACTTCTTTCTTTTTCTTCCTTACTTCAGCCCTGTTGGCTTGGGCTGTAGTATATGCTGACTACCTCTGCAGAGAGGTAAGACATCCCCGCTTCTTAGGGCAACCTATTGGCTGTGTGTGGAGACCTGTGATGCTTAAGGAGGTAATCTTGGTGGCTGAGAACTCTGTCATGCAACAGTCCACTTTGGCACTTACTTAGACTAGAGAGACAGTTAGAGAGACCCCCTCAGATCAATCGGCTGGTCACATCAAGCCCTAACACCTATATGATTGTCCTGTCTCTTATGGCAAATCCCAACCCTTTTTATCATATCTGTGCTAGAAGGTGATAGCTTAGGGTCTTGGTGTCCTCAGTATAACATTAAACTCTCTCTCTTCTCTTTTCCTTCCCTTCTTTCTCTCTCTTCTACTGCTCTGTCGGTGGAACATTAGAATACACCAATTGCACCTCTGCAGAGGGGTAAAATTCCCTCAATGGGGCCACCTGTTGGTCGTGAGTGGCAACCCGGGATGCTTAAGGTTAGAACCCAGGTGGCTGAGCAGTCCATAACATGCAATACTCCATTTTGGTTCTTACTTAGGCTAGACGGGCGGTCAGAAAGACCCACTCCGATCAATCAGCTCGCCATGTCAAGCCCTAGCACCTATATGATTGCCCTAACCCTATTGCCCTTATGGCAACCCTTTTTATCTTATGTGTACTAGAAGGCGGTGGCTGAGGCTCTTCATGTCCTGGGTATGATGTTAAACTCTATCTGATGGTGAGGTTCCAGTTCTGGAGGTCTGGGGAATATGGAGCACTCCTTCATCACCATTGCTTCCAGGTCCACTCTGACCCGGAGTGGTAGTACCTGTTAGGGTCCCATCTATAGGTTAAATAGAAAAACGTGAGTTTATAAAAAAATTGAGTATCCATTAAGAATGAATTTTATTTCAAAATTTTGTTGGCATTAAACGACCCACTGAGGTTGATATGCCGTAAAACAAAACAAACAAATCAAGCATAGTAATGACCTAATCTAGGAAATCATTTTTAATTGTTTGACTGTTGCTCAAACAGTCATTGAAGAAAAAACCAAACCAAACCAAACCAAAATCGCTCTTCTCTTTTCCTTTCTTCCTTCACCTTCTTTTGTTCTTTCTTTTTCCCAAACTTTTCATTCTTTTAAAATGTCCACTCATTTTTCATTTCTTTGCAAATTCTCTTTTTGCAAATCAAGGAATATTGACTAAATCTTTTGTCTGTTTTGGTATCTGTTTTGAAAACTTAAATGCCAATTTCTCTTTTAATTAGAATTCTTTCTTGATTAAAAACTCTGAAGCTGAAGATGGTAAATTGATAACTTCAATTCAGAACTTGGATTTTATTTATTTAATCTTTTTTTATTTGAAGATTGAAAGCAATGAGTGTGGATCCTCGAAAAAGTTGTTTTTTCATTTCTTCCTTTTTTTTTTTTAAATTAGAGGAATTTATGATTTTCCAGATTTTAAGATGAATCACAGCTTCCAGCAATTCCAGATTTAGAAACCAAATGAAACAATTTTTTTCTCTGCACCAATTTTATTCTTTTTATAGACGGTCATTAATTTACATTTTAGATTATTTTCAGTTGCAAATCATAAATTGTTTATATATAGATTTTAACTTTAAAAAGAAAAAAAAGAAGTAAAAATTCTGGCTAGACATTTTTTATCGCACCATTTTTTTTTTGTGTGTGGGTATATATATATATATATATATATATATATATATTGATAATATAGTCAATAGTGCTCAATATCTTTGACAGAGCATGTATATTCTAAGTTAGGGTAATGTGGACATGAAGTCAATGGCGCTTGGATACAGACAGTTTCTCGCCTATGCAATTTTAAAACCAAGTGATTTGTCTATATGTCCATGCTAACTGACATATATATATATATATATATATATATATAATTAAATGAATCATAACCACATAAACAACCAGTATAAACTAGTGCCCTTCCCAAAATGCTCCACAAACTAAACCACCCTTCCTATGATGCCCTCACAGCAGTATAGAAACGGACATCTCTTATGTGGGTACCACCTGGTTTGATGATCACATAGGTGAGTAACTGACACCAAGTTCTGTTGACTCTGTATCTATACTATCCTAACTAATATATTGCATGCACTTCTCTACCGGTGGAGGAGGGAGACCCCCGCTGCTAAAATTGTAAGCCCACCCCAACTGACCTACAGTTAACAGAATTAAAGGATTATCTCCAAAGAAGAGAATGTTGGTATATGGTTGGATTCAAAAGGGAAATCTTTTATAAGTTCCTCCTGACAAGCAAAACGATTAATTCAAGTAAGTACTGTTCCCAATGGGACCAATTGAAGTCAACAATTAATGAATATTATTCAGAATTAGTTCAGAGAAAGTGCATAATATTCCCTGAGGATAATGCTGGCCTGTAAGTGCTCATTAATGGTCAGGCAAATATTGTATCACTTAGCTGCTGCTGTAGACATTTTATATTGCACATTTGAATTACTAGTCTGGATTTTACATAATATTCTTAAAGACAAAAGAAAAACCCCACAACAACAAAAAAAAAAAAAAAAAAAAAGATTCAACTTGGAAAAAGCTTGCAAAAAGCACTTAAAACAATTCATTACTGAAAAAGAAAGAGTTGAATTATAAAACTGCCTGAAAAATGGCAGATTACCATCTCCTTAGCAACCAGTATCCATGTAAGACTGATTGATGTAGGTTTTTGCTGGTATGATGCTAAACTGCATTTAGTGGTGAGGTTCCAATTCTGGAGTTCTAGAGAATAGAGTACTCCTTCATTTCCATTACTCCCAGGTCCACTCTGACCTGGTATGGTAGTATCTGTTAAAAAATGCGTTTAAAAAAAAGTTTTTAAAAAGATTGAATATCCAACAAGAATGCATAAAACAAAACATCTTTGGCATAAAATAACCCAACAAGGGCTGACATGTCGTAAAATCCAACAAACCAACCAGTTTATAATATTTATATTGATTATTTTAACATTTTGTGGCGATTTAGAATAATGTTCTTGCAACTGTTTTTACTGGAAAATCTACGGAAATTCCCTGAAATTATTGAAAAGAAAAGAAAAATGTATCATTAAATGAATGAATTGTTTGGCTGACAATTGAATTTATTATTATCAGCGTTATTCGGACTATTGTCCCCATCTTCATTGTTATTTGTACAACGTTTCGGCCAATATACCCTCCGGCCTTCTTCAGGTATTTCTTGTCGGACTCGGGAACCTTCTTTTCGAACTCGGGAACTTTCTTGTCGTATTCGGGAGCCATCACGGAACTCTGAACCTAACCCTTTATTCCTGAGTCCGACAAGAAATACCTGAAGAAAGCCGGAGGGTATATCGGCCGAAAAGTTGTACAAATAACAATGAAGATGGGGACAATAGTCCGAATAACGCTAATAATACTAATCTTCAAGCCTCATCTCAAACATTCAGAGCAATTGAATTTATATTTGATGGTTTATTTCCTTTAGGAACAGATCCACTTAATAAAAAGGGGAATGTTTATAGATTTTAGATTATATGATTTGAGAGAATGAGTGTGTGTGTGTGTGTATATAGATACATACATACGTATATACAAAGATGTGGACGGGCAGATTCACAATCCCCATGGCCAAAGCGCCTCTGGGTATGTTTGGCCTGTGTGAGGGGGAGGAGTGTGGCGAGTGACCACGGAAATTGAACTCGCCACCAACTCTTCGTTGAAATACTGTTGAAATTCCGCACAGGCAGTGCAGAGTAACTCGGTTGTAAACAGTCTCGTCGTGAGGATTGACGTGTACTTGAAGTGCTGGTGAATGTCGAAGTTCCGCATGGGCAATGCATAGTGAATAGCCCGGATGTACACAGTTACTATGTATTTAAAGGGCCTGCCCTCCCAGACTGGGGGGAGACACAACATACATATGAACATTTTGGGGAAATATATATATATATATATATATATATATAGAGAGAGAGAGAGAGACCAAATTAGATTAAATGATATATATATATATATGACACTAGAGATTTTAATTTGCACCTACCCCCTTGTTTGACAAATACATATCTAAACATACTTTTATCAGAACAAAAGCTTTTATTTATTTCATCTATTCAGTATGAACAGTCAGATTTTTTTTAGTTTATCTTATTTCATTTTATTTATTTATTTTTTTCTTTGTTCATTGTAACTTTTTATTGATCCTGAATAAATAAAAAAAAAAATAAAAACAAGTTTGCATTTTAAATGGGATATTTACATACTATTATTGATGTCGCAAGGAAAGATTCTCTTGTAATGGAAAAGTTTCAATGAAATGAGTTTTCTTTTTTTTATTTCAAATTTTTTTTTTTTTTTTAATGTTTACAAAGTAACTTGAATTCATCACGATATTTAAACAGAATAAACAGGAACAGCTTTTGGGGATAAAACAAAATAAATGTATTTTGTCTGAAATCTGAATTTGTATTTTAGAACTTTTCTTCTTTTTTTTTTTTTAAAGAGAATACTAATTCTTAAAGCAATAGTTATCTTTCTCTTTCCAACAAATAAAAATTGACTCTAAAAAGTTTTCCTTATTTAAAATCTGCCTTTAGTTTATTTAATAAAGCCAATAAATTTCAATGAATGAGGCTTATTATATTATTTGGGTTATTTGGACTATTGTCCTCATCTTTATTGTTATCTACACAACATTCCGGCCGATGTGCCCTCTAGTTGGACACATGGTGCAATATATAAAAAGGTCGAGTTAATGGTTCTAAGTGACAAACATCTCTAGGCTGCAGGTTCAATCCTGGCCAAGGGTAATAATAACATAGAATACTTAACACAGCTTAACACTTGTACACTCCAGCTATGGGTAAATAGCAGGTCAGACTAGGCTCTTTAACCATGGCTAGGTAACCAGTCTAAGAGAAGGAAAACTCTGAATTCAAACCTGTTAAACTCCGCTTAAGAAATTGACCTTGTGTCGCATCCTGCTTGTGTGGAGGGTTGGTAAATGTATATATTTACTAACCTTGAACACAAATAGAATGTGACATAAGATCAATTTCTTAAGTGGAGGTTAACAGGTTTGAATTCAGTGTTTCCTTTTTGGTTACCTAACCAAGGTTAAAGAGCCCAATCTGCCCTACTATTTACCCATAGCTGGAGGGAGAATAGTTGGATCAATTGACTACTTGTTTATTTGGAAACTTATTGACAATCTTTCCTTCCAATCAAAATCAATTTTCCATTCTGCTCATTACTCATCTTAATATCTTTTCAAAAATATTTATTTCTACATAGAAAAAAAAATTACCTTCTCCGGTCCAGGAGTAGGATGTGACACAAGGTCAATTGAAATAGAGCCGGTTGGAAATCAGGGTTTTCATTCTCCAAGGTTAGGGAACCCAATCAGCCGTACTATTCCCCCATAGTTAAGGGGAGAAGTGATGGATTCATACCTTTTCCAAGGGTATTAGCGATATGTGAAATGCAAACAGCCTTGTTTAGGATTTGAACTTGGATCGGCAAGTCCATTTCCTATGATGATAGAATATGACATAAGGTCAATTTCTTAAGAGGAGGTTAACAACTTTGAATTCAGTGTTTCCTTTTTGGTTGCCTAACCAACGTTAAAGAGCCCAATCTGCCCTACTATTTACCCATAGCTGGAGGAAGAACAGTTGGATCAATTGACTATTTGTACATAATCCATGTATCACCACATTTAGAAATATAAGTGCAAATTCTGTTGGCATATTAACCAATAGCTGTTCATATTGATATTGATTGAACATTAGGTTTAAAAAAAGAAAAGAAATGAATCTGCCAATGTTTTTAACCAATCCTGAAAAAGCATTAAGAATACAATATGGTTTATAGGATATTGATATTAGAAGTAAATAAACTTTGTTTAATATTTATTAGGAAACCATTTCTTGTTGATTTTGGGCGACTGAGAAAAACTTGTATTGATTTCTGTCCACAGATGGGAGTGTTATATTTCAAGCTTTTTAGGATTGTCTTCTTCCACCTCCACTCTCTCTCTCTTGTAATTTCTTCTCTCTCTCTCTCTCTCTCTCTCTCTCTTCTCTCTCTCTCTCTCTCTCTGTAATTTCTTTCTCTCTCTCTCTCTCTCTGTAATTCTCTCTCTCTCTCTCTCTCTCTCTCTCTCTCTCTCTCTCTCTCTCTCTCTGTAATTTCTCTCTCTCTCTGTAATCTCTCTCTCTCTCTGTGTAATCTCTCTCTCTCTCTGTAATTTCTCCTCTCTCACTCTCTCTCTGTAATTTCTCTCTCTCTCTCTCTCTCTCTCTCTCTCTCTCTGTAATCTCTCTCTCTGTGTAATTTCTCCCCCTCTCCTCTCTCTCTCTGTAATTTCTTTCTTTTTACATTTCTTCCTTTATCATGTGACTCTGAACATTTTTTTCTGTTTCCTGTTGGTAGTGCTTAGAATATGCTGAATGCATCTCATGCCCCCTCCCCCCATCCCACTTTTCCCATTAGGGTGGGGTCTCTGGGTATGGCACTAAATTGCATCCAGTGGTGAGCCTCCATTTCTGGTAAGCCTCTCCATTGCCATTACTCCTAGGTCCACTCAGTATGGTAGTACTTGTTAGGATCCCATCTCTTGGTCAACTAGACTGTTTGAAAATTATTAACATTAGATAGGAATATGTGAAACTATAACTGTAGGCAAATTATTTGTATTGAGAATAATTATTTGAAGCTATAATTGTTCACAAATGATAATCATCGGTTACTTGAAACCAGATAATTGCCCCTCCCCCCCAACAAACACACACACACACACAACACACACACACACATGCTGAAGAACTAACCAGCCAACCAACAGAACACTTATTATTCTGTTTGTTTCTGTCTTATATTGTAATGTACAAATTTTGACTGTTTACTGCTATTAGATCTCTATGGAATCAACGAGTTGTCATTTACTGACCCTACCTTAGTTTGGCACAAGGCCAGAAGCATGGAGCACCCATTGAGAATCAACTTCCTAACAATGCTAGCCTAGCTCACAGATAGAAAGAGAAGTTGCAGTCATTTACTAAGCCTAGCTTAGTTTGGCACAAGGTCAAAAGTATGGAGCACCCAGTGAGAACCCACTAACAATATTCTCTTTGTCTAGCTTGTTAACCATTACATTACAAGAGTTACCCAAAATCATTGGTAAAAAAAAAAAAAAAAAATGTTTTTCAAGAGACATTTCATAGAAATTATTGAATGAAGTTCAAATACAGTCATTTTAATAGGAATGTAAAAAAACTTTACAAAATTTAAGGTTGTTTATTTTTATTTTTTTTAAATTTTATTTTTGAATATTTTTTTCCTGAAACAAAAAAATACAAATATAAAGTATAAATTTAATTAAAACCTATTATGTTATATGTGAACATATCATATTTAAAAAATAAACTCTAAGTTCAGATTGGCATTAAATTCTTTTTTTTAACATTTCTTGATTAGTAATTCAAAGAAACAGTCATTATGGATTCTATTTCAGTCTGAGAACATATAATATATTAATACAATGTAATAATAAAATAACATATAATTTATTAACCTGACATTTTGAACCTTTTTTTAGAAAACAGATTGGTGCCAGTATTGGGCAGTAGATGTTAAATTAGTGATATTTAACCAAAAGAAATAGTACTAAAGTATATTAGTTGGTAGCAACATTAAAAATTCATAGCTGAAGAATTATTTTTGTAAAGGTAAAAGAATCTGAACCTACAAAAAGAAAAAAATTGTGTTGAAGATTTAAAAAAAAAACCCAAAAAACATGTTTATCGAAGCTACAGAACAAAGAAGTAAAAATCAAAACTAAATAAGCATCAATATATATATATATATATATATATATATATATATATATATATATATTTCTTTTGGAAGCCCGTCGCAGATGACGATGACGTCACTTCATATCTTCATTTGTGGACCCTATGGTGGCTCATTAGTCCAATTCTGGACTTGCAGATGTGGTCACACACATTGCAGGGGAAATTCCCATCTGCATTTGGTTTTTCATGTATTTCAATTCATACCACCTTCACACACACACACACACACATATATATATATATATATATATATATATATATATATATATAACACATTTATCTCTCTCTCTCCCTCTCTCTCTCTCTCTCTCATAAATATTTTCACAAGCCAGAGGAAGGGTATAGGATTCCCAAAATATAGCAGCAAAAACATTTTATTATTTTTATTTTCATACTTCATTTTAAACAGCCATTAATTATAAGAACATACATATATATATATATATATATATATATATATATATATATATATATATATATATATACAGTGCTCAATATCATTGGTAAAGCATTTATTTAAGTTACGGTAGCTTGAACATGAGGTGAACGGCACTTGGTCACTGACAGTTTCTCACCTATGCGATTTCCAGATCAAATGCATTCAGATCTACAGATAATACTCTGTATTTATATATATATATACATGTTACTGTGTAAAATGTCTGGTATTTTTGGTTTTAAATCAACACTTCCATTAATGAGATTGGTTCACATTTATTTGTTCTAAACTAACAAGGCATTTTTCTTTTTTTCTTTAGAAACCAAAAAGTCAAATTTAGATTCAAATTGTGAGTGATTCACTCAAAATTAAATTCTCTCTGTAATTATATATTCTTCTAGTTTTGTGCGATTAGTCGATGGTGTAGAGGTATAAATATCTGCTTTCGGATATTTCCATGGAAACTAAATACTATAAAATTACCAAGAAATACAAAATAATTTGTACATCTAATCATATATCAAGAATGAACTTGTAATAAATTGTAATCACTAATTTGGTAGCCTGCCATTATTTATTATGTAGAAGCCATTGTTTTTCTGAGGCTAATTCAATATTTCTCTAATGATGGGATTGTCTGTATTTCTGTCTGTAACAAAAACTACGTCATAGCTCTACGTCACAGCTTACGTCCCAATATTCTTATGCTATATACACCCAAAATTTGAGTAAGCAATTTTAAAAATTGTTTTATACTCTCGTCCCTTTTTTTTTTTTTTTTCACATAACAAAAGTTAACTAAAAAGTTTACAAATAAATAAATACCTACGATTTTGAGTAAAATTGATGTGGAAAATATTCAAATAAATTGTTTGATTATTACATGCACGCAACATTTTATTTGAGAGGGTGGGGCTCAGTTTTCATTTCAAATTGTTTTTTTTTTTTTTTTTTTACCCCTTTAATAAATATGAGGATTTGCTTACTTATGATACAAGCCCTCTGACATTGAATTTTTAACTCCCACCCTCTCAGGCAATGTCTTTCAAAAATTAATTTTTACGATGCCCGGAGGGTGTTTTCTGTTGCTAGTTTCTCTAATGATGATTGATTGATATTATTAGATTTGGTTGGAATTTGGTTGGATAGATTTTTACAGCATGTCCAAACAATCTCCTTGGCTTGTATTATTTGGATTATTCAGACTATTGTCCTCATCTTCATTGCCATCTGTCCAATTTTTCGACTGATGTGCCCTCCGGCCTACTTCAGGTATTTCTTGTCGGACTCTGAAACCTTCTTGTCGTAATCGGGAGCCATCACGGAACTTTGAACCTCACCCTTTATTCAGTCTACAGTGATATCCTGTTCTAATTCCACTAACCATAGCTAGGGTACATGTGTTAAGCTGTGTTAATTATTATTCTATGTTACTGCTGCCCCTGACCAGGATTGAACCTACAGTCTAGAGATAACTGTCACTTAGAACTGTCTTAACTTAACTCCTTTATCCACTAGGCTAGTGTCCAATTGGACGAGTTCGACAAGTAATACCTGAAGAAGGCCGGAGGTCACATTGGCCGAAATGTTGTACAGATAACAATGAAGATGAGAACAATAGTCCAAATAATCAAGCCTCATCTCAAAAATTCAGAGAAATGCCAACCTGTGTTGGGTTATTTTATGCCGAAGACATTTAGCTTTATTCATTCTTGATGGGTACTCAATTTTTTTATACACATTTTTTTTTAAATTAATTTTTTCTATTCAACCTATAGATGGGACCCTAAAAGGTACTACTATTCCGGGTTAGAGTGGACCTAGGAGTAATGGTGATGAAGGGATACTTCACATTCCCCAGAGCTCCAGAATTGGAACTTCACCATCAGATAATGTCATACCCAGGACATTAAGACCTTCAGCCACCACCTTCTAGTGCATATATGATAAAAAGGATTGGGGACTTGCCATAAAGGCAATAGGGTCGGGACAATCATATAGGTGCTAGGGCTTGACGTGAACAGCTGATTGATCGGAAGGGGATGCTCTGACCACCCTGTCTAGCCTAAGTAAGGGCCAAAGTATAGTGTTGCAAGTCATAGACTGCTTGGCCCACGAAGATTCCATCCTTAAGCATCATGGCCAACAGGTGGCACTTACTCCTCTGCAGAGGTGCAGTCTGTGTATTCTAAAGTCCCAGCCGACTGGGCTGGTAATAAATTGTAATCACTAATTTGGTAGCCTGCCATTATTTATTATGTGGAAGCCATCATTTTGCTTAGGCTGATTCAATATTCCTCTAACTAAGGTTGATTGATATTATTAGATTTGGTTGGAAGTAAATGTATGTTCTTCTTGACAAGCCAGGTCTGGCTGGTTTGTCTGAGAGGGTTAATATTTTATAAACCCAAATATATAAACTGATACATGGTTGCACATGGTGTATATATATATATATATATATATAATCCAAAAGTCCAGAGAAGAAATCTTCCTTACGACACAAGAGTTTTATTTAAAAAAAGAAGTCGCAGTTTGAGAGCTCAATGTGTGCTCTTAATGTTAGAGTCACAGAGCAAATATACTATAATGCTAAATCTCTAAGTCTTTTGTTATTTCGTTACTTATATTATTATATATATATACCAACCCCTCTGTATGAGTAGGATGCGACACGTCAATTTCTTAAGCAGAGTTGAACAGGTTTGAATTCAGAGTTTTCCTTCTCTAGACTGGTTACCTAGTCGCAGTTAAAGAGGTCAGTCTGCCCTACTATTTACCCATAGTTGGAGAGAGAGAGAGAGAGAGTAGTTGGATGCATACCTTTCTCAAGAGTATTAACACTAAAGTAAATTCAAACAGCCTTATCCAGGGTTTGAACTCTGGTCAACATGTCATTTCCTAAAACTCTAACTATTACACCATATGCAACCATGTTTCAGTTTATATATTTGGGTTTATGAAATATTAACCCTCTCCAGCCAGACCTGGCTTGTCAACAAGAACATACATTTGCTTCCAACCAAATCTAATAATATCAATATATATTATATATATATATATATATTATTAGATTTGGTTGGAAGCAAATGTGTGTATATATATATATATATATATATATATATATATATAGAGAGAGAGAGAGAGATAGATAGAAATTTTTCCTACTCTTGTCCTCATCTTTATTGTTATATACACAACGTTTTGGCAGATGTGCCCTCTGGCTTTCTTACAGTGTTTCTTATCAAACTGTGGAACCTTCTTGTTAGGCACATTGGGCAACAGATATAATGGTTCAGTTAATACTATTCTACATGACAATCATCTGTAGATTGCAGGTTCAATCCTGACTATGGGTGAAAATAATATAGAATACATAACATAGATTAACACTTGTCACTGTTAACGGAATAAGAATGATCAACTCCAATTGATTAAATAAAGGGTTTTTTTAAAAGTTCTGTGAATGCTCCTGATTACAAGAAGAAATACCTGAAGAAGGCTGGAGAGCAAATCAGCCAAAACTTTGTGTATATCTTATTATAATGGAGATTCGGTGTCTGTCTGTAACCGAAACTAAGTTAGGCCACAATACCCCCAGGAATTGCGTGAGTTTATCAATTAGTATTTAATTTGTCAAAATCATTGATTAATACATAAATCTTAATAACGATGTCTCTATGAAAATCTGAGTTAGATTTGCCTCAAAACAGCCTATGTTATTAGTGCATGTAAAATCTGCAATGTGTCTTAAATATCACTAAGAAATAAAGGTTTATATGGTTTGGTTAATTTGCGTACTGGCTTTAACAAATAATTACTTGGTGCTATTGATGTCTAATATTATTGTTTTATTTTCTGATATAATGAATATGTAAATACCTTGGTACTCCCTCACTATAATCTGATTGGACAGTGTCATGTATAAATAGTCAACACTGTGTTGGTCCTCTACCTAATGCCTACAAGCTAACTTACTCGATAGATGACACCACGACTGCTCGGAGACGGATTGCTATTCGATGTACCAATTACTACTACGATAATATACCAAATACAAACTTCAGAATATATCCCTTAACCCGGATATATCATTCTCCAACATATTAAAAACAATCCTATGAATGATTTTATATAGAAACCAAACTTAAAATAAGTGTAATCTTTTTATGTGTTCTTATTTAATTTTGTTAGTCTTTTAATTTAATATATTTCATTACATTAAAACTTAAATGCTTATGCCTGGAGGGTGCATATTTTGCTAGTTTCCATAATCATTATTAAAAAACAAAACAAAAAAAACATTAAACATTAAATTAAAAACTATTTTCTATTTATTCTTGTTCACATTGGACTTTTTGTATTTTCCCCCCCCCCCCCAAACATCTATTAACACACATATATTCATTTTGCTAAATAGTCTCCCTAGCACCCGATTAGTACAGCACTGTAATTGTAAGGGATTGTGAACTCCTATCCCCACACCACACTACGCTTGTAGTGTCTCTCTCTCTAAGGACATAATGCCCCCTTTTGTGTCCTTGACCCCTAGGCTAAATGCTCCCTTATCTATATTTACTAAATTTAGCATACTCTATCAGAAGGTTACCAGGGTGGGGCCCAAAGACTTCCTTATCTTGGTCACAGATAACATATTGAAGTTAGTGTTAAACTTTTCATACAGTTATATAGATTATTTTGTCAGTATTAAAAGATTTTTATTACTTTTTAGTCAAATTTTATCATGAAGGAAATGTTAGTTTAAACTTTTTTTTTATGATCACAAGAAAATAACTTTTTTTTTTAAGAGACAGATTTGCTTATTTTTCACTATATAGGGGCCGGTTTAGCTCAGTCGTTAGAGAACCCACCTAGGAATCGCAAGGTTCCTGATTCGATAATGGCCCCCACCAACTTATTGAAGTCAGTTAGTCTACTATTGGTTTTAATAACAGCAGCTAAGTACAACTCAAGCAGTGTCCAAGACAGTTGGTATAAATAGGAATCAAGAATGATCCATCCATGAATCTGGGTGATTTGGGTGATTCCATTCCTTGAGTTCTGATTGGCTGCTTGACTGCTTGATTTGAATGACATTGTGGAATCTTATATATACTTTGTCATTTTGCAGTGGACTTTGTAGCATTCGGGTTTGTATTTCAGTTACAATCGTTTGTTGCCTTGTCTTCCCAGTTCGACGGTAATTGGAACTTTAATTATTCTTCACAACTCAGTGTATGAGTAGCTCAGATTGGGTAATCAGATCCGTGCAGTAACATGTGGATATGACCGTAGGTGTAGTACTCTACCTCAGATACAAAAACAATCTCCCTGGTCTAGCGCTAGCTAAAAGAGGATGGATTCCCTCACTGATCGACAATAGGCCACTCTGCTAACTTTACTTTTACTTATGTAAAAATTTTGTCTTAATTTTTGAGAGGATAATTTTTGCTTGATATTTTGTATTATTTAAATTTTTTTGACTGTTATCCTCATCTTTATTGTTATATACACAATGTTTCGGCCAATGTGCACTCTGACCTTTTAGAGTTCCTTGTTGAAACTGGGAACCTTCTAATCTAACCTGGGAATGTTCTTCATGGAACTTCAAACTGAACTCTTTATTCAATCCATTATTTATATATTTATCCAATACACTGAAGAGGCAAGATACGTCGAAATAGTACTGTATGTGGATGACTATATATATATATATATATATATATATTATATGTATATGTATATAAATATATATATATATGTGTGTGTGTGTGTCATATGGCCCACGTATACTTCTTTGTGGGTATAATAAATGGAAATTAATACATAATATCCAACTCGGTTTTTCATTTACTTTTACAAATTTCCTTCATGCTTTGCATTACAACCAAAGTTTATTTTCCCACATATATATATATATATATATATATATATATATATATGCACACACACACACACAAACGGGTTAGCTCAGTCGGTAGAGCGTTCGGCTAGAAACCACAAGTTCCTAGATACCGGTCCTCGCCCACTCAGCGTATGAGTATCTGTGCGTAAAGTAAGGAGCTGATGGTAGGTGTGGCGCTCCACCTCAGATGCTAAAACAATCTCCTTGGTCTAGCGCTATTGAAAAGGGATAGACTCCCTCGCTGACTGGCTGATACCGACTTTAGGCCGCCCCGACGACTTTACTTTACTTACACATATATATATGCACACACACACATACATGCCTATAGTTTGAAGGATTTTGGGGGGAAATAAGATAAAGTAAAGCCTTTTTATTATGAATTCTATTGAAAAAGTTTCTCTAACAAAGAAGATGGAGAATTAATTGATTTTTTAAAGGTCTTGGAACATTTTCCAAGCATAAACAAATTTTTCTATTGTATTTGCTGAACCCCAAAACTGAGAATCAGAGAGAAAGAGAGAGAGCATTGGGAGAGTTTTGTGTCTTTTCTGTTGTGAACTGAGAGAAAGGTGATTCTATATCAGTTCTACTCATTAGGTAGACATTTTGGTAGGTTTAAAAAAAAAAGAGAGGGGGGAAAAAGTAATAATAAAAGATTTACTTATCTCCTTCATTTCTAGTAGACTTATTCAGGCGGACGTTAAGAAACCAAAAAGAAAAAAAGTACATAAATAAGCTGAGATCCTGAAGCCAAAAAAGACTTGGATCTAATCGATTGCTTTCTTTGACCTTTGCTTTATTGTAAAAGTTCTTGTCTTCCCCACTTTTTTTTTTTTTTTTTTTTTTTTTAATTTAAAGAATTTTTATTTCTAAGAAAGCAGATTTGTGTTTACCAAACTGAATTGGGCAGTTCTTGATAGAATTGATAAAAATCCTTATTGACTGTTTTTTTTTGTTTTTTTATTTATTTTTTTTATTTATTTATTTTTTTTAGAAGGTATTTTGATTGTTGGCTGTATTCTTAGAAACATTACTTACTTCATTCTTTACTGCAACTATATAAACAATCTAGTATAACTAGAGAAAGAATTTATCTGGCAACAGAAAGAATGTAACTTGTGCAATTCACATCACTAAAAGAACCATCTTGTCTACTGTACAAACACTGTAGAATTGAGTTAAAAAAAAAAAAATTACAATATTTTGGTATGTTCTAATTTGCTGCATGTATATCATGTGACTGAAGCTGTGACAAGGCTGTTTGCATTTTACAAAGCGCTAATACCCTTGGGAAAGGTATTCATCCAACTACTCTCTCTCTCTACAGCTATGAGTAAATAGTAGGGCTGATTGGGCTTTTTAACCTTGGCTAGGTAACTAGTCTTGGAGAAGGAAAACTCTGACTTCAAACCTGTTAAACTCTGCTTAAGAAATTGACCTTGTGTTGCATCCTGCTCATGGGAAAGGGTTCGTGTGTGTGTGTGTATATATATATATATATATATATATGTGTGTATATATATATATAATCACAAAGCAGTGGTTAGTGGTATAATTGTAGTTGGTGCACTGACACAATTTTCCCCTTTAGTTGGCTAAATTCCTAGCATAAAATTGTGTGTGCGCATTATCTGAAATGAACTTTATTGTTATTAAGAACACATTTTATGATATTTTTGTGTTAAAGCATGCAGTTGTATTTTTTTTCGAAAAAGTTTGTTTATTTCGCTCGGAGACTTTCTAAATGGCTACCGGCTTGTTTCAAAGTGAAAGTCAAGGGAGGTTACTCTAAATGCCTTATTTGCTAGGAATTTAGCCAACTAAAGGTGAAAATTACCCTGACACCATGTGCATTGACACCATGTGGGTTTTGAAAGCTGCACAGAATTATGCCATGGAACCAACCAAAAACATTTGTTGTGTGAATGCTGAAAGCGCAGTTGATTACAGTACAGTAACCAGATGGTTTACGTAATTTCACTTGGGTTGCAACAACCTTTAAGGATCAAGCAAGGTCAAGTTGGCCTAAAACTATGCATTCCATGATTCAAGCTCATAGAGGCCGCTAATCTGCTGAGTAGCACTCAGAGAGTATCAGGAGAGCTCGGCATCTCACAGTCCAGTGGGGTTTGTCACTTTCATGACTTTGCCAAAACATCCAGAGTTGCTGAGTTAGACCTCATTCTGTTATATTATGGATAGACATAACCTTTTAATTTTTAGGGTTAGCTCAGTCGGTAGAGCATTCGGCTAGAAATCACAAGATTCCTAGTTTGATAACGGTCCTCCCAACTCAGCTTATGAGTAGCACAGGGATCTGTGCAGTAAAGTAAGGAGCTTATGGTAGGTGTGGCACTCCACCTCAGATGCAAAAACAATCTCCTTGGTCTAGCGCTAGTGAAAAGGGGATAGACTCCCTCGCTGATTGGCTGATACCGACATCAGGCCGCCCCGACGACTTTATTATTATATAGTTTAGAATAATGGTAAGCTGTGGAAAATCACTGCCATATATTTTGAAAGGCATGAACTCAACTTTGTCTGGAGTGGGGCTTAGAGGGTCATGTGACCAGGTGATTCTGGGGAAAAATAGAATTATAATTTAGAGAGTTGAGTCCAGCTGTCCTCTCTGCAGCTCCCCCAACATTCGTGTTGTTTAAGAATGTAATCAGATGGAATAAAAGAAAGTATGTCCACACCAAAATGTCTCTGTGATTCAAGAAGAAACCCCAATACAAAGAACACAGATGCACGATAGACATATAAAAATAATTTAAGAAAAAATGCATCTACAAGCACAAATGCAACATTAGATTGGGTGATAGCAACAACTGTTTATTCCAACACATATCCAAAATACAACACATGTTTAATTTCAACAATCCATCCATGATCGCATACATCCACAACAAAAGATTAAGACAAATATTCAAAGCCAGCGCCATAAGCAACACACCAAATGTTAATTGTAGATCCAGGTTCTTTAATATTTCCTCACACCTAGGAAAAGTCATCATAAACAGCTACAGACCAAAAAGACAACAAGACAATACAGCAATAAAAAATGAGGGATCGACTTTCAGTCCTCTCTTGTTAATTAAATTGCGGAAAAAAAGTCATAAAATAAAGTATGAATTTCATTAAAGTTTGTTTTGAATTATGACCCCCCCCAAAAAAAAAAAAAAAAAAAACGAAACAAAAAAAAAAAAAACAATTGAAAATTATATACTCACAATTCTTCTGCCTTGAGAGTTTATGTATTATATATGAGAGTTTCCAAAATCTGTAGGTGTGTGTGTATATATATATATATATATATATATATATATATATATATATAATGATGAACAAAAGCAAATAGGAATAGTTTTGTTATTTATTTTTTCATTGTTCTTAACTCAACTTGTGGTCACTGTCAGGAGAAAAAGTTTTTATAGAAAGTTTTCAAGAGGTGATAAACCACAAAAGAAGGTACAAAAAATGTACTATCAGAGTGAAATATCCATTTGTTGATTTTCCCTCAAATAGATAAGCCACTTCACCAGTACATTATATATATATATATATATATATATATATATAAAGGAGTGGAGGATTTGAATAAATCCAACAAAATGTAGTTTAAAATAGAGGAAAGTGTGGATAAAACAGCATAAATTTAGTGGATATTTCGCCTCATATTGAATGAAGCTTTATTGAACATAGGTACTCGTACATTTGTTTTTATAGTGAAAAGGTGAATGGGTGAGGTGTGAAGCACTGATGGGGGGTTGGTATGTAGGATTTATTCTTTTTCTGTAGGGTCAGTCAGTTGACTTAGAAGAGGAATGTGCTGTTTTATCCACACTTTCCTCTATTCTCAACTACATATATATATATATATATATATATATATATATATATATATATATATTCCAAAATTTTTGACTCCCTCTTATAGTAATATTCTTTTGAAATGTTATTTGGTGCTACATTACCCATATAAAAGAGTACAAAGAGTTGAAAATTGTGCAGAAAATGGACCTTTGTTGATAAACTTTTATCTTCAATCTCTTTTCCAAATTCATTTTCAATGTCTTGCTCTAGTTAAACTTATCAAAAGTGACATTTGACTTTATTTCTGCCATCAGCTTTTTAAATTACTTTTTGTTTTTTTGTTTTTATCTATGTTAAAAGTTTTTTCACTTTAGATTAAATCAGAATTCTCATCTTGCAAGGATTGATTTTTAATTTAAAAATATGATAATCTTTAGCTTAGAAGAACTCTTTCACTACCATTGCTATTTATAAATGAAATACAGAGTGATTATAAAGTAATACCATTCCCTATTTTAAAAATCTTATAATTTATTTCTTAATCATTATTATTTACAAAAGATGAATATGAGAAGAACACACATAACATGGAGTTTTATTTAAAATTCTAAATATGGGCACTAGCATTCGCCTCCAGCCTCTCAAGCCACTTAGGAATCACATCAATTGATCTTACCAGGAACTCTTGTGGAATGACAGAAATAAATTCTCGTATTCATCCTTCAAGTACTCCCAAAGTCATTGGTTTCATAGAGTGAATTGCTCCTTCAACCAACGTCAAACAAAAAAAAGTTGCAGGTTGTTAAATCTGGCCAGCCACTTGTGTGGATCACGTCTACCCATCCATCTCCCAGGAAAATGGTGATTCAGCCAACAATAGCAAAATGTGGAGGAGCACCATCAAACAATAACACAGATTTAATTACCATATATTAAGGAATATACATTAAAGAATTGAGAAAAATGTAACTGCATATAACTAAATTATGAATAGTTTAAAATAGGGAATTAATTTTCAATTACCCTGTAGTATTTTTATTATTTGAACTTTGTTGGATTGTGCCATTGCAAGGCCTCGAAGAAAGTTACTGGAGACAAAGATGAGATGAAGGGATGACAACATCAGGAAGAGCAAGAAGTCAGTCATGTGGTCACAGAAAAAAATGCAACTCTTATTTATTATCAGTGTTGCAACTTCTCTCTGGACTGAAAAACAGTGAGATGTGAAGTGGTATTTTAGAGTCAAAGAAAGAAAGATCTATTGTTTGACAAATTGTAGCTCACCCACCAATTGAGCGGAATAGCTAACCCCAAAATTTAGGTTGTTACGTGTTGCTTTGCTGGTAGCTCTCTACCTCAACTAGCTGTTCATTGTATCATATGTGCTAGAAGGCTCTGACTGAGGGTCTTAATATCCTGAGTATGATGTCAAACTCTATCTGGTGGTGAAGTTCCAATTCTGGTGCTCTGGGGAATGTGGAGTACCCCTTCATCCTCATTACTTCCAGGTCCTCTCTGACTCAGAGTGGTAATACCTGTTAGGGTTCCATCTATGGGTTAAATAGAAAAAAATGAGTTTGCAAAAATGTATTTAAAAATAATTGAGTTTTAAAAAATTGAGTACCCATGAAGAATGAATAAAACAATGTCTTTGGCACAAAATAACCCAACAAGTGTTGACATGCCATAAAATTCAACCAAACTTTCAACCCTCTTTCAATACAGAATCTGCTTTGGCAGTCTGTCATCCCCAAGTCTGTTCAAGTGGCCAGCCCATCTCAGGTTGCACAGGAAAAGTATGTCGTATATGCCAGGGAGTCTCGTTCTCTCCAGGATGGTCCTGTTTGAAACATGCTGCCACCAGTTGACATTTAATATACCGGTAGCTCACTGAGTTTTTTTTTTTTAAATCCCCAACTCTCACACCTACTTTTTTCTTGTGATTGACCCTTTGTTGTTGGTCACACAGCCAGGCATCAGGTTCATTGATGTGAGAATGAGGCCACTTCATTACAAGTGATATGGCTTTAAGTATTCGTGTGTTTTTATTTCAATGTTTTTCCTATCAATAATGTCTGACAGAACCTCAGAAGAGAGAAATGAGATCTCAAAGGTCTTGTTAATTTAACCAAGCAATTGCTAATTACTCTGTTCCCCTTCTTTTTTTGCTTAGTAAACCTTTTTCATTATCCTTAATACTCATGTTTCTTTCTATTATTTCTCTGTTAACTCTGATACTTGAGTTACAAGAAGTATGAAAACTAAAGCACTTTTGATCAGATTTTAATATTTACTTGCAGAACCTGTGGATATACCATAGTATGATAATTTAATTATTACAATATTTGATGTTTACTTAACAGCTGTTGCAAAATACTTAAATATGTAAAAAGTATAATAATCTTGATTTAACTCTTTTTTTTTTTCTTTCTTTCCTTCTTTTCATCATGTTCAACTGAAACAGATTAGCGTTATCAGCCCCTCTCTTTATCTTTTCCCTACTGTTTCTTTCTTATTATATTCTTTCTGTGTAGCATGTCCTTTTTCTTCCCTTTCTTCCTTTTTACTAAAAACAGAATAGTCCATTATTTAGCTGAGGTGACGACACTCATAAGAAATAAGAATTTGGAGGATAAGCAATACCACATAATCAGTATTTACATTTTTGTATTTTGTCTTGGGAAATTTGGATGGTCTCATTTTTAACCAGAGGATGTTGAAAGATGATAACTGACATACTTTTAAGGAACACGAGTATCAATATATAGATATGAAATGCTCATTATAAGCTTCAGTCTTGGACCAAAGATAGACTTTTAAGATTTAAGATTTACTTCTGTTCCCAGATAAAAATGTCTTTTGAGGAACCCAAACATGATAAATATGAAGGAGTCCAGTCTTCTGTACAAACTAACCTGGAAGATTCAAAATCCACAGAAAGCCTGACTTGGAAAGTCTTCAGATTTGTACAAACCTGGAACGATACTAAAAGGTTTGGACATAAGTATTTAGCATTTGTCAGGAAATTTAAGGTTTTAATAATCTAAACTATGTGATGGGGTGGGGATGTCAATTCTGTTCTTAAAATAGAACTAACATCAAAATTCTTTACAAGTGGAATTTTTTTCTTTTCTTTTTTGGTGTTATTTACACTTTTAATTAATGTGTGTTATTTTTTATTCAAACTTTACTTTGAAATTTTTTTTAAAATTAAAAAACTAATTCCCCAGGGAAATGAATGCTGTTGACTAAAAAAGATACAAGAAGAAATACAACTATATTATATACTCTCTCTTACCCTCCCTATTTTCTTCTTTAAAAAAAAAAAGTTTCATTTTATAGTGTTTTACTGTTTATGGAGAAAAAAAACAAAAAAACAAACTAGCATTAAATTCCTCTTATAGTACTTTTTCAACTTGCTTTATTTAGTGTGGTGAAAAGTAAAATGACTGAATTTTTTTACATAGTTTCTATCTAGTCTCCAGGATTGATATATATATATATATATATATATATAATATAATATATATAGTATAGATAAAAGGATATGAAAATATTTTATAACATATTCATAGCTAATATTGAACAATATTTCGATTTATAAAAATCATCATCCGAGCTTGTTTTTAATCTGGACTCATCAAGAGAGAAGCAGAAAATAATTTAAATTCAAAACGGAAGCATTGATGTTCCAAAAAGCATGCAAGCCTGCGATCGTTTCGTCATTAGCACATCCGCTGCGCGTTTCTCCGCATCATACACACACATAGTGTAAATCCATATATATACACACACACATACACATAGTGTCCACAAAATCCATGCGAACTTTAAAATTTGATTTTTTTTTTTTAAAGTGCACACAGACTTTATAAACACCCTGTGTGTGTGTGTGTATATATATATATATATATATATATATATATATTTATTAGTAAATAGTTGAAGGAAAAAAAAACCTTTAAATTTGCTTCATGTAATGATTTATTTCAAATGCAACAAGCTTAGCTTGTAACAGCATCTTCAGATATAAAACAAAAACAGGGTTAGACTAATTTATTTTGTACATCTTAGTAAAAGCAAAACACCTAAAAATAAAAGCAGAAATCTTCCATAAATAAAATTTTATCATCAAAATTTGAATAATTTTGTTTTTTCAGACTGTTTTCCTCATCTTTATTGTGGTATGTATAAACACACTATTTTGGCCACTGTATCCTTTGACCTTATTCAGGTATTCCCTGTATATTCAACCATAGTACCGCCCTGTCGGCTGGGGCATTAGAATGCACCTCTGCAGAGGGGTAAGACTCCCCCAAGGGGGCCACCTGTTGGCCGTGGGTGGTGACCCGTGATGCTTAAGGATAGAGCCCAGGTGAGCAGTTCATGACATGCAATACTCCACTTTGGCCCTATCGCCCCCTCCGATTAATCGGCTGGTCACGTCAAGCCCTAGCACCTATATGATTTTCCCAACCCTATTGCCCTTATGGCAAGCCCCAACCCCTTTTTATCATATGTGTGCTAGAAGGCGGTGGCTGCGGGTCTACATGTCCTGGGAATGACATTAAACTCTATCTGATGGTGAGGTTCCAGTTTTAGAGGTTTGGGGAATGTGGAGCACCCCTTCATCACCATCGCTCCCTGGTCCACTCTGACCTGGAGTGGTAGTACCTGTTAGGGTCCCATCTATGGGTTAAATAGAACAAATGTATTTATAAAAAATTGATTATCCATTAAGAATTGATGTATTTCAAAACTTTATCGGCATTAAATGACCCACTGAGGTTGATATGCCGTAAAACAAAACAAACAAATCAAGCATAGTAATGACCTAATCTAGGAAATCATTTTTAATTGTTTGACTGTTGCTCAAACAGTCATTGAAGAACTTTTGAAGATCTGGGACCATATTACCTTTAGGCACCCCTTTTTATCTCGATTAAGAAAGGACATGTTTTTCATTTACACCGTCAATATCCGGTTGTTTGTTAGGGGTTGGGGTTAGGGGTTAGTTTTATAATTTAAAAAAGAAATATCTAAAAATTGTCTGTTAAAACAACCGGATATTGACAGTGTAAATGAAAAACATGGCCTTTCATAATCGAGATCAAAAAGGGGTGCCTAAAGGTCATATGGTCCCATCATTGTTTTTGCATATGTATCATTCTGACATGTGTCATGAGAAAAATCACAATCCTTTTTTTTTTTGACGGGGGTGGGGGATTCTTGTACAACTGAAAGTGTAGAATCCAATAACATCATAATAAAAAGGATTTCCCAGGTTAGGTCATTACTATGCTCAGATACACAAGGAACACCTGGGGAAGGCCAGAGGAGGATACAGCAGCTGAAACGTTGTGTTTATACATACCACAATAAAGATGAGGACATCAAACCTTGTCTCAAAAATGCAGACAAATAACAAACTGATATATTGAACATTTATCACAAATTTGCCCTCAAGGTAAATTTCAAAATTGAACATGTGAAGCGATAAAATTCAGAAGCAAAGAAAAATCTTCTAAAATGAGTAGTTTTTAAGAATTGTGTTTTTTGGGGGGTTAAAAGGGGTTGAGCATTTTTTTTTTTTTTTTTAAAGGATCTGATGTTCCATCAGTCATGCAAGTGAGTTATTTATTTTTAGATATAAATTTTCTAAATAGGAAGTGAGTAGACATCATTATTAATGCCTGCCTTTGGCGGCCTTTAAGCTAGTCTGTATGAAACAAAATAGATTCGGGCAACATGTTGACAATAAATTTACAATGTAATTTGCAATTAGCACTTTCAAATTGAGGCTAACAATTTAATTGGAACTTTTCTCTGAGGACATTTCATATATATATATATATATATATATATATATATATATATATATACACACATGCATATATACACATGCATATAATGTGTGTGTCAATCTGTCTCTCTGTCATATATGTGTGTTTTTTCGGTCTGTCTGCCTCAATTATATATGTATGTGTGTATCTCTCTCTCGTTCTCATATATATATATATATATATATATATATATATATATATATATGAGAACGAGAGAGAGATACACATATATATATATATTGATATTGTGTGTGTGTCTTTTATATGTGTATCTTTTATTTCGTAAAATTAGCTGACATACATATCTCTTAACACATTTTCTATATTTTATCTTATCTTCCTCGTTGGTTGACAAAAATAACATTTTGCAAAATTTATTTTCACATTTCTTCGATTGAAAAGAGATTTTTGTTTTGCATTTTGCTGTTCCTTTTTCCAAGTTGTAAATAAATTCCAAACAATTTTCTACAGATATTATCTTATTCTAAAAAGAAATGAGAAAGAAATTCTCCTTACCATTCTGAAAATCTGTTTTAAATGAATAATCTATAAAATATTTGTCTTTTCTTGTTTTAAAAACAACAAAAAAAAAAACAAATAAAAAATGTGCTGCAATAATGAAGTAATAAATTTCAATGATTTTTCAGACTGAATTGTTTATGGAATCATGTAATCCATTTTCTTTAATTTGATGTTTATTTAATTGGATTGTTCAAAAATTGCACACAAATGTCTTCCCTTTATTCACTGTTTGTTGTTTAGGTTCTTTTTAAACAACATTGTCATTATATATATTTTGAACTTCTGAGATAAAGTACTTTATAATTTAATAAATCTCTAGGACTCTTGTTTTCATCTGTTTATATGTATGCACATGTATCTCTCTCTCTCTCTTTTATATATATATATATATATAAAGAGAGAGTGTGTGTGCATGTGCTTGTGTCTCTCTTTCTCTCTCACATATGTATATGTCTCTAATTCTCTGTGTCTAATTCTCCCAGCTCATCTGATGAGCTGGGAGAATTAGACACTTTGTCTAAGCTCCCCGAAATAGGCTATAATGCAAAATCTCTTAGGCTTTTGTTATTTCTTTACTTATAAATTTGCTCTGTGACTCTAACAATAAGAGCACACATTGAGCTCTCAAACTGCGACAGCTTGTTTAAAAAAACTCCTATGTCGTAAGGAAGATTTTTTCTCTGGACTTTTGGATTATATATATATATATATATATATATATATATAAAAAATTTGTGTATGTCTGTACAAACTATTTCCAAGTAATACATTTTCAGTTTTCTTCATACAAAGGTCTTATAAGTTACTCAGGACTTGTTTCTTTTTCCTCTCTCAACTAGAACACCATAGCCTAACAAAGCTACAGAACTGAGTATGCCTGTCATCTTATACCCTTAAGAAAGAAAGAAAAAAAAAAACAGGAATCAGTCCTTTGATCTTTGTTATGCCATTTAAGTACCAAATTACAGATTTAAATTTTGAGACTTTTATGACTGAAATTCATTGTTCTGAGCACTCAATCACCATATAGTTTTATAATTGTAACAATAGACATTTACCCAATTTGAAGTGTCATCATTGCCTCGTGTTTCTGACTGCTATGTACTGAATGCATATTCAGTGTTAAGATTTTGTGTAGGCAGCTGTTGGTTTTGTCATGGTGTGAAGGGCTGGGATGTTGGAAGCTTTGAATTGAATCACTCGGATGGAGTTTGACCAAATGCTTTATTTAATGTGGTACGCAGTGAAGGTTGACAGACTATTCCAATTCTGTACAAGTGAGAGACGCTTATGGACTCACAAAATTTGTTTGTAGAACATCAAAGACTAAGACTGCTGTAATATTGTTGTAGTTGGAAAGACTTTGTCAGACTTTTGCAGTTGGAAAATTATAAACCCCCCCCATTCAATAATTTTTTTTTTTTTTTTTTTTTGCTTATGCATTAAATCTATGAGAAATATGCTTATTTTATTTTATGATCATCCCATTATGGTTTTAAAGTGGATCTCAACTTCTTGCATATTCTTTCATGTTTTAGATAGTTCACTTTAGATAATGCTTCTCTAGTGTCTGTTAAGGTTGATTTCTTTTACAACAACTGCATGCAATGTTATATACCATTTTTTGGTGGGGAGTGAGGAAGGATGTTATTTATTTATTTAGTTTTGGTTATATTTTTCTTCTGTAAATAAGTGACCTTTTGTGAGAAAATTGTATATTGTAGTTTTGGTATGAAAAGGTGCCGCTCTGATATTAACTTCAGATCTTAAGGATTTTTTCAATGACCTTTCTTGCATTGGCCAATGGTATTGTTACTTTTGTTTGCTATCTCCAGGCTTTTCAGTTTTTGACATTTAAAAAAATTATAAAAAAACCCTCCCCCATGAAGATGTTAGCGTAGATTTAATGAAGGAGATTCTTAACCCCTTAGGGCCTCAAGGAATTGTGATTGGTTTGGCAAAGTGAAACTTCAAAATTCTCCCAAGGATGAAATTGAATGTAAGCAAATTCAATCTGACAAAAGCAAATTCCCTTTACTCCCTCCCTCTCTCGCCATTGAACTCTATCAGATGAAATGTTTTTAAAAATCCTGTCAAAATAGACAATATTCTTTCTTTTTCTTTTCGAAGTCCGTCGCAGACAACAATGACATCACTCCATGTCTTCATTTGTGGACCCTATGGTGGCTCATTAGTCCAATTCTGGATTTGCAGATGCGGTCACACACATTTCAGGGGAAATTCCCATCTACATTTGGTTGTTCATGATGATGAAGTCATTGCCGCTCTGCAGTCCTGTTTATCTCATTATTGAGCTGGTTAGCTCCTGTGCGGCTGGCATCTCGCCAACCCTGTCTTCCACGTTTGAAGGTGTAATGTTACATTTCTTCAGTGTTGTCTTAATATGGTCTTTGAATCACTTTTTGGGGGGGCTCCTGTCCTCTGCGTGCTATCAGTGAGTTCTCTGTAAAGTAGTTTACGAAGGAGTCTGTCTGCAGGCATGTGGATGGTGTGACACAACCATCGCAGTTGGCGTTGCGATAGGATGGTCTCAATTGGGTCAATGTGTGCTCTGCTTCTAATTTCTAAGTAGGGGATTTTGTGCCACCACTAATATGTGTAATTGCTTTTCTTTTTTTATTCTTAAACATTTAATGCATTTGATTTCTGTGGATTTTATGCTAATGTTAGGATTTACTGCAACCAATTTCAGATTGTCAATCACCAATTTCTATGCATCCTGTCCAGTGTCAGATTTACATCTGGGCTAGTATAGACTAAAGCCCAGGGCTCCCAAGACTAGAGCTCCCCCCAAATGCCCTGATAAAACTATAAAAAATAAAGATATCTTTATGACAGAGGACATTTGTTTATTTTCATTGAAATTTGCTAATGTGGTTTGGAGTCAAGGATATGTCGGAAGAAATAAAAATAAGAAAAAAATTCTCTAATGAAAGGGAATTACTAAAAAAGTACAGAATTATAAAAAGATCTTGCACTGAATATGGACTCTGAACTAAAATTTTCCAAACATTTAGTAATACAAGTAAATAAAGCAAACAAGATATTAGGATTAATATGTAGGTCATATGAATACATGGATAAGGAAATGTTGAAAAATTTATTCATTGCATTGGTGAGACCTCATTTTGCAATTTGCTAATGTGATTTGGAGTCCAAGATTAATCAAGGACATAAAACTCATTGAAGGAGTACAGAGGAGACCTACTAAAGTAATGAATGATTTTAAAAAAAAAAAAACTTTTATATGAAGAAAGGGTTACCAAGTTTAACTTATCGACAGACCAGAGGAAATATGATTGAAGCCTATAAATATACTCATGAATTTTATTCAACAAATTTTAATCTATTAAAATTGCTCAAATAATCAATACCAAGGGTCATAAATTCAAACTTTGAAAATAAATTTGCAAAACAAATGTAAAACAAAATTATTTCAGTAACAGGTAGTAGATTCATGGAATAAACTACCATTATCAGTAGTGAATGCTCCATCTTTGAATTCTTTTAAGGTAAAGTTAGATAAATTGTGGAAAGAATATAAATATTCAGTGGAAATAAAATGTTTTAAAGATAAGACACAGCTGACAGGTCTTAGACCTAATATACTAGCTGAAAAGATATTATCATCATCATCATTCATTATCATTATTCAGATTTAATGGGACTCCATAAGACACAGCTGACAGGTCTTAAACCTAATATACTAGCTGAAAAGATATCATCATCATCATTATTTATTATTATTATTATTATTATTATCATTATCATTATTCAGATTTAATGGGACTCCATAGTTCACAAATGTTATGCTAGTATGTTACTTCTTGAATATTTAATTTTAAAATATTCAGTTTCCTTTTTAACTCTTTAAAGCTATATCAGACTGAGCACTATTTTGTCATATACCATAAGCTTGATCAGGGCATACCATTGTAGCGATTGTCTTCCCTTTTTGGGATGGAGTTGAGTAGAAAAGGGTTATCTTCCTTGCTACCAGGACTTTCCACTAGATGGCATTACTACCTGGCTATTTAAACTCACCCCGGGAAACTATCTGCTTCTCTTTCATCTGGCATCCACAAGGATGCACTAAACAAGTTGTCTCTGTCCATTAAGGCCGGGGGGGGGGCATGCCCTCTAACTATTGGCTAGTACCCGTATATGTACGTAGCCCTTTCTAGACCCTAACCACGTGGCACATATACAGTCAGTGACTCTTCTATTCTACATTTAGTAACCTCAAGTTTAACTCTACAAGAACTCTTTCTTTTTTAGGATGTTAGTCCTGTTTTGTATTTGTGTTTTATGTTACATAGGCTCAGACAATAAAGTCTGTATTTTGTTACGTACCTCTTTGTTGGATTTTGTTACATATATATTCACTTATGTTTGGAGGTTTCTCCGAAGTCTCCTAATGTATTATTAAAAGTAGTTTTAGCCACTAAAGCCAAAACCACATTTAATTCTTATACCGTTATGGTGTAATATATTAAAGTTAAACTTGCAGATCCATTACTACTGAGTAGCGAATTTGATCCATGCTAGATGACCCACACTTTTGACCTTGTATCACATTTTACCCATAGCAAATGGATTGGATAAATAGCTACCATAAGTCTGATCTTTTGGGATCAGAAGATTGCATCAAGTAATAGAAGTAAAAACACAATAATAAGAATAATAAAAGGTTCAACCTTGCTATCATTCACAGCCTTTCTTCTTTTAAGGAATAATAGGATTTTTTTTTCTTTTTCTGAGCTCTGCTATTTGAAGGCCAATGAGCTAAGGATTTAAAGGTTTAAGTTATAATGAAGATCTCAAAATATGCAATGTAATTTGATACAAAGAAATTATTAATGAATCAAAGAGAGATAACATCAATTGTGTATGGGGAAGAGGTTAATCCTGATTGGAATTATTTTACTTGTCATTTAAAGAATGGATTTATTTCACTATCTTTTCTTTGTACAAAGTTAAGAAACTATTTTTTTTTTTTTAAATTTTATGTATATTTTGTTTTTAATTGGAGAGCTTAATCCAAGTTGATTTTAAGCAAGAAAATTAATAACCTGCATGTCCCCCCGCCCTAACTCCTCCAGAACACTGTAACTGGTTGACCATTTTTATATTAAAAAAAAAAAGACAGAGACTAGAGGGGCCCCCAGATGCCCTGATAAAACTATAAAAAATTTAAAGAAACTAGCAAGAATATGCGCCCTCCAAGCATAAGTATTTAAGTTTTAATATAATGAAATATATTAAATTAGAAAGACTAACAAAATTAAGAACACTTGTGATGTTGAGATTGGCAGTAAAGAGAAAAGTCTAGTTCATCGTCACACCACTACAGATAACAGAAATCCCCCTTTAGGGAAACTAGCAAGAATATGCACCCTTCACTGGATGTAAGTATTTAAGTTTTAATATAATGAAATATATTAAATTAGAAAGACTAACAAAATTAAATAAGAATGCATATAAAAAGGATTACGCTTATTTTGATTATATTTTATTTGGTTTCTACATAAAATCATTCATAGTATTGATATTAATATGTTGGAGAATAAAACAATGATAACAGAGATCAATAACACCAAGTAATTATTTATTAAACCCGATTTTGTTAAATTAAAACCAGTATGCAAATTAACCACACCATATATTATGTAAACCTTGACTTTAGAATTGAAATCATAAACGGATTCATCTTTAACAAAAATGTTTGTTTTCACCTGAGTCTCATCAGAGGATTACCACAGGAAGAAGAACTACATTAGAGAACCCAAGAATGTCATAATAATGAGGAGGGGGTGAAAAAAATAAAAGTATTGTGATTACCCCAGATCAGGTAGTAGCCTCATGCCGGAACTGTTGCCAAGCTCTAGAACACTGTATCTGGCTGACCATTTTTATATCAAAAAAAAAGAAAAAAAATCCTTGACCTCATTCTGTCATACTAATAGAATGATCCTCCTTAATCGCAAATTAAGTGTAAGATGATTTTCTGCTTTTCTTGCCATAATAATTAAATTCAAACTTAACCACTTTCAACCTTTTTGTCATTTATTTGACTTGTATAAACTACAAAGCAATTTGTTGTTATGCCAATTTATAAAAGACAAATTATAATCTGTGTTGATAAATGTGTAAATCCCTACCCCTAAGTCAATGAAATCTTTTTTTCCCTCCCTTCTGCCTCTCTCTCTCCTCTCCCTCCCCTCTCTCCCTCTCTCTCCCCTCCCCCTCTCTCCACCAAATCTGGTCAGTGATAATTTTCCTTTGCTTGGTGAATGCCGTTGCCAAAAATAAAAATCCCAAGTTAATTAGTGAATTAACTCAGTATTTGCCTGATTTATAGAATTAACTTAGATTCCAAGTGTGTGTTTGCCAAAATCTTGTCCAATTATCCAACAACCGTGTTGATTTGGTTGTCATGAATGTTTATTTTTCTTCGGAATATTAACATACTGTGACTCTTGCCCCCCCCCCCCACTTTTTGCTTTTAAACATTGAATTACATTTTATATTATTTAGTATTTGAGACTTCTGTTTGCGTATTTGTAATTTCATGTGTGGTCTGGTAATATTGATGTACTTTAGGAATAAAGCATTGTCTCTTTCAGTCTCTCTCTCTCTCTCCTCCCTTTCTCTCACCCCTATCTCTCTCACCCTTTCTCGTCTCACATCATTTTTCTATCTCATCTCTCTCTCTCTCATCATTTTTCGGTCTCCTCTCTCTATCCCCCCCTCTCTCTATCTCTCATCATTTTTCTATCATCTCTCTCTATCTCTCTCCTCCTCTATCTCATCTCTCTCTATCTCCCCCATCTCATCTCTATCCATCTCTCTCTATCCCCCATCTCATCTCTATATCATCTCTCTCTATCCCTCTCCTCCTCTATCTCATCTCTCTCTATCTATCTCCTCCTCTATCTCATCTCTCTCTATCCCTCTCCTCCTCTATCTCATCTCTCTACCCCCCCCCCACTCTCTCATCATTTTTTTTCTATCTCATAAGGTGTTTGTCCATTAGCTTTAATACCGTCTTGGTTCCAAACAGTCTGAAAATATTTTTCTTGTAAGCCTCGGTTTGTGTTTTCTATTTGTTAACGTGACTATTTTTTTAGTCCACCTTGCTCTTTACCATCTGCTACTCCTGACAGTCTTCTGCAAAACATCAGTAGCAGCACCCCTGTCTTCAATGTCATTTATCAAAAATAAATACATGTCTTTTTAATCATTATTCTTTCTGAAAGAATTTTATTGGTTTTTATATTGTGCACGTTAGCCCCCCCACCACCACCACCACCACACACAGTAAAAAACAAAAACAAAAAAACCTCCCAACATCTTTCATTATGCTAACAATTCATTCACCCCCCCCCACACACACACACGAATTTGTTGCATTTTTCTTTGAGATGGGAGACAGGAGATTTCATAAAGAAATAATTCTTTTCCAAGAGTCCATACCCTTTTCTCCATTGAAGAGCCATACACATATGCTTATTGCTAAAAGGATAAAAAGTGCTGTCCTTTTAGAAATGTGGCTCTTCACATTAGCATAAAGTAAGGCTGGCTGGCTGGCTGGTGTTTAATGGCATATCAACCCTTCTGGGTTATTTAATGCCAAATCTTTTTTTTATACAATACGTGCTGTCACTCAGTTGATTTTTAGCTTTGTGTTGAGAGCTAAAATTTGAGATATGTGCAAACTTCAGATACACTTACATTAATAAGTAAGTAAAGTCGTCGGGACGACCTAATGTCAGTATCAGCCATGCAGCGAGGGAGTCTATCCCCTTTTCACTAGCGCTATACCAAAGAGATTATTTTAGCATCTGAGGTGGAGCGCCACACCTACCATCAGCTCCTTACTTTACCGCACAGATCCCTGTGCTACTCATATGCTGAGTTGGCGAGGGCAGGTATCGAACTAGGAACCTTGTGGTTTTTATCCGAACGCTCTACTGACTGAGCCAACCCTGCCCATTAATAATTCACTAAAAACATTTAAGTTTTCCAAATTTATTACACCAAGGAAAAATATTATTTATGAAAAGATGAAACTTTAAAACATATTACAACACATAATTCATTACATTATATATTTTATGGTTTTATAAAAATTAACAAAATAGAAAATTAGGGTGTTTTTTTGGATGCTGGAACAGATTAATAGTATTTCAGTTCATTCCAATGGGTAAAATTGATTTGATATACAAGGAAATTGAGTTACGAGTTGAATGAATTTAATTTAGAAGTCAAGGATTCTAGTCAGTGTACGTCAGTGTAAAATGAAGTTCATTTGATGGATATGTATGAGAAATAATATATATATATATATATATTTATTATAAAGATAAAAAATGGGCACAATCATTGAAGGTGCAAAATTCAGGGGTTAAGTCAGCGATATAACAAATACAAAGTGCTCAATACGGAGTAGAGCAAATTTATTATAAAAAATGGATATAAAAGAAACCTACTCGAGTTTCACCATAAGGATCATCAGGGTTAAATCCACTGAATTAATTGAGGTACCGATTAATTGCAGCCGATTGCACGTGTGTTCACTGAATAAGATGTTACGTTGGATCCAATGTAACATCTTATTCAGATCCAATTTTTATAATATATATATATATATATATATATATTGATCAAAGGTTTTCAAGTGCTGACATAGTGACTTCCAAAACCAAATTGGATCAATAATACACTATCAAGATGATTTTATTCTGAATATTTATTCTTCGATCATGTCAGCAGCATTATTTCAATCAAATACGTATATATCAGACATCTAATGGTTCAATTCTGTCAATAATTCCTAGTTCATGAAAATCCATGTTTTTCATAAAGTTTTTATAAAGACTGAATGATATAATTTTAGATAAAATGGTCCGGTTGTTGGTTACTAAATTGGCACCCCTATCAGGCACCTTGGCTTGTCTGGTGAGGTGTGTGCGTGTGCGTGCGCACATGTGTGTGTGTGTGTGTGTTGATACTCAGCATTACTAAAAACAAGAGCTGTCAAAGGGCTGATGAATTTCAGGAGAGCCAATGGCCATCCATACCAATAGTAGTAGGATTGGGGTACTTACTACTCATAAAAATCCCTAATACAACCTGGCGCCAGGGTGCCAGCAATGCAGTTTCCAGGGACACTTGCCTCTCGGGAAGTGACTCAATACTTCCTGAGACAGCACCATGCAGCAGCAGCAAAACTTGATGGTGATGATTAGTGCATACATCTAAGAAATTGGAGAGTAGTGGTAAAAACAGTGGGCATTGAAAAGAAAAACCAAACCCTTACCTGCTTATACCCTCCCCCATGAGCAAGATGCGACACAAGACCAATTTTTAAATGGAGTTCAACAGGTCTGCATTCAGTTTTCCTTTTAGACTAGTTGCCCAGCCTGCCCTACTATTTACCCATAGCTGGAGGGGAAATAGTTGGATTCATACCTTTCCCAGGGGTATTAATATATATATATATATATATATATATATATATATAACCTGAGTAAGTCTAGGGACATTCAGCTAGTATGTTATAAAAGTAATGAGTTTCATTTGTGATAAAATTACATTCTATAAATATGAATTCTCTTGTTTTCTCGAGTTAAAAGTGAAGAATTTAATGATATTTAAAACTAACTAAAAAAAGTAAATACAAAAAATTAGCTTTCTTTTTTTCCTCTTTTCACACCTGGTATTTGTCGTATCCTGCAAGAATGGAAATTGACCTCATTATTTGTTTTAATCAAAATTAATTGCTGGTAAATTGGCTTTATTTCTTTCTTTTTCCTCTTCAGCTTTTTCTTGTTCTTTTTATTTCTTTGTCTCTTATTACCCCTCCCCCCCATTTAATAATCCGACTGTAATCCAGAGTGAGATGCTACTCACTAGAGAAAGAGACTCTAGTGTTAATAATGTTGTCCTCCCAATCAATCATACAACTGCTGGCTCTCTCACTTTCTTTCTTTTTCTTTTTTGTGATTCTCTTATTAGGGTGAGACAAAAGTTGTCAGTGACTTGTAAAAATAAAATCGCTAGATGAAACACATGGACAAAGAAAAATTAATAAATTCTTTGATTTTACTCTCATGTTTCATCTGGCAATTGTTTTTGAAATACTTGCTTACTTGAATCTAATAGTTGGAGTGTATTATGAACAATTTTGATACTTAATATACACTTTTTATACAATTATACACTTTTTATACAATTTTACATCAGGCTCTTTGGAGTCTTATTATATACTGTAATGCTTCTGATTTTTAAAAATTAAAAATAAAATTCATTTTATTTTTAATACAGATAACGCATATTTTGAAAAATTCCAACATTGACTAACAGCGTTCTGTTTGCGCATTCTTCTTCTAATGTTCATTTTATCCCGTATTTGCTCTAGTTGAAGACCGATCTATTACATACGGTCGAGGGACCTCACAACAGTGAGGGTGGGGGGCGATGTGCAGTTAAAACCGTTGAGAGGAAGGCCCCGAAACGGTGCACATTCTCTCATGATCCCATGCATTTGTAAACATTTGTTTTTTCAGTATATCAAATTCACATTGTCAGATTAAATATCCTTTTATTTTACATTACTTGAATCTCTATAATTCTACTTTCCCATAGATTAGCCTGGTCATGTGACGTCCCTCAACCAATGAACCCCATTCCAGGTCAACTTGGGGTTAAGGCTTGTCCGTCAAAGTTTATGACTTACACTGTTGTTTTCTATAACCCGTCGGTCCTCCCAAGCTAAAGGGCTCACAGAATCTCCGAAATTGGCCGTCAAGATCGGATTTTCTGCATCAACACGGATTGCAGGGTCTCTATTTGCTGGAAGTCTAGCGAATGCCCCACGTTGTGCCTGCTATTGATTTTTTCATGCTCCCGTGCAAAGTATTGTGCAAAACAGTTCCAAAATGGTCTTAGCTGAAGTCAGTCACTCTCGGCTCTCAGTATTGCGTTAATCTTGTCACTAGCCCGATTCTCAAGCGATCACAACTTCATCTGCCCGTTTGCCTCATATGCCTATTCGCCTCTTCTCAGCTACCGTTCTCCGGCTTCATTCTGATCTCTCGTCAAGATCGTCTCAGTTTAAATAATACTCCGACCGGAACAATTTTATTTCCGGTCAGCATGAAACATTGGGAATGCTCCACCCACCCAAGAAGGGTAATCCTCTTGTTCAACTCACCAATCTGGTATCTCTTCCACTTGAATGTGTTTTAAATACATTCGATTTAATGTCGATTTCCAACAAGAGTTTATCTCAGTCTCCAGCCATAGGGAAACATAAAAAACAATAGATTCTCTTTAATCCTGGTTCTTCATGTTCCGGTAATCTATAGATTTATCTTTTCCCATGAGACTCGAGTCTGTCAAAGGACTCCACGGCTTCTCTCACTTCTGGGAGTTTACTTGAATTTTACTACTGATATGGTCTCACCATCGCCTTGACTTCGAGGTCATTTCAGGATCGCCCATCTGTTTTAAATCTACGAGTTATATTTCCGATTCTTCTTTCTTCTAATTTCAAAACTAGATCAGGTCATATTTCGATCGCGGCCCTGTACTTCTGACCCAAACAATCGGGAGATTTTAACTTCCGATTTTTCTTTCTTTCTTTTTCTATCTTCCAAACCTGAATCAGGTCACATTCCAGTAACCATTGAATTTAAATCTTATACCTCATTATAAAAATGATAGGCTATGCTTATTCATTATATAAACCAAAAAAAAAATTTAAAAAATGATGGCAACATGAGGAAGTGAAATAGCAATTCATTAAAAATAGATTGGATTTCTCTTTGTGTCAAAATAATCAGTTGTCAAGTGGATGTATAAATGGATCTGAAATGGAATGTTGATTATATTTGTGCATATTACCATGTTCTCTAATGATAAAGTGTCCTGGGTATGGCGTTAAACTGCATCTAATGGTGAAGTTCCAATTCTGGAACTCTGGAGAGTGTGGAGTACCCCTTCATCACCATTACTCCCAGGTCCACTCTGACCAAGAGTGGTAGTACCTGTTAGGGTCCCATTTATGGGTTAAATAGATCAAAAAACGAGTTTTAAAAGAATGTGTTTAAAAGAATTGAGTGTTTAAAATATTTTGAATGCCCTTCAAACATGAATAGAACAAAATATCTTCAGCATAAAATAACCCAACAAGGATTGACATGCCATAAAATCCAACAAATCAAACCAATCTAATAATAAATGTGAAAGTCAGTGTGTCATATTTAAAAAAAAAAAAATTAATTCCTAGAGGCCATAGACCAACATGTTATACCATTTTGAAATCCGGTTGACTAAGTTTTAATCACTGCAATTGTTTCTAGCTTTTTTTTTCTCTCACTTTAAATTTTCGCTTTTAAATGTGATTTTTTGTGACAATTAGTTTTGTACAATAACTATTTTTGTACAATAACTATTTTTATAACTTAGAAATAAAATTTGGACTAATCAAAATTAATTGCGAAATCCGTCGAAACTCACCCATAAAATAGAAATAAGTTTGTGTAGAAAGTAAGGACCTACATACATCAAATTGTCTTTAAATTTAGTCGCAACTGAAGAATTATCCTTGAATTTTTAAAAGGTAAGCTTAAATATTAATGCAATATTTAAATGCAGCAATCAATTTTGAGTTCTTCTGTAGTTTAATTGTTGCCTATCGCTTATGGCAACACAGTATGCTTTGAAAAAAGAAATATCCGTCAACAGAGAACCATATGCCAACAAAAGAGCCAAGGCTGCAGCAAGGAAAAGAATTTCCTGCGCAAATGAAAACCCAGATCAAATGGCAGCCAGGAGAGCTTCCCATACTGAGAATATGCAAAAACTTTGGGACTTCGGCTAGAAACCACGGGGTTCCTAGTTTGATACCGGCCATCGCCAACTCAGTGTATGAGTAGCACAGTAAAGTAAGGAGCTGATGGTAGATGTGGCGCTCCACCTCAGATGCAAAAGCAATCCCCTTAGTCTAGCGCTAGTGAAAAGGGGATAGACTCCCTCACTGATTGGCTGATAACGACTTTAGGCCACCCCAACTACTTTACTTATATGTACTAAAATCTCCACACATTTGTTTGTTGGTCTGGGGCTCATAAAAATAAAATACGAATTTGAAACAAAAAGAAAGTCTTGTGTCATTGATTAAAAACAAAATAACATCACAAGACATCACAGATCAGATCCAGAATAACAGAAAACCCAGCTAAGACCAGCCCAGAGATAGACAGATCCAGAATAACAGAAGATCCAGCTAAGACCAGCCCAGAGATAGACAGATCCAGAATAACAGAAGACCCAGCTAAGACCAGCCCAGAGAAAGGCAGATCCAGAATAACAGAAGACCCAGCTAAGACCAGCCCAGAGAAAGGCAGATCCAGAATAACAGAAGATCCAGCTAAGACCAGCCCAGAGATAGACAGATCCAGAATAACGGAAGATCCAGCTAAGACCAGCCCAGAGATAGACAGATCCAGAATAACAGAAGATCCAGCTAAGACCAGCCCAGAGATAGACAGATCCAGCCCAAGCCACAATAGAAGATGAAAGTTAGCAGAGGATCGACTGATAGACAAGATATAATAACTCCATGAAGAAAGTAAGAAGATGACTAAACAAAATTAATTGCCACACGACGGGGCGGCTTTTATGTTAGTTGTTAAATAAAATCTAAGAAATAAACTTGGATCTTAATACAATTCTTATTTTCTATTGCTGCCAGTACAATTATATTAAATATACTAGCAACGCAAAAATGCCCTCCGGGCAGTGTAAAAATTAATCTTTGAAAGATATTGCCTGACAATATGTATTGATGATATTCGGTATTGTGATGTAAGCAGTGATGTAGTTTTGGTTACAGACCAATGGAGACCGAATCTCCATTATTGATAGATTTTCTTGTTAAAAGTTGGTGATATAAAATTCTGCATTCTATATAATGAATTCTCTATGGCCGTCAATTTAATGAAGAACATTAAAAAATAATCCTACATTTTCTCAATTATTACAAGTGTAATATGTTTTTCCATGATGAGAGATAAGATCTTCTGGCCATGGGGGGGTGAGATGGGGTATTGTAATTAGAATCAAATGGGATTCTCCCCCCCCACCCCCCGCTGAATGGAAATTAAAATTTTAATGAAATTCTTGTTCTATTTTATTTTAATAATGAACTTTTAATTTCATCAAATTCCCCCAAAAATGATTAGTTTATTGCATTCTATTAATTTTAGGTTTTTCCGAATGCAATTAATTATAATTTGTTCTGAAGATGAAAATTCCCCTGAAATGTATTCCCCCCTCCCCCCTGTAGCATATTCAAACACAAGTTGCTTATTTATTGTAAATTATTAGTGTTTTATTCCTCAATTATTTTCCATTATCTATACTAGCAAATATATGCACCCTCCGGGTGCTAGTATTTAAGTTTTAATGTAATGAAATATCGTATTAAATTAGAAAGTCTAATAAGAATGCAGATAAAAAGATTTGAAACAGAGTGGAGGTATAATAGAAAAATAAAAATGAAACTTACTCTTCCATCACTGCCGTCTTTCATTGCTGAATTTTACTTATTTAACTATTTAGTTAAATTAGGAAATAAAGAATAAAATGACAGTTATTTTTTCTTGTTAATGGATTTCATTTAAGATTCATTGGAGAGATTTTTGCTTATATTCATTAAAATAAAACCAAACAGTTAGAAATCAATAATACTAAGCACATATTTAATAAAATCACATTTTTAATATCAATATGCAAATTAGCCTTCCCGTTCACACTGCAAACCAGTATTTTTTGTATATATAAATACAATAGCATGTTATTTGTATGTAGATATGGACAACACTAATAAAAAGGTGAAGCAATTTTATTAATAATTGAGGTTTAAATATAAATAAAATCATGAAGAATGTGATGTAAATAACTATGTTAATTGTGACTCGATTAGTAATATAGTTTCGGTTACAGACAGAAAAACACACAATCTCCATTATAATAAGATTATAAAGATCAGTTTTTTATGTATGTGTTATGTAGCCATACCTTATATCTTCATACATTGTTGATTGTTATGAGTATACCCATGGTTGTATACTCATCTTCTTGTGTCTCGGTGTTGCAGTTATTTGTCCTCTGTTATTTTCTATCTTGGATCTTGGCTGGTTCTAGGCTGGTTTCTTCTCTGAGATTCTTCCTGGCTTAATACTGGGGCATCCAGTGTTGTTACTTTGTTTTTAATTAACAACACTTAACTCTTAACATCCTATTGAGAATTTTCCTAAAAGGATCTATCAAAAATGCTAAAAATGGCCTTTTCATTTAAAGTTACCTGTTATTTCCCTTAAAATAAAGACTTCTAAATATGTTTAATATTACATTTAAACAAAGTCTATCATTTGGGGCAGATTAGGAAAATGAATGTGACTTCTGGCCGGGTGGAATGAGGTGGTATAGGATATTAAGAGAAAGACTTTCTTTGTTTTGGGGCTCATATCTTATTTTATAAATTTTTGCATTTCCTCTTTTGAGAAAGATGCCATTTTCAAATGTTGTACATTCAGCAAATTATATATATATATATATATATATATATATACACACTTGTGTTCCTTAATTCTATGACCGTTATCATCTTGCAAAATGAGACCATCCAAATAATCAAAGATGGAATGCAAAAATGTAAATCCTGATTATGTGGTGTTGCTTATCCACTTAATTCTTATTTTTTATGGGTGTTGTCACAGCTAAATAATGCAGCATTTCGTTTTATTATAAAGAAAGAAAGGAAAGAAAAAAGACATGCTACACAGAAAATATATAATAAGAAAGAAAGAAAGAGTTGGGTAAGATAGAGAGGGTGAGAATGCAGAAGTGATAATGCTAATCTGTTTCAAACGAACATAATGAAAAGATGAAAACAAGAAAAAACGAGTGAAAGAGAATAAAAACAGGATTATTATACTTTTTACATATTGAAGTATTTCACAATAACTCTTAAGTAAAAATATCAAATTTTGTAATAATTAAATCATCATACTGTGGTATATCCACAGGTCCTGCTAGTTAGGGCCGGTTTAGCTCAGTTGGTAGAGTGTTCGGCTAGGAATTACAAGGTTCTTGGTTCGATAGCGACCCTTACCAACTCAGCATATGAGTAGCACAGGGATCTGTGCGGTAAAGTAAGGAGCTGATGGTAGGTGTGGCGCACCACCCCAGATGCTAAAATAATCTCCTTGGTCTAGCGCTAGTGAAAAGGGGATAGACTCCCTTGCTGTCTGGCTGATACCGACACTAGGCCGCCTCGACAACTTTATTTTTTTTTTATAGATAAAAGATAAGTAGAAACATTTATTTTTTTTTAGCATTTCAAATTATATCTTCCTGGCATTATCTGCCTTCCGTTTTAGTATGAATGAAATGTTCATATCCATTGCTACCATAACATGCTATTACCTCCTGTGGTTGTTATTCAAAGAAGTTTGTCTCGTCTTAAGGGAATTAGATGTTTGTAGACATTATTTTAGCAAACCAATTTTATCTTATTGAAACCAGTCACCAAATCATACACTTTCTATTCCCTTCAATGTTTGAATTATTTATAATCTTATTATAATGGAGATTCAGTATCTATCTATAACCAAATCTACATCATTGCTTATGTCATAATACGCAAAATCATTAATACATAGAATAAAGCACAACCCTGTATGATATCTTTTTATTTCTCTTTTTTTAAATATTCAATATTTAGTATTAGAATCAATAAAAGCTGTTCCTTATAATTAAACATTTGAATCCTTCCCATTGTAATAATGATGATTAGAATAAATAAACTATAAAATTAATTAAAAATTTGTATTATTAATTTAAATGGAAAAAAAATCATTTGGAAAATTTGTAATCAATTTAAAAAATTATTTTTCACTCTCACCCTATTTTCAGTAATAAGAAGTTAACTAAAAAGTTTACAAATAAATAGATACCTATGATTTTGTGTAGAATTTATGTGTAAAATATTCAAAATAGTTATTTAATTAATGATTAGTAGATGCACGCAACATTTTATTTGAAAGGGGACAGAACTAAGTTTCCATTTCAGATTGTTTTTTTACTCCTTTAATAAATTTGATGATTTTACTTATGATACAAACCCCCTAACATTGAATTTTAAACTCCCACCCCTTCAGTCTATATCTTTCAAAAATTAACTTTTAAACTGCCCGGAGAGAATTTTTATTTTTGTTTTTTTTACTAGTCTTACTATAATAGAAATTAGGTATTTGTTTATCTGTAACCAAAACTATGTCACTAATGTTATCACACTGCTTTTAGTTATTTATGTTATATTCTGAATTATTATTAAATAATCATATTTAATCTTAATTAGCATCTTATTTAATCTCTATTAAGGTCTAGCCGAGTTAGGTTTGCTTCAAAACAGCCCATGTTATTTATGTTTAAAATCCTTCAATGTGTATTATATATGAATAAGAAATAAAGGTTTACATAGTATATAGTGTTGATAATTTGCATACTGGTTTTAACAAAACCGGGTTTAATAAATGATTACTTGGTGTTATTGATTTCTACTATTATTGTTTTTTTCTCAAATTTATCAAAAGCTATCATGTATAACTTTATATAGAAATCAATTAAAATAAAATATGTGTAATCTTTTTATATATGCTTTGTTAGTCTTTCTAATTTAATCTGTTTTATTTATCAAAACTTAAATACTTGCATCTGAAGTTAGTTTTTTTAATGTTAGAATTCTTATAATGTCTAATGATATTTTTTTTTCTATTTTGCAGGTAAGTCTTCACTATTTCAATCGGGGGTAATGTATACTACTTTAAATACTTTTTCCACTTGCAGAGATGCTGATAGGTATGGTCCTGCATCCCTGATGCATAAAGATCTAAAAGAACGCAGTAAAATCATATTCAAGCATCCGAGTGTTTTTCTTTTTTCTTCCCTCACCATTTCAAGCTAACTGTAAATACATTTCAATAGTTTCTTAGAAATGAATTACACAGAAATAGGTTACAAGATAGGAGTTAGAGGGATTTAGTTGTTTCCCCAGATCATAAATAAAAACCCTACAATTTATTAAGAAACTTTAGTTAGGACCCATAAATTTTCACAGGACTCATTCAAAGCAAATATGGGCGTCTCAGGACGTACTAAATCAAAAAGCTATCAGCATCACTGCACTTGTTGTATGAATGTTTTTCTTTTTCTGCATTACAAGATATGAGGACATATCATGTAGACTTTTGTATTAGGTGATCAGTATTCAGCAGTATTGCAAGTTGAATCTGGTTTGGCCATCAGTGTTGGTCTAGTGAAAGAAATGACATACCCCAGAGCTCAAAGTGGGTGCGAACATGTCTTGTGTGCAAGATAAGTAAAGAGGTCCAAAAAAAAAAAAAAAAAGAAAAAAAAAGGAAGTATAGCTGTCTTAGCACCGTAATTTGAGAAAACGTGATCTTGGAACCGGAAGAATTCCCAAGAATGTATTTGCAGTCAACAGGGAAAGAGGCAGGATGATTCAGAGCATGCTATTGAGTTTATGTTGGAGACTGCTGTGTTATTGTTGTGAAAGCAATTATGGGATCAGTTTACAAATATCAATTGGTAAGTGGCTTTATATATATATATATGTTCGGGTTGTTCCACTATGTACTTTGGCCAAGCTCCTTCTCTGAATTCTGATTGGCTGCTGGTTTTTAGTGTTGACACTTTGTTCCATAAATACCTGATACATGGCTACATTCTGGGTGTTAGTACAGGGCCTGTACCTAGAGGGGTAGTACCTGTAAAGATCTCATTTATGGGTCAAATAGGCTTATGAAAATCTTTTGTATTCATTAGAACCGTGTGCAGAAAAAAAAAACTATTACTAAACGACTACACAAAAAAAAATGTAGATATGAACATACATTGAATGTAATTCCCTAACTTCTTGGGCATAAAATAACCCTAGACAGGTTGACATGCCATTAAAATCAATCAATCAACCACCACTGCAAAACAATCCTATCATTACTTCCCATCTCTGTTCTGTACAATATGGATAAATCATTAACTTTTAGCATCATTTTTACTGTTCCTCAACAATGAAGGGGACTCAAGTTTTTTTGTTTTTAAAACCATCTATCTATACATATATAAAGGGCAGTTGGTGTGTGTATGTGTGTGTCCAGAGGGAACTACGAAAGTAAAACAATGACAGAGTATATATATATATATATATATATATATATATATATGAGGTTAAGTAAACAAACAAATGTGTTTATTTTTATATGGCTTTGAGCTGACAATTTTTGGAGGATATGTGCTTAATTGAAGTCATACCTAATTTTTGAAGAAAAAAAAAAATATATATATATACACACACATTCACTATCACCAGAACTTGCTTTTTGAGCAAAAATAAGATCTTATTTGTATTCAAGATGATATTTAAATATTAGAATTTGAATAGTAAGAAAAGGAAAAGTCATTGGATCAGTGAGACTAACTTTTTTTTTTTTTTTATCCCTCTTCTACCCAGGCAACACCAGGTAACCGCTTCTAGTGAAAACTAAAACTAACACCATTGCTACATTTTATTTGGATCTTTCCTCCAAAGAGTAACGCAAATACTTTTGACATGGTAATCCTGTCAAATTGAATTCATTCAGCTATCAACACGACAACTGTCATCACTGTATTATGTTATTAGCTATGAAGTACTACAAAACAGTCTTATCACTACTCCCCATCTCAGTTCTGTACATTATAGACATATCATTAACTTTTAGCATCACATTCACCTGCTCCTCGGCATTGAAGGAGGCTTGAGTTCTTTTTACAATGGAAACTAAAACTAACACCAATGCTACATGTTATTTGGATCTTTCAACATTTCATCATCATATCATGCTAGCAGCACAGATATCCACTACAATGTCTTGCCAACCATCCCTATCATTCATTGCTCTCAGGAAGCCCTCTGCACAGCATCCAGTATCGGTGCAGAACTGGTCAATGTAGATCTTTGCTGGCTGGCCCACACTGATTTCCATAGGAGAACATCACTTATGAGTTTATCCCCACTTTTCCAGCAGTGTCCAGCCTGTCTTGTTCATTTCACTCAGATGGTCTGTGTGATAGGAGGCAAGTGGCCGTACAACTGCTTTCTTGTAGGGTGTTGTTTCCATGATTTGTTTAAGATTGCATGCAGTATTCTTGTGCAGCTCCTATCTCGTTTATTTTCTAGGTGCTTCATTAAAGTCCAAGTGGTGCAGCCATAGAGTAGCACTGATACAACTAAGACTTCAACATTGTAATCCTGTTAAATTGAATTCATTCAGCCATCAACACGGCAACTGTCATCACTTTATCATGTTCTTAGCTATAATACAACACATTAGGGGCCCCCCCCCAAAAAAAAAAAAAAATTGTTGTTCCATAGGAGAACATCACTTATGAGTTCATCCCTGCTTCTCCAGCAGAGTCCAAGTGTGCAGCCATAGAGTAGCACTGATACAACTAAGACTTCAACATTGTAATCCTGTTAAATTGAATTCATTCAGCCATCAACACGGCAACTGTCATCACTTTATCATGTTCCTAGCTATAATATAACACATTAGGCCCCCCCCAAAAAAAAAAAAAAAAAAAAATGTTGTTCCATAGGAAAACATCATTTATGAGTTCATCCCCGCTTCTCCAGCAGTGCCTAGCATGTCTTGTTCATCTCACTCGGATGTTCTGTGTGATAGGAGACCAGTGGGTGTACAGCTGCTTTCTTGTAGTGTGTTGCTTCCATGGTTTATTTAGGTGCTTTGTTAGAGTCCAAGTGGTGCAGCTATAGAGTAGCACTGATACAACTTCAACATTGTAATACTGTTAAATTGAATTCCTTCTGCCATCAACACGGCAACTGTCATCACTGTATTATGTTCTTAGCTATAATACAATATATTTGGCAAATATATATATATATATATATAAAACAAAATCCAGTCCAAATCAGTTGTTGCATGATCATTGAAATTAACTCCTGTTCAAATCTTGCCAACATTCAAATGGACAAGAGATTATCTGAATTAGGATAAAGAAAGAATTAAAGTCAGCAAAGGAAGTTTACTCTGCAAACTTTTATTCAAGTATGTGGATGTCGATACTTATATTTACATGAATAGTTCAGTTGGTAGAGCGTTCAGCTAGAAACAACAAGGTTCCTAGTTTGATACCGGCCCTCGCAAACTCAGCGTGTGAGTAGCACAGGGATCTGTGCTGTAAAGTGAGGAGCTGGTGGTTGGTGTGGTGCTCCAAATTAACAAAACAATCAAAACGCAAAAACAATCTCTTTGGTCTAGCGCTATTGAAAAGGGGATAGGCTCCCTAGCTGATTGACTGATACCGGCTTTAGGTCACACCAACGACTTTACTATTTACCCAATGCATCCACCTTAGGAAGAGAATTGACCGAGTTATGTCAATTTTTATTTCTTCAAATTTGGGTTGGTGTGCAAAAAAAATTGCAACCTTTGGTAATTTATTTTTGTCTGTAAAATGAATTCTAGAGCTTCTCAATTCCTAAAAATTGGCTTATAAAAGCTTTTTGACCTGAGGAATTTGAAAATGCTTTAAAAAAAAAAGGCACAGATTTTAAGTTATTAAAGATTTCTGATTTTTTCATAGCAAAATCAATAGGTGTAAAAAATCCGGATGTAGCACTGCATATATGACAAAAATTTATTTTTATATTTATTTTAGATCTTGAGGAAGCGTTGAATCTCATTGTCATTGCACACTACCTTATACCACTTGCAGATGTTTTGGACATCCATACACAACTTGTCAACACTTCTGTTAATTGGCAATGAATTTCAATTGGTTTAATGCCATTTGCATTCAAAAACCAAATAAATACACCAACTTCACACTTGGGGGGTGGTGTCATTTGGCAGCTTTATCCAAAACAGTTGCCTAGCCAAGACTGCATAACAAACACAACAGTGTTGCCAATAGCCACATGAACAATTTCTCTGCATTTCCAGCTTTGGAGACTTTTTGGGATTAGCCCCATGTATCTGAAGCTGTAATAGGTTATTTTGAAAATAGTCATAAAAGTCAAACTAATGCCTTTCTCACTTTTCAACTCATAGCAGCATCATTCCAATGAATATAGTGTTGCGGTTTTTTTATATAAGGCATCATGTAAATGGTCACTCATACTTATAGACTCGCCTATAAACACGTGACCTGAGAAGGATTTCTATTGTCCAATCACTGGCACTGCTGCTCTTGCTTTTGCTGTATTAATAGACATACCACTCTGAGTTATTTCATTGACATTTGGATTATCTCTGACGAAGGACTTACAAGGAATACGTTAACACTGGATTCTTACTGGCTTGCTTACTTATTCATTACATCTGGAACGAAGGATGGCTGCCAGATATTCAACAGGTTATGGAACCAGACGCGCACGGATCTTTTTCAATGGCAATGATGACAGCTTCGAAATTTGGGAAACTAAGTTCAATGGATACCTTCGAATCCTTCAACTGCATGATATAATCAATGCACCATCTGACCACCCGGAGGACCCAGTTTTCGTAGATAAAATGCTGCAATATACGCAGAATTAATACAATGCTTGGATGATCGAAGTCTCTCACTCGTAATGCGAGAAGCTCGTGATAATGGTAGAAAAGCAATGGAAATATTAAGGACCCACTATTTGTCAAAAGGCAAACCAAGAATTGTGGGATTGTATCGACAACTAAGTTCGTTAAGTAGAAACGATTATGAATCAATTACTGATTACATAATCCAAACTGAGAGCATTGCTAGCTCATTAAGGGATGCCGGGGAGATTGTAAGCGATGGATTGTTGATCGCTATGGTATTGAAGGGCCTGCCTTCAAATTTCAAACCCTTTGCAACAGTAATAACCCAAAGGGATAAGACTATGACGTTTACGGAATTCAAAGTCAGCCTTCGTAGTTATGAGGAGACAGAAAGTATGTACTCTAAAAATAGAACTATACAACTAAAGACCCAATTCAAAAAGGGTAAAATCAAACCTCGCTATGAGGAGAGATCAACTAGATATACCAACTACCAAAATTATCAGGGCAGACATTGGAAGGATACCAAGAAGTCGCCAACAAAAACAAATATTATTTGTTATGTTTGTCAGAAAAAGGGCCATATGTCCTATGATTGCAGGAATAGGAAAGACTTTTGTCAAAATGTTAAATATTCCCCCCAAAGAAAAAAGACATATTTCTTTTCTGCTGGATATGATTCTTTAGCACATAAAGAACATTTGCTCGTTGATTGCGGGGCCACTCAACATGTCATCAACGATAAAACTAAATTTATCAGTTGGGACCCCAATTTTCAATCTGAGAATCACTTCGTGGAATTGGCTGATGGAAGTCAATCCACTGGCTTAGTGCAAGGACGTGGTGACGCGCATGTATATTTGAAAAATAGTAAAAGTCAAATTTGCGAAAGCATTTTGAAAGGGTATTGTATATCCCCACTTTTAAACAAAACATCTTTTCAGTAAGGGCAGCTACGGCTTCCGGGCCCACATGAATTTTGGACACAAAACATCAAAGTTGATCTACCCAAATGGTACTATATTTAATATAGTAAGAATGGGCTGTTTGTATTATTTAAAAAGATATTAATTCCTCCGAGACTGCGAAATATGATATTAATCCGTGCCATAGTCTTGGAACTCTGTAAAATGAGTGATATCAAAAAAAAACTGCCAATAGTAGTAAATGTAAGGAAAATGAAATTTACCCCCCTCATTAAAAACTAACTGTTGTAACATATGTATTCAAAAAAAAAAAAAAAAAAAAAAAAAAAAATGGCCGAGAAAAACAAAGTGTTAAAGAAAAGAGATACGAAGATATTGTCGCTCGTTTTTGCGACAGCTGGTCAAATTGAACATGTTGGAAAATCCAATTTAAGGTTTGTTGTAAATTTATTGACGATTTTTCTGGACTTATGATGTTATATTTCCTAGCCCATGAATCTGATACTCTGCTAGTTACGGAACAATACTAAGCAGATGTAAGCCAATATGGCAAAGTTTGAAGTTTTTACCGGTTCTAGACCGAATTTAAGTCGTATGCATATTTTTGGGACGACTTGTTTTGCTGTGTGCAAAATAAAAAGAAATAGGATCCTCGTTCTAAGGAGGGTATTTTATCAAGTATGATAAACAAAGTGGGCGTTCCTGGAATAATATTTTCCAGAGTTACCTGTTTGAACAGGATTATGTGATGCCGAATGGGCAGGTTCAAATGACCAAAAAAAAAGTATATCAGGATACTGTTTTAAATTATCGGACGAAAGCTCGAGCATTTCCTGAAAATCTAAAAGAACAACCAGTGGTCTCTTTGTCAACATGTGAGGCCGAATTTGTTAATATGGCGGTAACAGTCCGCGAAGCCCTTTATTTACAAACATTAGTGTTAAAAACCCTGTAACTATTTATTGTGACAGTCAGTCGAGCATACTACTGGCAAAACCCCCCCTCATACACCAGAAAACAAAACATATTGATATAAAATATCAACTTATAAGGAATGAAATTAAAGAGGGGTAAGATTAACATTTCAGATCTGTTCACAGGATCGTTGAACAGGATAAAGCTGAATGATTTTAAAAGAGATATCATGGGGGGCCCAAAATTAAACTTAAGATGTTGCCCTGTCGGTTTGGGCTGTAGAATAATCCGACTGTATTCATGCAGAGGGGTAAGACCCCCCCAAAAATGAATGTCCTGGGCAATGACATTAAACCTGTTCAATAAGTTACTAATTCATTAACTTGTATTAATTAAATGTATTGTACTGTAAAGTACCGTATTCTTTTGAACTAACAAAAAAAAAAAAAAAAAAAAAAAAAAAAAAAAAAAAAACAAAAAACAAAAAAAACAACAACAAAAAAAAACAAAACAAACAAAACAAAACAGAAACCCCCAAAAAGGGGCCAAAAATACTAACTTTGGGCAGTAATGTTAGGAGTAGGAAAATAAAATAATAATAATTAATATTTTTTTTTTACAAAGTAAGCTTAGTAGAATATTAGATTAGTAACAGTATTTTTGCTTTTACTACAAAAATGAAATTACAAATTTCTTAATGACTTTATTATAAACATTTGTGAATGAAAAGGTTGTCGGTTGTAATCGATTGTAAATTTCCTCAATGGAGGAATTTAATATTGTTTAATAAGATAGCCCTTATATCAAAAAAGGGGGCGTGTTGCGTTTTTTTATATAAGGCATCATGTAAATGGTCACTCATACTTATAGACTCGCCTATAAACACGTGACCTGAGAAGGATTTCTATTGTCCAATCACTGGCACTGCTGCTCTTGCTTTTGCTGTATTAATAGACATACCACTCTGAGTTATTTCATTGACATTTGGATTATCTCTGACGAAGGACTTACAAGGAATACGTTAACACTGGATTCTTACTGGCTTGCTTACTTATTCATTACATCTGGAACGAAGGATGGCTGCCAGATATTCAACATATAGAATGAGCACAAAAATCTCTTTTGCAATGACATTCACCCGTTTTTAAAAAAAACATTCCAACAGCCAATGCATGGTGTGCACTTGTCTCATAACTGATTGTACCTTGGGGGGGGGGCATTAGCTTGGGGAGCATTACCACTTTCCTAAGGTTTGGTTTGTTTGTTTTATGGCATATCAACCCTTTTGGGGTCATTTAATGCCGAAACAAGTCATTTTGATAAAAGTTTTTATGTTTCAAGTTCTTAATATCTCCAACTTGGTATAGATAATTTTCATTAACTTCATTTGATTTGTTTGTTTTACGGCATATCAACCCTTTTCGGGTCATTTAATACCGAAACAAGTCATTTTGATAAAAGTTTCTATGTTTAAAATTTTTAATGTTTTCAAATTGGTATTAATAATTTTCATTAACTTCATTTGGTTTGGTTTAGTTCGTTTAATGGTATAATAATCCTGTGGGTCATTTAATGCCAAAAGCTGCCAAAGTGTGAGACAAAACTTGGCACTTTTACTGGTGCAATTTTTGTAGATGTATTTTATATCCGATTCATGATTTTCAACACATTTCTACTTCTCTAATGAAGGACAAAATGCCATCCATGTCAGTATTGTCAATCATGCCTCATATTATTTGTATTGAAATATTTATTTCTGATTGGAATGAAAACTCCACACTTCTCTTGCACCACACTGGTGACTGTTTAAAATGTGGGAAGTGCTTCTGTCACACACAGTATTTGGTTATTCTGAAAATCTTGTCACATAAAAAAGAAAGTTCTTTTAGGAATGTAATTCTACCTAATGACACAAATTATTTCATTTTTATTTATTTTTTTTTTTTTAGAAGAATCTACAATTCAAGTATTGTTGAATTAATCTCTTTACTTTATGATTTTTTTTCTTCTATTTCTTATTTTTCTTTTTTTGTAATAAAGTATTCCAATGATTTGAATAGATCTCATTTTGAAGGTGTTAAATCAGTTGATTAGAGATGTCAACTTAGATCCTCCTAATTTAACAAATTCAATCATATCCGAGTTTATTTTTATTTTTTTTTGCATTGTTATTCAGAAAGAATGACACACTTTCCTGTTGACCAAGTCGGCATTTTTGTAGCAGTAAAAGATCCAACAAAAGATGAATGCTACAAATTGTCACTGAATTCTTAAAGTGTAGGATGGGAAGAGATTTTGTGAAGATATTGACAAATTTTTCTGTCAGAATCAAATTCCTAGATTATTTCAACAAAGAATAGAATTTGTTTTATAATTTACTTTTATCGTTAATAATTCGGATGATTCTGTTCTTGGGAAATAAATTTGATTATTGTTGCATTTGCACAGATCATCTTTATTCTCTATTGAAGAATTCAACATGATATCTTAAAGAATCTGATGATTAGTTTTTGTCTCCTTTATGTAGGTATGTATATCTTAATATAATGGAGATTCGGTGTCTGCATGTCTGTAACCAAAACTACATCACTGCTTACATCACAATACCCTTAGGAATTGTGTAAATCTATCAATGAGTATTTAATTTATAATCAAAATCATTAATATATAGAATAAATCTTATTTGGTAACAATGTCTTAAAGAGTCTGATGATTAGTTTTTGTCTCCCTTATGTAGGTATGTATATCTTAATATAATGGAGATTTGGTGTCTGCCTGTCTGTAACCAAAACTATGTCACTGCTTGAGGGGCCGGTTTAGCTCAGTTGGTTGTGTGTTTGGCTGAGGACCTCAAGGTTTCTGGTTCGATATCGGCCCTCACCAACTCAGCGTATGAGTAGCACAGGAATCTGAGTGGTAAAATAAGGAGCTGATGTTAGGTGTGGCACACCATCTCAGATGCTAAAATGATCTCCTTGGTCTAGTGCTAGTGAAAAGGGGATAGGCACTCATGCTATCTGGCTGATACCGACTTTAGGCCCCCCTGATGACTTTACTTACATCACATTGTGTAAGCTTATCAATGAGTATTTAATTTATAATCAAAATCATTAATATATAGAATAAATCTTATTTGTTAACAATGTCTTAAAGAGTCTAATGATTAGTTTGTGTCTCTTTCTTATGTAGATATGTATATATGTATGATTATATGGCTATGTGTAGCGAAAGAAATGGTGTACCTCATAGCTCAAAGCGGGCGCAAATGTGTCTTGTGTTCAAAATGAGGGAAGTGCTTGAAAGAAAAGAAAATATGACTGCCTTAGCACCATAATTTAAGGAAATGTGATCATGGAGCTAGGAGAATTGGCAAGAATCTATTTGCACATATGTAATTTTATTTAAGATTGTGCATGAAAACACATGGTGCGACAGGGAAAGGTGTAAGTTGATTAAGAATGTGTTATTGAGTTTATGTTGGAGACTGCTGTGTTATTGTTGTGAAAGCGATTATGGAATCAGTTTACAAATATCACCATATTAATCAGCCTTTATAGAAGGAAGACCTAATACTCTTGGGAAAGGTATACATCCAACTATCAGTAAATAGTGAGACTCTTTAACCTTGGTATGACAACCAGTCTAGAAGAAGGAAAACTCAAAACCTGTTAAAATCTGCTTAAGAAATTTACCTTGTGTCACATCCTACTTGTGTGGAGGGATTGGTAACTACACACACGTACATTGTCATTTACTAAGATTAGTTTAGTACAAGGCCAGAAATATGGTATACCCAGTGAGAATCAAGCTCACTAACAATGGTTTGCTAGCCAAGCATGCTAACCATTACATTACTCAAAGCTTAGCACAAGGCCAGAAGTATGGGGCACCCAGTGAGAATCAAACTCTCTAACAATGGCCTACTAGCCAAGTACACTAACCATTACACCACTCAAGACACCCTAATTGTCATTTACAGATCTTAGGTTCCAGAATTATTGGGGCACCCAGTGAGAATCAAACTCTCTAACAATGGTTTACTTGCCGACCATTATATCACTCAAGGCATCTTTTATGAATTGTCTTGCTGAAAAATCTTTAATATTTGATATTTTCTACTTATTTCTTCCACTGCAATGTTCAGTTATTGATTATATCTATTTTTCACACATCACCCAGGACACATCACCTGCCTTTTTTTCATAGTGATTTACTGTGATTGTAACATTAAACTCCTAGATGCTTATAAATATGTGGTTAGGAAGATACTTTTGTGTTACTGCCATCAATGTGCGATAGGCTTGTTATTCAAGAAGTAGATGGATTTTTGTTATTTATTTGACTAATACACACTGAAATGTGCTTTTCATCACTGTTTTAGGGTCCTACCTTCTATGTATTTTTATATACCAGTTAAAAAAATTTTAACTGATTTAATTTTAGGCTATATTGGCTGAATATCCATGATAGGCTTTTAGGGATGAAGATGAAAAAAAAAATGTGACACATTGACATTCGCATTTATTATACACACACACACACACACACACACACCAATCCCTCTGTATGAGCAGGATGCGACACAAGGTCTATTTTTTAAGCGGAGTTTAACAGGTTTTAATTCAGACTTTTCCCTCTCCTAGACTGGTTACCTAGCCCTGGTTAAAGATCCCAGTCTGCTATTTACCCATAGCTGGAGGGAGAATTGGATTCATGCCTTTCCCAAGGGTATTAGCGCCATGTGAAATGCAAACAGCTCCGTCCAGTAATTGAACTCGGGTTGACGAGTCCATTTCCTTTGACTCTAACCATTAGACCACACCTTCCTATATATATATTACATGTGTGTATATGAGGAGAGAGAGAAGAGATGGATAGGAGGGAAAAAGAAAAGGGATGGGGGAAAAATAGAGATACAAGCTGGCCGGTTGGATATCAAGGGCAAAATATTAAAAGGCAAGTGCGGGTGGAAAAGCATAAAGGTACTTTTTGACACACCTTGTATTCTGAAAAAATTAATGTTCCATTCATTGTTCATTTCTATCTTGGTAAATACAGTTTCAATCTCGATTCTTTTATGACACACCTTGTATTCTGGAAAAAATTAATGTTCCATTCATTGTTCATTTCTATCTTGGTAAATACAGTTTCAATCTCGATACTTTTATGACACACCTTGTATTCTGGAAAAAATTAATGTTCCATTCATTGTTCATTTCTATCTTGGTAAATACAGTTTCAATCTCGATACTTTTTATGACACACCTTGTATTCTGGAAAAAATTAATGTTCCATTCATTGTTCATTTCTATCTTGGTAAATACAGTTTCAATCTCGATACTTTTATGACACACACACACACACACACACACACACACACACACATATGTATATATTCATTAAAACAGAAATACTTACACCTGATGGTGCATATTTTTGGTAGTTTGTATAACATTTAGATTAAAGAATCTGGATGAGCAACAAAATTGGTAAAACCTTTGAGGCTATAGACAGAAAGGATACAAGAAGAACAGAGAAGACATGAAACAATGGATAATCCTTATTATCAACACCTGTGGAAATTCTGTTGGTCCAACAGGTAGCTGTTTTATTTTTTTATTTTTTTATTTTTCTGAGAATCAAGTTTTGTGTCACTCATGATTTTTTTCCCCAAGTGCATGTAGGCCTATCATTTATTGGATCTTCTAATCAATTTCAATTGATTTATTGATTTATTGATTTTATTAGATTTGATTTATTATTTTTATCTCCATGATAATACAAGACTTAAACAAAATTTTAAAACCAAGGTCAACTTTTAAGAATCTAAAATTTTGGTATTGGCTTTTGGTTTCTTAATGAACACACATCATCTATATATTAATACTTGTGTTCCTTAATTGTATGACCGTTATCTTGCATCCCTTTGGTTAAAAAATGAGACCATCCAAATTGTCCAAAATGAAATGCAAAAATATTTAAGATTTATTAAACAAACTAGCAAAAAAACAATACGCCTCCGGCAGTAGAAAAATGAATTTTTGAAAGATATTGTTTGAGGGAGGTGAGAGTTAAAAAATTATATTCAGAGGGTTTGTATCATAAGTAAGTAAAATCATCAAATTTATTAAAGGTGTAAAAAAAAAAAAAAGAAAGATAAAACAATTTCAAATAGAAACTTAGTCCTTTCCCCTCAAATAAAATGTTGTGTGCATCTATTAATTAATAATTAGATAATTATTTTGAATATTTTACATATGAATTTTACACAAAATCATAGGTATTTATTTGTGAACCTTTTAGTTAAGTTCTTGATACTGAAAAATGACTATTTCTTGTTTGTAAACAATTTTCATATAAAACTCCATATTTTAGATAACTTTTAATTTATGTTAAAATAAAACAAACTATATATAGATATATGATAATGGGCAGTAATCTATTAAAATTTGTTTTTAAAAAAAAACCAATAAGGGTCATCCAAGGTGGCATACTCAAATTTTGAGTGTACATGATACAAGTTTGTTCTTTATTCTATGTATTGAGGATTTTGAGTAATGTGACATAAGCTGTGACATAGTTTCGGTTACAGGCAAATAGAGACCGAATCATCATTATAAATAGAGATATGTGAAGATATTGATTTCCTTTAATGGTTGGAAGGTACAGATCTGCCAAGGTCCAGTGCTAGAGGACTATCCTTCCTGCCTCCAACCAAAGGGGAAGAGTTGGGTTTATTGTCCAATGCCTGAGGCTGTTTACAAGAGGACGGAATGTGGATGGAACTTGGATAATTTTTGCGTCCGCTGCCAGAAGGCTTGCTTGTTAAACTGTCTTTGTGTCGTATCCTGTTACTGCAGGGCTGTAGCTAATTATATGCACATTCACTTTCATTGTACTATCTAAAGTAAATAAGTAAAGTTGTTGGGGATGCCTAAAGTTAATAAGAGCCAATCAGCGAGGGAGTCTATCCCCTTTTCTCTAGCGCTAGAACAAGGAGATTGTTTTTGCGTCTGAGGTGGAGCGCCACACCTACCATCAGCTCCTTACTTTACTGCACAGATCCCTGTGCTACTCATACACTGAGTTGGCAAGGGCCGGTATTGAACTTGGAACTTTGAGGTTTTTAGCCGAATGCTTTACCCAACTGAGCAATAATATATTAAATATATATATATATATATATATATATATATATATATATAAATAAATAGTGGCTTTGACGTTTGCTTCTTATTTAAATTTGATGGAAATGGCATGGCCTCTATATTTAACTAATGTTAATAATTAAAAGAAACTTTTGAAAAACCTGTTGAAAATCTGCTTAAATCTGCTCATGTGGAGAGGTTGGGTAAATACATATTCTTTATGAGAAAACAAATTAAATCAACAACAATTCTTTTACAACTCTGACATTTCCAATCCAAGTTAGATGATTGAGTAAATAATTGAAATCTGCACTTTGATATAAAAAAAAAAGAAAAGCAAAAAAGAAAAGGGCTTTAGAATGCACTGACTCTACCTCTGCAATGGGGCCACCTGGGATGCTTAAGGACGGAATCATGACTTGCAGCACTCTACTTTGGCCCTTACTTAGGCTAGACTAGTGGTTGGAGAGGCCCAATCCGATCAATGGATTAAATAGAAAAAAATGTGTTTAAAAAAAATTGAGTTTAAAAAAATTGTGTACTAATGAAGAATGAATAAAACAAAATATCTTTAAAAAAAAAAAACCCAACAGGGCCTAACATGCCATAAAATCCAACTAATTCAAAATTGATGATTGAGGAAATAATTAAAATCTGTACTTTGATTTTAAAAAAAGAAAAAAGAAAAGACAAACAATTAAATTTCTAGAGCTACTTATTCCCATCTTAAGTTTCAAGTCAAAATTTAATGTTCAGCTTCCTTTTTTTTACAATGGAAAATGGGGAGTAAAAGTTTGAAGCCCTTTTCGGACAAAAATAGGGTATGGATTTTATTGAACTTTGGTCTTTGCTGGTTTCCACCAATTTTCCTTTATAAAAGACGTGCTCTCGGTTGTTGTATAAACAGACATAGAGACAGAATCTGTTTTTTATATGTAGATTAATGAAGAAATAGTGGAGCTGGTTTAGCTCAGTCAGTTGAACATCCACCTTGGAACCACAAGGTTTCAGGTTCGATACTGATCCCCCACCAACTCAGCATATGAGTAGCACAGATTTGGCAATCTGATCTGTGTGGTAGGTGTGGTGCTCCACCTCATCATAATCTCCCTGGTCTAGCATTAGTGAAAAAGGGGATAGATTGCCCCCCACTCTCCTGCTGATACCAACAATGGGTAACTCTACCAACAACAACAATGAAGAAATAGCTGACCTAGAGCAATGTCACCTTAATCCCCTTTTAATCCTCTCACTAATTTTAAGATCCCTTCCACTTTTAAAAACATTCTTCAAATTGGATCTTTTGGGATCACCATCAGCTGTCTCATGAATTTCCTTTTAATCTCACCTTAATCCCCTTCAAATTGGATCTTTCGGGATCACCATCAGCTGTCTCATGAATTTCCTTTTAATCTCACCTTAATCTCCTTCAAATTGGATCTTTCAGGATCACCATCAGCTGTCTCATAAATTTCCTTTTAATCTCGTCCATGGCATTTCAATAGCAATTTAGTTTATTTCTACATCTTGGATATTCCATGCTCTTTTGCTAGATATTGTTTTTATAATTCAACATATATCTAAGTTTACTTTTTTTTTCCCCCTCTCCATATGAAATTCTAAAGAAATTCCTGACATTGGAGAATGACGTCAAAGACTTTCTGTAAAAAGAACTCAATATAAAGCAAAACTAATAGAATCATAATACATCTTTTTTGTTAGCTAAATTTTTTTGGCACCAACTAATTTTTTTTTGGTGGTGGTGGGGAAGGGGGTTGGTGTGTGGAAGGGACAGATGCTTGAATCATTTTTCTCTGAGGGAATTTTTTAATTTCTTTAATAAAAGCAACTGAAGATCTGCATTAATTCTTTAAAAAAAAAAAAAAAAAAAAAATCAGTTGGGAGAATAAAAACAAAAAAAAAAATTTTGTTTCTCTCTTTTTATTAGAAAACTAAAAGTAAGACAATATCATTTTCCTGCCTTGTCAGCATCATTATCATCATCATCGTCATTGTCATGCCCGTTATTTTTGCTTTTGCAATTCAATTGCTTATTTCTATTGGCAAGTAACATTTACATCTTTTCATAAACATTTCATGAATGCAATTGACATGGCTTCTATTGTGAACTTCTTATTTTCCTTGTCTAAGAAACAGAGGAAAAAATATATATTCAACAAAAATATGAAATGGTAATTTTTCTGTCATGTTCCGCGGACTCCTGCTGTCAGTGGAATTAGTTTGATTGTGACTATCAGTAGAATCGGTAAGTTCTCTTGCTCAGATAAATTGTCTTTGATTGAAAGCTGTGATCCATAGGTGCACTTCTATTATCAGCTCTCTCTCTCTCTCTCTCTCTGTGTCTCTTGGGCTCTCTTTCTCTTTCGACAATTATGAAAAATATCTTGTGACTAATACAAGGGCTCCATTGTTTAATATATTTAAAAAAAAATAGTTTATCTGAGTAAATGAATATTTATATAAAGATTTATTTGTATTCACTGATTTTTGCCAACACATTTCAATTATCTTTTTTTCTTATTAACCAAAACAATGTAAAAACAATTTTTTTTATAAATAAGAACAGAAACGATGAAGTTGCTTTCTAACATTATCATATATAGTGAAATACAAGCTCAGAACCACAAGGTTCTGGGTTCAATACCAGCCCTCACCAACTCTGTGCATGAGTAGCACAGCTTGGATCTGTGCGATAAAGTGGGGAGCTGATGGAAGGTGTGGAGCTCCACCTCAGATTTAAAAACAATCTCTCTGGTCTAACGCTAGTGAAAAAGAGATAGACTCCCTCATTGTCCAACTGATACCGACAATAGGCCATTCTGTCTACTTTTTACATTAAAAATACCAAAATATCAAAATCAAGCTCTGAAGAAATTGTTTTCTGAGAATTTAGATATTTTCTAAAAAATCAAGAACAGTTCTCAAAATTCTGAATATGAATAAAACTTAGTTGCACTGTTGTCCTCATTTTTATTGTTATATACAAAACGTTTTGGCTGATGTCCCCTTCAACCTTCTTCAGGTGTTTCTTGTCGAATTCTGGAGCATTCATGGGACTTCAAACTGAACCCTTTATCTAATCAGAGTGGTAGTACCTGTTAGGGTCCCATCTATGGGTTAAATAGAAAAATGTATTTATAAAAAAAATTGTATTATCCATTAAGAATTGATTTATTTCAAAACTTTATTGGCATTAAATGACCCACTGAGGTTGATATGCCGTAAAACCAAACCAAACCAAACCTTTATCTAATCCATTGAGGTAGATTGTTCTCATTCCATTAACCATAACAGGGTACAAGTGTTAAGCTATGTTAAGTATTCTATGTTATTTTCACCTGTAGTCAGGATTGAACCTGCAGCCTCCGGATGATTGTCCATTAAAACTCTATTAACCCAACACATATCAATTATGCCGTGTATCCTACAAAGGGCATATCAACTAAAACCTTGGGCATATAACAATAAAGATGAGTACAACGGTCTAAAAGATCCAAATAATATAAATTATCAAGCCTCATCTCGAATATTCAGACACTAATTATCAAAATTAGTGACGTTCTCCTGTGGACACTTACACATGGACACACCAATGCTGGCCGACCAGCAAAAACCTACATCAATCAGCTCTGTGCAGATACTGGATGACGTAAGGAGGACTTTCTAGAAACGATGACTGAAAGGGATGGGTGGTGGGAGATAGTCATAGGAATCTGTGCTGTCAGCACGACATGTTGATAATGATTTTCTGATAGACACTACTCAAAATTTATTGATTTAGATGTTTTATAGAAATTTTCTTTTTTCTTTTTTTTTTTGTTGACTAAGAGCATATATATTCTACAAATAATCTATGTAGGAATTCATTTGCTACTTTACAAAAAAAAAAGAAGATTATGGATTTGGATTGAAAACACAGGTAGATCTCTAGATTGAAGTATATATATATATATATATATAGAGAGAGAGAGAATAATAAGAGGAAGACTTATTGAGAGAAAGCAATGAACATTTTCTCTTATAATGTTCAAGAAAAATGAATTTAAGTAGATATCTGGACATGTATATATATATGTGTGTGTGTTTATATATATGTGTGTGTGTTTGTGCTTGTATATATGTATGTGTGTTTGTATATATGTGTGTGTGTTTGTGTTTGTATATATGTGTGTATGTTTGTGCTTGTATATATGTGTGTGTGTTCTTGTATATATGTGTGTGTGTGCTTGTATATGTATATATGTGTGTGTGTGCTTGTATATATGTATATGTGTTCTTGTATATATGTGTGAGTGTGTTTGTATATGTGTGTGTGTGTGTTGTATTATATATGTGTGTGTGTGTGTGCATGTATATATATATATGTGTGTGTGTGCATGTATATATATATATGTATGATGTGTGTGTGCTGTATATATATATATATATATATGTATGATGTGTGTGTGCATGTATATATATATGTATGATGTGTGTGTGCATGTATATATATATATATATATATATATATATATATATATGTATGATGTGTGTGTGCATGTATATATATATATATATATATGTATGATGTGTGTGTGCATGTATATATATATATATATATATATGTATGATGTGTGTGTGCATGTATATATATATATGTATGATGTGTGTGTGCATGTATATATATATATATATATATGTATGATGTGTGTGTGCATGTATATATATATATATATATATATATATATATATGTATGATGTGTGTGTGCATGTATATATATATATATATATATATGTATGATGTGTGTGTGCATGTATATATATATATATATATATATGTATGATGTGTGTGTGCATGTATATATATATATATATATATATGTATGATGTGTGTGTGCATGTATATATATATATATATATATGTATGATGTGTGTGTGCATGTATATATATATATATATATATATGTATGATGTGTGTGTGCATGTATATATATATATATATATATATGTATGATGTGTGTGTGCATGTATATATATATATATGTATGATGTGTGGTGCATGTATATATATATATATATATATATATGTATGATGTGTGTGTGCATGTATATATATATATATATATATATATATATGTATATATGTATGTGTGTGTGCATGTATATATATATATATATATATATATGTATGATGTATGTGTGTGTGCATGTATATATATATATATATATATATATGTATGATGTATGTGTGTGTGCATGTATATATATATATATATGTATATGTATGTGTGTGTGCTATGTGTGTGTGCATGTATGTGTGTGTGCATGTATGTGTATGATGTATGTGTGTGCATGTATGTGTATATGTATGCATGTATATATATATATGTGTGTGTGCATGTATATATATATATATGTGTGTGCATGTATATATATATATATATGTATATATATATATATATGTATGTGTGTGTGCATGTATATATATATATATATATATATGTGATGATGTGTGTGTGCATGTATATATATATATGTATGATGTATGTGTGTATATATTATGTATATGTATGTATGTGTGCGTGCGTGTATATATATGTATGATGTATGTGTGTGTGCGTGTATATATATAATATATGTATATATATATGTATATGTGTGTGTGTGCGTGCGTATATATATATATGTATGATGTATGTGTGTGTGTGTATATATATATGTATGATGTATGTGTGTGTGCGTGTATGTGTATGTATATATGATGTATGTGTGTGTGCGTGGTGTATATATGTATGATGTATGTGTGTGTGCGTGTGTATATATATATATGTATGATGTATGTATATATATATATGATGTATGTGTGTGTGCGTGTGTATATATGTATATATATATATGTATATGTATGTGTGTGTGTGCGTGTGTATATATATATATATATATATATGTATGATGTATGTGTGTGTGCGTGTGTATATATATATATATATATGTATGATGTATGTGTGTGTGTGCGTGTATATATATGTATATGTATGTGTGTGTGTGCGTGTATGTATGATGTGTGTGTGTGTGTATGTATATATATATGTATGATGTATGTGTGTGTGTGCGTGTATATATATGTATGATGTGTGCGTATATATATATGTATGATGTGTGTGTATATATATATATATGTATGTATGATATGTGTGTGTATATATATATATATGTATGTATGATATATGTATATATAAATATAAATTTCAAAATAAATTCAGATTTGCACTCTCTATCTCTATTGCTAAAACCATGTTCATGAACAAAATTTATTTTTTTTAATCATCCACTTGATATATTTGAGCTTCCATCTCCATGTATCCTCAAAGATACAGAAGTAGAAAAAAATCTTGTCTTTATATTGGCATAATGTCAATGAAAATATGCTATACAGATTCAGTACGAATGAGGCAGTCAGAAAAAATGCTCAGAAATACTTTGATGGTATATTGGTTCAAGTAGAGTACTTTGTTTTGGAATAGTATAATGATATATCATTACAATGTACTTAGAAGATATTTAAAAACAAAAATAAAACATTGTGTTACTTTGTATTTCCTTGTTTCTTACATTTGTTACATAATTGATAGGTTACCTATCAATTGTTTATGGTAGTGCAGTTAAATAAAACTAATGGTTTTGTGGAAAAATACAGGGAATTTGACTGACAGGATTTAGCCCTGCGTTTGACCTCTTCTCTCATTGAACAGTTATGTAACTTTAATATAATCAATGAGCTTAGGTAATTAAGGGTTGCAAAACAATTGGTTTTAGTAAAAGTAAATTATGGGGGAAGAGAAGAGAAATAGATATTTTGGAAAAATATTTTGAAAGGAAGAATCTGGCTGGAATGAATTTTGATTGTTGTGAATTGTTTGTTTGAATTCCAACCAGAGAAAGTTCCGGTGTTAAATATTTTGGAGAAAAATAACAATATACAATGGAATTAGAATATACAGAAATAATTAGGGGAATGACGGAAGAAAAATAATCAGCTGATTAACGATAATCATAAAATAGGGGACGAGGATTCAACGTCAGTCAGTGAGGACAGAAAGTGACTGGAGGGCAACACAAAGCTGACCTTAGCTTAGCCGAAAATCAGTTGGCCTGCTTTACTTCCTTTTTTCTTTCTTTCTTCTCCCAAATTTTAACAGCTAGCTCACTAGTGGGAACATCATAAGTTTACTAGCTCCAATTATGCTGATTTTGTCATCATAAACATCTCTCTATCTATCTCTGTGTTGTGGACTACTAGGACAATCAGAGGACATAATAAACTTGATGAAAAAAGACTCCCACTCAAGCAAAGCCCTCCCTTATATATATATTATTATTATACATAATAGCCCTGAAAATGAAAATTATTTACATCCTCATCTCAAAAATACATACAAATAATGGGTGACATACCGTAAAAGCTAACCAATAAACAAATTGCTTTCAAGATGCCCAAAGAAACTTTTCCTTTGTTCCTTTGTAATAATAAACGAACACACATGGTTAGGCTTGAGAAAACTTTATTCTACTTAAAATACTGTTACAGCTAACTGAGATTTTATACACTCTCAGAAACGTCAAAGAGTTACACAAAGGGGAGGTAATAATAAAACAGGGGAAGTAACTCTCAATTACTTATTACATCTTTCTTGATTATTTCTTTTCCTCTTCCCATGAATATTTCATTAATTGTACACATTTGACAGATACTTTATGTTGTGAGGATGACTTGCCTGGTTAAGTTCCAATTCTGGAGTTCTCCTTTATTGCCATTACTCCCAGTACCTGTTAGGGTACCATCTATGAGTTAAATAGAAAAAGAATTGTTTAAATTTAAAAAGAATATGAAGATATTTGCCTCTCATCCCACTTATGAGGGCATGACACAAGGACATTTTTATGTGGGCCCACCCACAAGCCGAGGCTCATGGGTGGTAGGGGGAAAAAATTTTGTCGATCCCATTGGCATTCCCTCTCAAGTGGGGGCACCTCAGGCACTGGGCAATAAACCCAGCCCTGCCCCTTTAAATCAAGTGGGCAGGTATTGCCTGGGGAGATTAAAAAGAATATGAATACTCCTCAAGAATGAATGAAACAAAATGTCTTCAGCATAAAATAACCCAACAAGGGTTGACATGCCGTAAAATCCAACCCACTAACAAATTGATTTCAAGATGCACAAAGAAACTTTTTCCTTTATTCCTTCTTGATTATTTCTTTTCCCCTTCCCATGAATATTTCATTAATTGTAAACATTTGACAACTTTTTTTTTGTATAAAGAATAAAACCTTATTGTAGAACTGGCCGTGACTTGAATGAATTATCTTTTTCTTTTTTTCTTTTTTCCCCAATATGGCTTGCTAGGAATCTGAAGTATCTTGGTATTCTTTTTCTTTTTTGTAGATCCTTATCAAATATTGGTGGAATTATAGAAATTATCATAAATCTGTCAGTTATTAATTTCACTTGTTATTTGCTTTTTATGTCGATGCAGTCGACCGTAATAAGAAATCTTGCAGTTTTACTTCAGAGTTGGGTTGCTGTCTGCATAGCGAACGATATGAATGTCATTTCAAATACATTAATGAGATGTTCTATTGAATAATGGCCAAAAAATGTTGGATTATGATTAATAATGATTCTATTTAGTCTTTTAGGGTCGTTGTTAATAGTGCCAATTCTATTTCAGCTCAATGATTTTATGTTTCATCGTTGGATCATCGGCAACTAAACCAGTAACCCCATAGATTTTCATCTGATGTGAAAGGTGGCTAGATACTCTGAAGAATGATAAACAAAACCTGTAAAAGGGCAGAGGAAGCTCTTTGTAGAAAAAATGTAGAAAATAAGAGTTTATTCCAGAGAAAAATATGGTGCATGGTTTAGTATGCCGACTAATGTAATAAATAGTTAATTATAAGTTGCTCTGTCAGTATAGAGAGGTTGCTGTTTAAATAGTCTTAGACTATTCTATCTTGTCTGTGTCAGGTTGCTCAATATGGTACTATGTAACCCAGTACTACTGGTTTCATAGTCAGATCATTGGTGACTAAACCGGTAACCCCACAGATTTTTTCTGGGGAGGAGAGTGGATAGACACCCTGCAGAAGGAAAAACAAGACCTATAAAAGGATGGAGGGAGATCTTTATTGAACGGATGTCTAGCATATTATTTCTAAAGTTCAACTCTTCCTCATCTGTGTAAACTTGGTAGTGTCAGAGCCATGCAATCGGGAACTTAAGTTCCTGGTAGGGTCACCCAAGGTGGACAGGTCTGGCACCCAGTGGTATTAGGGCCACAACCTGACCAAAGGGGATCTGGCAAAAATCCAAAGGGCATATCTATCACCGTCAGGAATCAACAGCTTTTAGCATACTTGTCATTGTGTCTGTGAAAATCTGCAGCAAACAAGGGCATCTCCTTCCCCTGACCGGGATATGCATGTGAGGTTTAGGGACCAACTTATGACATGTTTACATTAAAAGACAGACTCTGTAAGATTTTCAAATATCAAATAACTAAACATGATCAGATTCTGTTTTTCTGTTGGCATTCACCCTGGGTTGATTGAGCCAACTTCAACCAACAAATTCACCTATGGTGAATTCATGGATGGAGTAACAAGGGAATATGAAATTCACAAGCAGTCCCCAAGTTAATTTGTTGGATTGGGTCAATTCAACCAACCCAGAGTGAATGCTGTCACAGAAACAGATAAAGAAATTCTATCTTGTGGGGAAGGGGGTTCCAGCTACTCCACAAACCATGTCTTGATCTGAATCTTATTTTCTGTTTTTTTTTCTTCTTTTTTTTTTGTTGTTGTTGGTGTGTATGAAAAACCCTTTCTGTTCCTACAAATGAAATCAGTAACTATGCAGCCTCTTTTTTTTTTTATATTGTTTCTTTGATTGAACCAAACAAGCAGCAGCAGCAGGTGCATCGACATTTTATATTGTAAGTCTTAAATGAGTCATAGAATGCCACTAATAATGGTAATTGCAATTGATCTGAATATGTAATATCAAAAGCCATGAAAAGTAGGGTTTTTTTTTCTTCTTTTGAATTCCATCTGTTATGACCTAATTAATGATTGCCTATTAATTGATATTGGCTGCTGTTTTATCTTTTCTGAAGACAAATTGAAGATATGAAATAATTTAGTTTTGAATGTCAGATGATGGGCAATTAATTATTCCTACAATATTTGGTTGCACAAAAAAGAAAGAAGAAAAAAAATTGATTACAAAAAGGAGAAAGAAAAAACAAATCAACAATTAATTACACTCCTACCTATTTGTTCATGAAATGGATAAAATAGAAATCTTTTATGTCTGGGGCTTTACAATACACTAACTGCACCTCTGCAGATGAGTAAGACATCTTTCCCCCAATGGGGCCACCTGTTGGCCGTGGGTGGCAACCCATGATACTTAAGTACAGAATCCTGGTGGTTGAGCAGTCCATGACCTGCAACCCTCCACTTTAGCCCTTACTTAAGCAAGACAGGTGGTCAGAGAGGCCCCTCTCTGATCAAGCAGCAGCTCACGTCAAGCCCTAGCACCTATATGATTGTCCCAATCCTATTGCCCTTATGGCAAACCCCAACCCTTTTTATGATATATGTGCTAGAAGGCAGTGACTACTGGTCTTCATGTCATTGGAATGACATTAAACTCTATCTGATGGTGAGGTTCCAGGTCTGGGGAATGTGGAGCATCCCTTCATCACCATGGCTCCCAGGTCCACTCTGACCCGGAGTGGTAGTACCTGTTAGTGTCCCATCAATGGGTTAACATAAAAACATGAGTTTATAAAAAAAAAACTGAGTATCCCTTAAGAATGAATTTATTTCAAAACATTGTCAGCAGTAAATGACCCACTGATGTTGATATGCCATAAAACAAACCAAAACAAGGAGTTCAATTTATTATCTAAGAATAATGCTGGTTTAGCTCAGTTAGTAGAGCATTCACCTAGGAATTGCAAGGTTCAGGCTTTGATATCGGTCCTCGCCAACTCAGTTCATGAGTAGAACAAGTTGGGTAATCTGATTCAGGTGGTAAAGTGAGAAGCTGATGATAGGTGTAGCTCTCCACCTCAGCAATGTCCATGTGTTTGTAGTTGCATATATTTAAAAAAATAAAAATAAACAAGAAAAGGTAATACAATGTCCCCTATAATGCAGATATTTCTTTTCATAGTTGTAAGTATTTAAATATCTTCTTTTTTTTCTGCATAGGAATGTGTTTAAATTTTGGCTTGTTGCCTTATTTTTTTTTTTTTTTTTTTTTTACTTTTACTTTTACTTTTCAACATTTCCTGTTTCTTTTCTTTAATAGAAAATGTTTTTGTTGGCTAGAAAGAACAAGCTTCAATTTTATTTCTTGTGATGTACATGTAAGAAATGAAGAGAATAATAAAAGACCATATATGGGTTCCATTTTGAATACTGAATATTTAGGCCAAAAATATATTACAATATCTTATTATAATGGAGATTCAGTGTTTGTCTGTAACCAAAACTACATCACTGCTTACATCACAATACCCTCAGAAATTGCTAAAATTTACCAATGAGTATTTAATTTATAGTAAAAATCATTAATACATACAATATTTATTTATGAAAATCTGAGTTAGATTTTCCTCAAAACTGCCCATGTTATTAGTGCATTTAAAATCTTGCAATATGTCTTTATATATCATTAAGAAATAAAGGTTTACATAACATATGTTGTGGTTAATTTGTATACTGGTTTTAATAAAACTGGGTTTAATAAATAATTACTTGTTGTTATTGATCTCTAATATTATTGTTTTATTCTCCAATTTATTGAAATCAATCCTATAAATGATTTTCATATAGAAGCCTATTAAAATATAATTGAAAGAAGTGTAATCTTTTTATATGCATTCTTAGTTAGTTCTAATATATTTCATTACATTAAAATGTATTCTTGCTAGTTCCAATAATAAAACATTAAAATAATTTTAAGATGTAAGGAAAGACCACTCAAAAGCTAGTTTCATGAAAACGATCTTGCAACCGTATCTGAAGTCTGTTCCACACACACACACACAGTGTGTAGTTTGCTATATTCATAAATAAGTTTATAAGTTAATATATCCTATGTAGATCTAAGAATAGCATAGATAAACAGTCAATAGGAGTTGATGGTCAGTTTCTTGCCTGTGTGATTATGTGATCATCAGATCAACCACTTGGTCCGTTGATTGTATAGACGAAACACTGACAGTCACCAAGCACTGTTGATTGACTATATCATTCTAATATATATATATATATATATATAGAGAGAGAGAGAGAGAGAGTAAACTACAGACACGTGTTTCGAGGTATCACCTCTCATTAGTGCAGTTATACCATTTTCAGCAGCTACCTCTGGCCGGGTTCGAGACCCGAACGAACTTACGCTCACCTCTTACCCATACGGCCACAGTCAGCTGCCAAGTATAGCAAGCTATTTAATCGCTACATTATAGAAATGAACTCACCTAGAGGTCTCAAACTTTATGTAAACAAAGTGAGTCTTAGCTGAACGCTGAATACAGTGAATTTTGCAATTAAATCCCTTCTAAATAAAGTGCTCAACCGAAATTGGGAGCATATATATATATATATATATATATATATATATAAAATTTCTAGAGTGAAAGTCTGAGTTTCTTGGATTCATATATTTATGTTCCTCGCTAAATTAGATGGCGTTGAAAATTCTTACCTGTTATCTTAAACCGAACAGTGTTCTTTGCAAATGCGCACCTTTCAACGTATTAGATCCAGGAGGAAAAAAGAGTTTGTTTCCCTTTGATTTCATCACAATTGAAACGGAAGTGACATCATTTCTCCTTGGTCACTTATAATATCAATAGTAGTGGCAGTGACAGTTGTGTTTTCATTTTGTGTGCTGAATGTTAATGTGCAAAGTGGACTTTTGCTACAGGATCGCAAACCAAAATTGTACTTTTGGTGGTGTTGCTTGGGAGAACAAGTATGGTGTTTGAAAACGCGAAACTTATGATCCCAATAATCCCATCACTGATGAGGCAATTCTGTGCACTTGTTTAGTGTATGATGATGAATATAATATATATATATATATATATATATACACACATACACATGCAACGGTCTACTATAAAAGGGATGGAGCACTCTATGGCGGCCTTTACATACATACAGATGTGTGTATTAAAACAGTTAAAATCCCCTTCCCATTCTGTAGGTGACGATAGCCGAGAGGTTAAGCTGTCCAACTGATGCTGAATCGATCAGATTTCTATCCTGGCTGTAGGTAGCTTACAAATGTCTAGCCACACTGAAGAGACATGATACATCGAAACATGGTGTATGTGGATGACTATATATATATAATTTGTGATTTACTGATGAGATAAGAAAAATCTGTAGAAGAAATTTCTTGTAAAAAGTGTCTTGTTGTTACTAAGTTCTATTTCTAGAATTTACCTCAGACATTTTGGAGTTTGATAGATTCTTTTTTTTTTTATATTTGTTGTGTTGGCTTGCCTTCAAGTTTGTTTTTTATTTTTATATTATTTAAGATACAATTACCTGCATATTATCAGATTGGTAAAAGCCAATGACTAATAGTTTAAAGTATGTTCCTAACTAAAGTAGAAAGTTATACTGCCTTTCTGGTTAATGTTAGTATAACTACTTAATGCTGTTGTTTTTCTTTTCTTTTCTCTCTCTTTTTTTTTTTCTCTATTTACCTCACTAAATGCAAAGAATGAAGAATTGTTTGTTCACTTATTTTATTAAGTCTCCAGATACATTTTTCTACGCTGGTTCCTCTCTATATTAATACTCGTGTTCATTCAATTTTGATGAAGAATTGTTAGTGGTCTACTATATATGTAGAATTTGGTCTGAGGATTGCATAAGCAAAAAACTGACAGTCACCACGTGCCATTGACTGTGTATCTACACTATCCTAACTTAGACACATACACACACACACACACACACACACACACACAAACTGAGTTTTAAAAAATTGAGTACCCAACAAAAATGAATAAAACAAAACATCTTTGGCATAAAATAACTCAACAAGGGTTGACAGGCCATAAAACCCAACCAACTAAATCACTTCTTCACTGATCCGTAACCTGGTTTAGTCATGTAGCGTGTCTTAAGCAAGATTAGCCTGGCAGAGCCCATCCCTCTCCAGGTCTACAACTGGTTTAAATTGAGTTTTCCTTCTTAGACCAGTTACCATACCAAGTTTAAAGAGCCCAGTCTGCCCTACTATTTACCACTAGCTGAGTGGAGAATAGATTCATACATTTCCTGGCGGACAACACTATGTAAGATGCTAACAGCCTCGTTCAGGATTTGAACTCTGATAACTGAGTTTACTTTCTATGATGATAAAATAACCATTATACCATGAGTGCCTCCTCGTTTGTGAACTACAAATAAAGAATACTTCCATTGTCTTCCCTGATATTGTTTAAGAATAGGTTGTATATTTTCTTTTTAAGTTCCCAAAACAAAACTTCTCTATCTTCCTTTTAATAGGTTGACTTATCTTCACCATATTCTACTTACCTATCTATCTATACATGTATGAAGGGCAGTTTTGTGTATGTATCTATGTATGGGTTTATGACTGGTTGAAACTATGAATATAAAACAATTAGTATTATTTGTATTATTTGGACTATTGTCCTCATCTTCATTGCTTCGGTAACAATGAAGATGAGGACAATAGTCCGAATAATACAAATAATATTAATCATCAAGCCTCATCTAAAAAAATTCATAGAAATAATAAAACAATTAATGGCAAAGTATATATATATATATGAAATAATAAGATTCGAAGGCAATACAATGCGTAAAAAAAATAAAGACAAAAAGATGTTTTATATGTCTAATCGATTTCAAAGCAAAGCTTTATCATCAGAGTTTATTTTCAGATACACACACACACATTAAATATCACTGGTTCTTGCTTTTTTTTGTACAAAAATTTTGAAGATTTGATTTATATTCAAAGATATTTAAAAATTAAAATATGCATAGAAATAGCATTGAAATTCTAATAAAAAACGTCCAGGATTTGTAAATTTTAAAAGTAAACAAATCAATACACCAGGTGATGCTGGGTAGCCACTTCTAGTAGGTAACACTAGGTTACCACTTGTAGTAAAACACAAATGATGAAATAAATTTAGTGAGGCGTTCTTTTTCTTTTCAGATAATGGAGTCATTATAAATCGATTTTTATTTTGGTCTATTTTAATGTAGATTGATTATTCGATGTGAAATTTTAAACTCTGTTAATATTTCATGAATTAAACAAAGGTTGTTTTTGTCTAAAACAGAAAACAAAAAAAGACAAACTGTTTTCATTATTCTTTTTGAACCTTTTGCCCCCTGTAGTAAGCTCTGATATTTTTAGGTTGAGCAAAATCATGTTAAATAATTAATAATAATAATAATGATAATAAAGGCTTATTATAGAGATCTATTCTTTTATGTCTATACCCTGGAGCAAAGTTTGAATTATCTTTTGTATTCAATTATCTTTGAATTTTGTCACTCTATTTTTAGGGTAGGTATTAACCCAATCCGTTTGCCGCGGGTAGGATGTGACACATGGTTGTGCAAGTATGGGGGATCCAGCAAGGATTAAACTCATTATTCAGTAGTAATGGATCTGCCAGATTTGCTTGCTAACCATTACACAACAATGGGGTACCCAAAATCTATTTATATGGGATACTACGCCCCAAAGTGTTAAGTTTGATATTCAGACTTTTATTATTACTAGCAGCACCTGTGGATATATCACACTATGAAGATTTGATTATTACATTTGATATGTTTACTTAAGAGCTATTGTATAATAGTTCAATATATAAAAAGTATAATAATCTTCATTTAACTCTCTCACTCTCTTTATTTTTTTCTTTCCTTCTTTTCATGATATTCAATTGTAACAGATTAGCATTACCACTTCCATGTACTCATCTCCACTCTCTATCTTTCCAATATTCTTTCTTTTTTATTATACTTTTTCTGTGTAGCATGCCCTTTTTCTTCCCTTTCTTTATAATAAAAACAGAATGGTTCATAATTAAGCTGAAGTGACGACACTTATGAGAATTCAATGAATAAGCAACAACAGATAATCAGGATTTGCATTTTTGTATTTCATCTTGGATGATCTCATTTTTAACCAGAGGGTGTTGCAAGATGATAATGGTTGGAAAATTAAGGAACAAGAGTATTAATATATTAATTAAATTGAACTGCTTCTATCATGTCATGTATGCACTACAAACTACTACATGTGTAAATGTTTCAAAACATTTTACCCCTCCCCCCCAGTATTTGACAAACCTCTGATTCAACGATTGGTATCCATATTCAGTTCTCTAGCAAGGTCCAGGTATTTTCCGCTTTTCACCTTCCTTCACTTTCACTCTGGTTTGCTAGCATGGTAAAATCCACTAGATGATAAATGACTTTCTTCTTGTTAATTAAAACAAGGTCTGGCTTTCTGGCCTGCATTGGGTGATCTGTATATAGTTATTTATTAAGCTTAGATTAGATGTGACACAAGACCAGAAGTATAGAGCGCCCAGTGAGAATCGAACTCACCAACAGTGGTCTGCTAATTTAGCTCACTAACTCCACATAAATTATCCTGGGTGATCCATATATATCTCAAAATCTCAGATAATTTTATGTTTCATTTTCAAGGGTATATTCTGTCTTGTGCATATACCGTTTGTTTGTATGGTGTAATGTCAGTTTCTTGCACAATTCCCAGTAGATCACCTTTCCTACCCACTCGTGTCTGTTCTTGTATTCCTTTTGTGATAATTTGCTGCATTCACTTATTTGCTTGAAGGACAAATGAAGCAACATTGTATTTGGATTAGGACATTCAAAATTCTATTTTAATCTTTTGTTGGGGTTATAAGAATTAAATGTAGTTTTAGCCTTAATGGCCAAAACTGCTTCTTATAATATGTTAGAAGGCTTCAGACAAGTCTCTAACAGAGGTTAACATATATGTAATAAAATCCAAACAAAGATGTACATATAACAATAATACAGACTTTATTGTCTGAACACATGTAACATACATAGATACAAATAGTTTAGGATGAAAGTCTTTAGGAAGTAAGAAAGAGTTCTTATAGAATAGAAGAGTCACTTACTGTATATGACCCACGTGGTTAGTGTCTATAAAGAGTTATGTACACACATGGGTACAAGCCTATAGTTAGGGGGTAAGGCCTCCCCAAACCTTAATGAACAGACACATCTTGTCTAGTGCATCTTAGTGAATGCCAGATAAAAGAGAGGCAGGTAGTTTCCCGGGCTGAGTTGAAATAGATAGTAATGCCACCTAGTGGCAAATCCTGGCAGCAAGGGAAGGTAAACCTTTTCCACTCAAGGCCATCCCAGCAAGGGCAAACAATCGCTACAGGGTGATTCAAAAGTTTTGCAATATTTTGGTAGCATGTAGCACTATTTGACAGCACCAGATACTTTTACCTAGGCCATGAAGGTTATGAACCACCCTGGAGTTAGATGGCAAGCTTGCCCGATATTCTCAAAGTGTTACTTGTCGGATTTGCTTCTATGGCTTGGAGCACAGATTTCCAATCAACACTTTTGGCTTATCTGACCTCACCTGATTGTCGAGGTTCTTGCAAGCCTAACAAAATTTCTTGAACCATCTGCTTATTCTACTGTGATTAACTGGGTCTTCAATTTTTGCAAAACAAATGTTTTTGGTTGCTTCTGCGATGACGTTATGGCATAGTTTCCAAATTAAACTGCATGTTAATCTGTGGGGCTGTAAAATTCCACACGGAGTGAAGCCATGGACAGTGTGTTAGAGCACCATCTACCACAATACTACCAACTGTAGCAAGTACATACCATACCTTGAACTATTTCAATCATGTCATTTCAAGAGTTTTCCTTCTATTAGACTGGTTGCCTAACCAAGGTTAAAGAGCCCAGACTGCCTTACTATTTACCCATAGCTAGAGGGAGAATAGTTGGATTCATACCTTTCCCAAGGTTATTATCCCTATTTGAAATGTAAACAGCCTTGTCCAGGATTTGAACTTGTCTCATCATGTCCATTTTCTATGACGGTAACCATTACATCCCACACCTCCAAAATGAAATATCATATTACGCACTGCGAACTAGCACGTGCCTAAATGTTTTAAAACTTTTGATTCCTCCCTAGTATTTAAATACCTGACTTGACAAACCTCCAGGAGAGGAAGACAAATGTAAAAAACAAAATAATATATATATATATATATATATATATAATCAAAACTGAATATTGCCCAAAATTCTTGAAGTTTTTTAATTCTTGTTAGCAGCTTTTTTTGAGATCTTTTCAAACTCGTTTTGTTGCATGAAGAATTGATACAAAGAAACAAAAGAGGAAAAAAATGAAAAGATAAACAAAAAAAAACATGTATATCTGAATGTTTATGGCAGAAGCAAAAAAGAAAACATGTCTTGAGGTTTTGGTGAATAACTTTCAATTCTCATATTTATGATATGATTTAACTCTTTTGCTGCAAGCAATTTTGTCAGGTTGAAAAGAATGTAATAGCAAGTGAGATTTGATGAAAGCTTTGCTAAGAACGTGTTGGTTAAATAAACTATCATATTGTTAATTACAGAGTTCAGATATTTCAAAAAAATAACTTTGCCTTTATGTCTTGAAAATTCTTACTTTTTAAATCATGTTTTTTGTCTGAGAATATAAAATTTGTTTGTGTATTATCTTGTCATTAAATATTTTGGGCAAAAGTTATAATGATTACTCTATTTGGTTGGTTGGATTTTACGGCATGTCAACCCTTATTGAGTTATTTTATGCTGAAGACATTTTGTTCTATTCATTCTTGATGGGTGCTCAATTTCTTTTTATTAAACTCAATTTTTTTTGAGTTCTGGGTAGTGTATACCACTTCCGCGCCATTACTTCCAGGCCACTCTGACCTGGAGTAGTAGTACCTGTTAAGGGTCCCATCTATCAGTTAAATAGGATGAAATGAGTTTTAAATTTATTTAAAAAAATTGAGTTAAAAAAAAAAAGAAGACTTTTCAATTCCCATGAAGAATGAATAAAACAAAATATCTTTGGCATAAAATAACCCAACAAGGGTTGACCTGCTGTAAAATCCAACCAACCAACCAGAGTTTTCTCACACAATTTTGGCTTTTTATTATCTACAGAACAAGGTGTTTAGCACTGATATGCAAACAGCTTTGTCCAAGATTTGAACTCAGTTCACAGGATCCATTTCCTATGATGATAACCATTGCACCATGTGCCTCCTTTACATATAGTGTCCTAGGTATGATGTCAAACTGCATTTAATGTTGAAATTCCAATTCTGGAGCTCTGTGGAATGTAGAGTACCCCTTCATCTTCCATTACTCCCAGGTCTACTCTCAACCAGAGTGTTAGAGTTTCATCTATGGGTTGAATAGAAAACGAGTTAAAAAAAATGAAAACCCATTGAAGAATGAATAAATTAAAACCTCTTTGGCATAAAATAACCCAACAAGGGTTGACATGCCATAAAATCCAACCAACCAACCAACTATGATAATAATCATCACACCATGTGCCTCTTATACATATATCAATTTATGTTAAATGTTCAGTTTAAAAAAAAAACCCAAAGATTCTATAAAACATTTTTAGAGAATTGTTCATGATGTGTGATGTGAATTTCACAGCAAATAAAACAATTCCACAAATTTGTTGTTGGTTTGTTTTATTTTTTATTTTATCAGTATTGATTGATTGTTTTCTGTCAACAAATATTTGAAATAAATTTAATAATGTTGACTTTATTGAATTTCTTTCTTTTTTGTGGAAGCTCTATTTAATGTTTATTTAAAAAAAAAAAATTGTTTTATGGAATTTAATAATTGATTTACAATTCCTGTTATTTCTATATTAATACATGTACGATATCGATCAGAAAAATCTATAAAAAACGATTTGTTTAAGCATTTTGATCTTTTGAAAAGGGAAAAAAAAGGAGGAAAAAAAAACATTTTTTCTTTTTTCCCCTTTTTTTTCTCTTTTCTTCTTTCTTTCTTTCTTTTTTTTTTTCTTTTTTCTTTTTTCTTTTTTCTTTTTTTTTTTCTTTTTCTTTTTTTTCTTTTTTCTTTCTTTCTTTTTCTTTTTTCTTTTTTCTCTTTCTTTCCTTTTCTCTTTCTTTCCTTTTCTCTTTCTCTTTCTCTTTTTCCTTTTCTCTTTCTTTCTTTTCTCTTTCTTTCCTTTCTCTTTCTTTCTTTCTTTCTTTTCTTTCTTTCTTTTCCTTTTTTCTTTCCTTTTTTCTTTCTTTCCTTTTTTTCTTTCTTTCCTTTTTTTTCTTTCTTTCCTTTTTTCTTTCTTTCCTTTTTTTTCTTTCTTTTTTTTCTTTCTTTCTTTCCTTTTTTTTCTTTCTTTTTTTTTTTTTTTTTTTTTTTCTTTTTCTTTTTTTTTCTTTTTTCTTTTCTTTTTCTTTTTTTTTTTTTTTTCTTTCTTTTCTTTTCTTTTTTCTTTTTTTTTTTTCTTTTCTTTTCTTCTTTTTTTTTCTTTTCTTTTCTTTTCTTTTCTTTCAAATGTTTTAAGCTGATTATAATTTCTGATTTATTCAAAATGTTGTCCTGAAAATCAAGATTTGTGTTTTTACCCATTTTTAAGAAATGAATATAGATTAATTTATATTAGATTTTACATTTTTCATTTATTGAAACAATTTATTATCTTATTTAAATAGCTGTAAGCATTAATTAATAATAAAGAAATATTCTTATTTGTTTCTATACTAATCATTATCTTGTTATATTAATAATTAGGAAAAGTATATTTGTTTATCATCTATAGATAGCCATTGGTCTGCCAAATTTGCAATGTTTATTTGTCTACTTTCTATGACAATAACCATTATACCATGAGTGCCTCCTCATTTATAAACTACAAATGAAGAATTCTTTCATTGTCTTTCTTGGCATTGTTCATGAATAGGTTGTAATTTTTCTTTTAATATCTTGAAACAATTAAAACTTCTATCTTCATTTGTTACATAATTCATGGGTAGCCTACAAATTATGTCTGTAAGTGTAGTAAAATTCAAATAACGGTACTCTTCGCGGAGAACAGCCCCAGCCTCCTGTTTCAAAAACCGCTAGCCGGTGGCTGCTGAAAAAAAAAACCACCAGCTACGATTGAAGTCCGTAGCTGAAGCGGTGTCACTTGAAAAAAAAAACCCCCCAAAAAACAAGGGTTGGGGTTTAGGGTTAGTTTAATAGGAAATAAATAAATAATTTGGGCTCTGTTTTTTCTGGGTCCCCTGTATACAGGGTGATCCAGAAAAAACAGAACCTGGTAATTTTAACTAGGGGGGGGGAGGATTGGGGTTAGGTTTTTGGGGAAAAACACCCTAAGTTGGTTGTTTTTTTTGTTTTTTTTTGTTTTTTTTTGCAAGTGATACTGCTTTGGCTATGGACTTCAATCGTAGCTGGTGTTTTTTTTTTCAGCTGCCACCGCCTAGCGATTTTTGAGGCAGGAGGCTGGGATTGTTCTCTGTGAAGAGTACCCAAATAATAGTATGGTAAATGGAAAGTTACCATTAACCATTATAGGAAGTTGTAAAAGGGATTGACAGACATTTCATCTTCTCTGATCTAGATGTCAATTACTAATTGGCTGAAGGCGAGCATGAGAAGGGAACTGACTTAGTGAGATTTTGGCCATTCGTCAAAGGGACTAGACATGATGTTCATCTGTCCCAAGATGCCATATTCTCACAACGCGGTTGTAAAACCCTTTTGGGCTAATAAAGACGTCTTGTAAAATAACCAAGTCTTGCTTAATTATTACCAACCCTTTTACCAATAACGAAATGAGCATAGACAACCCAGCCCAGCAGAATTAAGAAATCAGCACAGAAGAAGAGGATATCAGCGACAAAACAGAACCCATTACCCCCCCCCCCCTCTCCTTTGCCTTTTATATACCCGATATATGTAAAGGGGTATATAACACATTTTCATAGGTTGACTTATCTTAGCTGTGATTCAAGTCTTGATTTCTTTTTTTCCTGCCAGAGATGGGTACGTCAACTAGTATTAAATTTCTGATTGGTAATAAAAGTAAGTAAAGTAAAGTTTTCAGAGTGGCTTATTGTTAGTATCAACCAGGCAGCGAGGGAGTCAATCAACTTTACACTAGCGCTAGATCAGGGAGACTTTATTGCTGAGGTAGAATGCCACACCTACCGTTAGCTCCCCACTTTACCACACAGATCAGATTATCTAATCTCTGCTACTCATGCACTGAGTTGGTGGGGACTGGTATTGAACCAGGAACCTTGTGATTCACTCAGTAGGTGGGTGCTCTACTGACTGAGTTAAAATAGCTTGTTTGTTGGGTTTTTTGGTTTAATTTTTAATGTATTTTTTGGAATAACAAGAATTTTTTGCTGAACATTATTGCAACTCCTGTATTCACTTTTTTTGGGGTGGGGGGGTGGAGGGGACACCAACTATTTTGACTTTATATTCTACAGACATCTGTGTTTAAAAGATATTTAAGTAATAAGTAATCATGATATTACTAACTTTTCTATTTATAACCATTTTATTTTTGTTGTGAAAGTGTTTTCATCATTTTGACTTAATTAATTTTAAAGATAAATAATCTGCTGTAAATAAACATTTAGTTGCATAATTAATCAAAGTTTTACCCAGCAAAAAAAGTAGCGTATCAGTTAGTCATATCTGGATGCAGAAAATAAATCTAAAACTTT